>BSBK01004076.1:0-600000 GCA_027943335.1 Chamaecyparis obtusa | reverse complement strand
AAGTTGTCTTGAAACAACGTTCTATATCTTAGTTTTCTGTTACAGTAGAAGTTTAGGGGCGATTGAGGTCATTCCATGAATTGATAGGCCTAATTCATGGAATGACATTTGCTAACCTGTATTATATGATTCTAATCTAAATATATGCAGAACCGCGTGGGAGAACAGTGTGATCACAAACAAGAACAGTGGAAAACGGCATTGGAAGTGTGCTAAGGTGTAGCAGTGGGCGATCTATCCACATAAGGCATATGTTTAATGCTTGGGAATAGTATACAATGTTCATTTGATGGTGAATCTACCACCAATTCATTGCAGGGTCGTGTGGAGACAGTAGATTGAGGAAGCCCTAGTTGACAGGGTTCGAAGACAACAAATTGGGGTTTTGTAGTTGCAGAGCATTTGTGTCTAATTCCTTTTGGAATTGAGCAATTGGAGACATAACTAGACACTGTCCAGGAGTTGGGAGCCAGGAGATCTTTAACCCATACTTCCTTTGAAAATTTAGTAGATTTTAGTGCATTGAAACAGGGTAGCAGTGCCGAACAAGGGTGTTTGTCTAAAGCAACAGTATAAAAACTTTTGATATGTTGTTGAACTCCAAAGAGGGTATCCATAAATGTTGTTACCTCATCAAATGTTTTGAGAAAAGTTAGAATTATTCCCTTTTTAAGTCTGCTTCAGGGTTTAGACAGCCTGTTAAGCTTTTTGTGACCAGTTTGTGAGAACATTGGTGAAATGGGATATGGGAATTGAGTGAGAGTCTCAAAATCTTGAAACCAAGTAAAGTGAAGCCTTAAAACTCAAATCCATCCTTTAGGATAGCCTTGATAGTCAAGTTCTTGAAGTATTTAAGATTGTTGAATAAGCCCAAGTGTCTAACCTCTGAAATTTCTAAACCTACTTGTGCATTTGATACCACCACCCTTCCCTCTACATCAGACAGTCACTGTGAGATTCATTTGTGACTATCCTTATAGTGAGTGTACATTATCATGTTGTCTTTAGAGTGACTGTCCTCATTTGTTGAAGAAGAAAAGCATTAATGTGGTTGAATAGCAATACATTCAAGTGGCAATTACACAAGGGACAGTCACTGTGAGATGTCCTCATGTGTGACTGTCCTTGTCACAAATGAGGAGATCTCACAGTGACTGTCCCTTGTGTAATTGCCACTTGAATGAGGACAGTCACTGTAAAGACAACATGATAATGTACAGTTGCAGTGAGTGTACATTATCATGTTGTCTTTAGAGTGACTGTCCTCATTTGTTGAAGAAGAAAAGCATTAATGTGGTTGAATACCAATACATTGAAGTGGCAATTACAAAAGGGACAGTCACTGTGAGATGTCCTCATTTGTGACTGTCCTTACAGTGAGTGTACATTATCATGTTGTCTTTAGAGTGACTGTCCTCATTTGTTGAAGAAGAAAAGCATTAATGTGGTTGAATAGCAATACATTCAAGTGGCAATTACACAAGGGGCAGTCACTGTGAGATGTCCTCATGTGTGACTATCCTTGTCACAAATGAGGACATCTCACAGTGATTGTCCCTTGTGTAATTACCACTTGAATGAGGACAGTCACTGTAAAGACAACATGATAATGTACAGTTGCAATGAGTGTACATTATCATGTTGTCTTTAGAGTGACTGTCCTCATTTGTTGAAGAAGAAAAGCATTAATGTGGTTGAATAGCAATACATTCAAGTGGCAATTACAAAAGGGGCAGTCACTGTGAGATGTCCTCATGTGTGACTGTCCTTGTCACAAATGAGGACATCTCACAGTGACTATCCCTTGTTGGTGCAGGGGCACCTATCAAGTCAACTAGGAACACCTTGGAACAAGATGGAACCAGAAGATCAAAGGCAACCCTACATGTCAACTGGGATATTTTAAGGCCAATAATGGCATATTGTAATGAACAATGTACTTTGCCAATCAAGAGTCATAAAAGTCCTAGTAAGTCCTAGCTTTCATTTTAATGTTGTTTCAATGTTTTATTGAATTCTTCATTGTTGAATGATATGTTTATGAACTAGAAAGGTTATTTACTGCATTCTACTCACTGTTGCATCAATTTTAATTCTATTTTGAAGAAGTACTTACACCTGCTAACATATAAACTGGCAGTTTCTACTAATTTTCTGTAACAGTCAAAGGTTTTCTTTAAATAAATGAACCTCCCATGCATCCCAAGGGCCCAGACTTCATGGGAGGCTTGTTATTGACATGTAAAATAGAAATCTAACTTATTCTATGCAGCACTAGTGCAAGAAGGCTGATGATTTGCAGGAAACAGTGAAGTGTTCCTTAATGAAATGTTGGGAATGGTGTAATAGCAGCATATTGGGCTGAATGTGTGAACAATTATTTGGTCTCCAAGGTTAGTGGAGATAGGTGTTTGGTGAAACCCTATGCACTCTGCTAACCACTTCTGCAGACCACTCTGCATCACTTGTGTAATTGCCACTTGAATGAGGACAGTCACTGTAAAGACAACATGATAATGTACAGTTGTAGTGAGTGTACATCATCATGTTGTCTTTAGAGTGACTATCCTCATTTGTTCAAGAAGAAAAGCATTAATGTGGTTGAATAGCAATACATTCAAGTGGCAATTACACAAGGGATAGTGACTGTGAGATGTCCTCATGTGTGACTGTCCTTGTCACAAATGAGGACATCTCACAGTGATTGTCCCTTGTGTAATTGCCACTTGAATAAGGACAGTCACTGTAAAGACAACATGATAATGTACACTTACAGTGAGTGTACATTATCATGTTGTCTTTAGAGTGACTGTCCTCATTTGTTGAAGGAAAAAAGCATTAATGTGGTTCATTAGCAATGTATTAAATAATTTTTTTTTTAAAATTCTACCCAGAACCGTCGCAATTGTGACGGCCCTCCCAAGAGATGTGACGGCGGCGCCGTATTGGCGATGCCCAGACCCGTCGCAGTTGCTTCGGCGGACCGTTGTAATTGCGACGGTCCGCCGAAGCAACTGCGACGGCGGTGCCATATTGGCGACGCCTAGGCCCGTCGCAATTGCTTCGGAGGACCGTCGCAATTGTGACGCCCTGCCATCGCAATGCGACGAAGGCGCTGAATGGGTGAAGCAATGACATTGTGACGGCAGGGCGTCGCAATTGCGATGAAAACCTATAGACGTCGTAAATTGCGACTAAAAAATGGTGACGTCTATCACTGTCGCTATAGCGGCACATATCCGTCGCAATGGTGACACATAGCCATCGCAAAATGGCCCCAAATTTATTAGTGCACCAAGCTTGATTGTAACAATAACGTGGCCTGGACTCATACACCCCATGCCTCTGATACATGTATGGCTGCCCCAGTAAGACATCGCATACATCCAATGGTGCTACATCACATATCACTTCATCCTTGAAAGGCTTGATTGAATATGGCAAACGACATTGTTGATTTATTTGAATATCTTGTCCCTCATTTACCCATCCCATAGAGTATGGTTGTGGGTGTCTTGTCACTTTCAGATTTAATCTTTTGACTGTCTCCCTAGAGATCAAATTCTTTTGACTCCCACTGTCAACAATAAAATGCAGAGGCTTTCCATCAACCCACATTTGTGAATGAAAAAGTCTCTCTTCATCTTCACGGGACAATAATTTAGCAGTTCCAACTACGACATATGGGTTTGCTTCTATGATGGAATCATTCTCCTCTTTCTCAGAATTATCTATTGGCGACGATTCAGGTTCAGCTTCCTCTCCTCGTATTTCTGCCATCAAATTTTTAATACTTCGACAATCCTTTGTATTATGGGTTGGGGACTTATGCATCTCACACCACATGCCTGTGTCTGTCTTTTTAGTAGACCACCATGTGTTCTTGGGTGAATTTGAATGAAGTTCCTTGGTCACCTATTTTCCTTCAAATTTATTGCCACCTTCAACCCTTGGCTTGTTGTTTGCAAAGTAGTCCCTCTTCCCTTTTTGCTTGAATTTTTCTTCAATTTTTGTAGCATATTTATAGGCAGTTGCCAATGTCTCAATGTTTAAAAATTCCATCTCTGTTTGAATATACCTGTGAAGTCCACTCCGATATTTCAAAATTTGATGCTTCTCTGAATCATTAATACCGAGTTTTGCTGAAAGTGAATGGAATGTATTGGTGTAATCTTGCACAGACTGATCCCTCTTTTGTCGAAGAAGCTGCCATTCTATGTATTTTTGTTCATATACATCCTCCGGGAGGTAAGCTTCTTTTATGTATTCCACAAATTCTCCCCATGTGGGCTTCTTATCAAGAGATAGTATAAAACCATCTTCATCAACTGATTCTTGTTCTTTATTTGCTACTTTGATTTCCCATGCTAATTTCACATGGGTTTCAGCTTTGAGGAGAGCAAATGTTATCTTTTCAGCATCTGAGAAATTATTTACAGAAAAGTACCTATCCAACTTTGATAACCAGTTATCAACAGCTTCAGAATTGACCTTTCCTTCAAAATCTGGGATGTCAAAATTGACCTGCACTTTGAAAGGGGTATTTCCACGAAATGATGTTTCAGATTCAGAGGGTTTTTGCTTCTGTAGGAGGCGTGAAAATTGACTCATCATCTCCTCTCGTTGCTTATTTAAAGCTTCCTCGACCAACTTCTTAACATCATCATCTGACATCTTCGATCGTGTGCGTCTCAAAGGTGGGTATTTTGACAAATCTTGTGTATCCAATCCTAATCTTTGGTAGGAAGACCTTGTGTAAATTGGCATAAAGGAGCATTCCTGCTCTGATACCACTGATCTGATTTATGAAAACCAGATTACAATACGTGGTGTGATACCTACAGTATTGTAGAATTCAACACGAAAATTGAGAACAACAAGATTGCAAACCAAAAACTGTCTCCATTCTATTCAAAATTGGAGTTTATACAAGTCGGATGGATCCCAAGGGTCACACAAATCCCTTGGAATTGAAATGAAGAGTCATCATAATGTTTATTATAATTAAACTATTAAAACTATCAAAATTTATCAAAAAAACTAAATATAAAATTTAGGTCCACTTGGAGAAGGCATAACTTTCTCATCCTAGCTCCGAATTACAAACCGTTTGATGCGTTGGAAAGGTATTCAAATAATCTTGAACAAAATTTTGAAAACATCAATGTTTTTGGGCAGCATATTTGCCCAGAAATGCACCGAAGACCCTCAAAATTGCAATTTACTAAAACATATGAAATTTTGGAAAAATTAGATTTCAGTATTTTCCCACTTTAATCCTGATCAGTTGATTGGGCTACTATCCTCAATGATAATTTGGATAGGTTATTGACCACAATAAAGAATGATCCCCACTTCTAAATGACTTCATATGTCGTGTATCTACTTGTTGCCAGAGTAGTCTATTTAGGCTTGGTTAAGGTAGGAGAGATGGGTCAATCCAATGCTTGTCCTTTCACCATATACCCACAACTCGTGAGGAAAGAGCACCTGGGGGAAGACAACTCAGAGTACATAATTGTCAATGATGCATTTGTCTTCACAATCATGTGCTCTATTGAAGGTGATTATTGAAAGAGACTCTTAGAGGAGGCAACTGCCAAAGTTAAGGCCCTAGGAGCATATTACATTCAATTCAGGACTTTCACCTACATAAGGGTAGCTGGGAGTACCTTGACTCCAAAGACGCTGCCAAGATATCCATTGGACCGAATAATCTTATTAGAAATGGCTAGGTAGCTTTCAGATGCTTATGAGCATATCAAACATAAGAAGAAGCATTGCTGAGATTTTCCCATTTCTATCAGTTCACACTCTCTCCAAGATATGAAAGTGTGTAACTTTTATATTCAATTCTCTTACCCATCACAAACAATTGCTAAATAGTATAACATGTCATTTACAAAATCTTGACATTCTTTCAAAATATGAGACCCCAATTCATAAGAATCTAAATATTACAACATATTATAGTAAATAAATAATTATACAACACCTAATCTTAACTTATAACTACTACAATTGGATACAAATTTTTTAAAATGTTAAAAATAGTCATTTATATAGAGTAAGGTCAAAACATGGCATCTTGTTTAAAAGTTTAGTCGTGAAATAATAGTCCTGGCAAACCTAGGGCATATGCACGTAATTGGTAGTAAGCAATACATATGAAGATAGCATATTGTTTATGTTATTTGAAATGGATGAGAAGGAATTGAAGAAAAATCATCTGACATGCTACATTATTAACGCTTCTAAACATTCTTTTTCTATTGGCATTCTCTCGTCTCCACTTGCATGCAGGTATTCTCTGTTTAATGCATTTTGACTTCTATCTAGGTCTCTCAGCTTCCCTCTTAATTTAAGAGATTGAATAATGTTTTGGGCATTTATCCGTGCTGTGTCGGGTTGAAATACAAATGTCCGGTTGGTCTGTGCTTCATCATTACGTCATCATTGGAGAGAGTCATCCAGCCGGCAGGCCAAAGTGACCCCAACAAACATTATAGCAAAAGTCGCCTTGGAAATGAAGGGCCCCCGGCTGAGTGAAAATAGGAACGAGATGTCTCAATCATGGATCTGCTTTCGCTTCGTTTACCATATACGTGTAGCTACGAGAAGGATGGGTGGTGCCTAATGAACTTTACCATCAGTATTCAGTATTCGTATTACCCTCATCCTCCCTCATCCTCCAGCTATTTGGTGCCTCGCTGGGCCTCACACTGGCCCCCTCTCTCGCTCTCTCTGTCTATCTGTTCAAAGGGTCATGACTCCCATCCCCACTTAAAAAAAAAAAAAAACTTAAGGCGGTAAAACCAAGAAAAGGCCTCTTTTAATGGAGGGATTCCCTTGGGCATACAGAATGCGTTGCTTAAGTATTGCAATGTCTATTTGTATTGCACAACAGTTATGATTGAATCTTAAAATCCCACTTGGATTCATACAGGATCAGGATTATCATTGCAGGTGGAGGAACGAGGGAAGAATCAGCCAATTTTAAAATTTTGAGGGAGTGTATTCTCGTTTGATTTGCATTTTGACAAATTGGGGACAGTATATGCAGTTGGGCGTTTGTTTGTTAAAGTCAACTCGATAGTTTGAGGACACCCAATTAGGAATAATGATTGGTACTATCTGTATTGAACTGATGACATCAGCATCAGCTTCCAGGCAGTTCTAAAAAGATGGACTGGTTGCTGTTTGTTTGATGAATTTTATGAGCTGAATCTCGGGTTAACATCAAGCCTGCTTGATGATTTTAGCTTTTATTTCAATCTTGGATTTGATGGGCATTTTCCTGGCATATGGGTGGTTGTGGTCTGTTCAGAGGATGAAATGAGGAAGGCTGGAACCCGAAGTAACATGAATTGATGATCCCTGAAACCAATATGGTATCTCTAAGTGATTCTATGAGCAAATGTGTGAATCAGCGCCTGGGTGGTACAGGCAAATGGAACTTCAAATGGTGGGGAAAATGTTTTTCTGCTACTTCTAAGAAACAGAACCCGTCAAAGGTAGCTGGAGGGACATGGCTGAAAAGGTTGTTGTTTCTTTGTGTAGTTGGTTCAATCATGGGCTCCCTCTGTATATTTCATTACATGAATGCTGGGATTGTTAAGCGTAGGGAAGATTTGCTGAAAAGCATGTGTGATGAACGTACAAGGATGCTGGTGGACCAGTTTAACGTGAGCATGAATCATATACATGCTCTGGCACTGCTAGTCTCTACTTTCCATCTTCGGAAGCAGCCCTCCAGCATTGATCAGGTCAACACATGCAACCTCTTTCGTAGATCTAATTTTTGTTCAGGAAGGTAAAATAGAGCATTAAGGTGGATACTCTAAGAGGCGAGAGTTTAATGATTCTGGTTGAGATTACAGCATCTAGACTTTACAGCAATCTCTTGGTGACATGCCTTATGTTTGTTTAATCAAGGGAAGTCTGTGGATTTCACCATTACATTAATCTGATTGTTAACCATAGTGAATAGTGAGTTATGGAGATGAGTCTGATCTCATATTTTTTTTGACCCTCTCCCAAGTAGATGAAACCGATGCTTGTTATTTGCTACTCATAACATAACATCTCTTGATGAATTGGAGCTGAATTGTTAATTTTCATTTTGTAGGTCAGGCTTAACTTTCTTTTAAATGATCTCAATGATGAACTGATATTTGTAATTTAGTAATTGAAATTTTTTCCTCTCTTAAAGATATTGGGGTTGCATTGGTTGTGCATGACACAGAGCTATCTTTGTACAATTGTTAAGTCTTTGGCTACTCTTTGATATGTCCTAAAGATATCCCTTTCACGTTTGTTTTACGTGAAGTACCAAAAACGTTCTCTAGCACCTTCTTATTTTTCTTTTAGTGGTTGGTATTTGCTGTTAGCAGATTGAAGCATATAAGATGCAGTTGATTTTTCTGCTGATTTCAGTAGCTAGGGCTGGCCTTGTATTCTTCTGGCTTTTTAATTCCTGTTATATAAACAAGAGTATGTCCTAAATGGTTATTCAAAATTTATCTTTTTGTTTGATTGGGAAGGTCATCATTGCTATTTACAACGGGTTGACTTATGCTTATGTTGGTTCTTGCAGGAGACGTTTGCTAACTTTGCTGAACAAACGGCTTTTGAGAGACCACTGACTACTGGGGTTTCATACGCTCAAAGGGTTCTTCACTCAGAGAGAAAGCAGTTCGAGAAAGAGCAAGGGTGGCAAATTTTAAAGATGCCTAAGGACTGTAACGATTCACTTGACCCGTGTGAGAGTGAATATGAGGTTGTACCCGTTCAAGATGAATATGCTCCAGTAATATTCTCACAGAAAACTGTTAAAAAAATTCACAAGTGTGATGTGATGAGTGGTAAGGTGCGCAAATCGATCTTTCTCTGCTGTTTTAAGTCCTTAACCTTCCATAGATTATATCAGGTAGTACTTACACCTTAAAGAGGTAGGTTTTTTATATATTTCCATCTGTTGTCAAGTGGCATGGCTACCAGAGGAGGAGACATACCTTGCTTAGATTCCCGAGGCCTGTTGACATATTAGATATCATTGTGTGGAATTTATGGTCTGCACTACCGTTAAGTACTGCAATATTCTAATGAGAAGTCGCTTAGATTTCTGATGTTTACTACAAATTGAGATAACATTGATTCAGAATAACTAGCAGGATCTTAGCTGAGCGTTTGGAAGGGCCGTATTGCCTCCTTTGTATGAGGAATTTCAAATTTCTGTTTTATGCATCAAGCAAATATGTTCTACACAGTGTTACCCAGGACACATTTCTGGCATAAATTGACCTGTCCTGAAAATGGGACGTCCTGGAAATTCGGAAACTTTTGGAAACCCGTCCCCTAGCTGTCCCATAAAATTAATGTTTGAATTTTGATGATATGTTTGACTTCCACTCTCATGTGAACTCTCAATTTAAATTATGTAACACAAATGTTATATGTGATTCTATATTGTATATAAGCATGCTTTATCAATGTTTTCATACGAATATTTAAAGTTTTCCCTATTTTTTATATAGCTGTCCCCACTGCCGTCTCTTGCTCCGGGAAAAAGAAATCCATACTGAAAACCCATTTCTTGTCCACCCGTCCCAGAAACCCAGGGTAATGTAGGTTCTATATGTTTAGACTTTAGAGCATGTTTTGTTTATAGATTGGTTTAGGCTTAATACTAGGCAGACAAATTTATCAGCCATTGTTCTTGCATATAGAGAGGTGTATCTTCCACATGATGCTGAGCGGATTACTTGTTAATACTGCATCTGTTCAACGAGACTTTGTGTTTTTAGAGGAAAGCATCCTGGCTAAGAAGCTATAGACTTCTGAAATATTTAAACTGCCCATTTATTGAGTTCTAGCACAGTCAATTGCAAAGGGTAATTGTCATTGTATCTCTCGGATTCCCTCTATGAGGCAGAAAATTCTATATGATTAAGGGTAGAAACTAGCTGCAGTAGATTGAGACAAAGAAGAAATTGAGATGCCTAGGTACTAAAATGGTTGGGCTCCTTCACAATCAGAGTGCAGAGTTTCTGCAACTCCCCAAGAATTGAAATTTGAAATGATAGAGGTCATTTTAGACGTACTACCAATTCATGGTAGCCACCAATAAGGGACACAATTAGTACATCGTTTTGCAAGGTGTGAGGCTAAATGTGAGCATGGAAGGAAAATGATGCATATGTTGATCTGCAATATGACCATCGGGAAGAAGAAGGACTGGGATACACATTGGTACACTGAAAAATTTCTGCAATTTGTGGATTGTTTAATGTCTGGCTGACTAATGGACCATTGTCTAGCTAGTGAGACTGGATTTTCTGGTCAGATTAGAGTTGCATCTTTATTATTGAGCTAAATGTGCAATTGATTTCCTCTTTATATGATCTATTGAACCTGAAAATGCTTTTATGTTGAATCACCATTAGATTCAGTTGTAAAAGTAAAAATTATTTGTAACTGTTACTGCAGAGAGGGTGTATCCAATGCTAAAGTCTTTAACTTATCTAATTTGACCATCAGGTAATTCTTGCATCCACTGTGCCTCCAAGAGAAGGCAAGGAGCTAGAAATGTTAAGTGAATATCAAGTTGAGTAGATTGCCAGGAATGTTAGGTGGTTGTAATCCCCTTTTCACATGTTTCGTTGCCCGATTAAGAAGAATATCACCTACAGTTAATTTCCAGTTACATCAATTGTAAACTCTTACACTTGATATTTATTAGTGAGCTTGGATGTGAACTGAAAACGTCTCTTTTGGTGCTTCTGGAAGCAGTATGAAACTGCATATTTGAATGTGGAGAAATTATGAAAGCCAAAATATCAGTGAACTTAAGAATGTAAAGTCAGACATCCTTAAATAGTTAAATTCAGCACACAGATAACTGTAATGAGGTAAGATAAACTTCTGATAGGTTTGTACATTGAAATTTTGCCACCGAAATGGAATATTGTTTGGTTCAAATAACAGCACATTGTGATGATTTTCTCAACTGTCTGTTATTGTCACTTATGAAAATTCAGAAGCCTCCTAATTCATTTTCCTTTTAAGTCATTTTCATAAGGGTTCTTGAGCTATGAACTCTACATGGAAGTTATAGTAATCAAAAGTGGTAAGGACTTGTGGTAAAGAAGCTGCCACAGATACAAATGTAGAGCTCAAATAGTGGATTCTGTCTATCTGGAGATAAGTTTCTGTTAAACTCAACTGACAGATTCTGGAACAGGTTAGGAGAAATGTCTCTCAGGAAAAGATTATATTGCAGAATGTATGTGTACTGTTGGGTCCAATTTGATAATTAACTTTGCAAACTTGCCCATAACATTTTTAAGAATTGTTGAGCTTTGAATCTTGGGAGCAAAAGGCTTTCACATGAGATATCTATTGGAGGATTAAGAGTGTCATGTTCACAGAGAACATGAGAATTGCATATATCTCGTCCATTCATGCAAGGGAAGCTGAGATAAAACCTTAAGATCGGACAATTAAACTGATATCACTAGCCAAAAAATCTGAAGGTGCATATCAAGTATACCAAAATGAGAGGTCTCTTGTACTTGATCTTATGGTTTGCGGTTTAAAATTTTTAGGTTCACTCTTGTTATGTTTGTGTTGCTTTAGTGCTAACTACTAAGTGTTTAGTTGCTTTTCAGATTTTTTTTTCTTACACAATCACTTTTCTATCTTGCTAGGAGTCACTGGAGTACTATTGATTGACTTTTACTGCTTTTGGACATTAATGTAATTTCTTTATTTCTTGTGCCCGTAGTGATTAGTATCATCAATCAAATGCACATTTGAGTCACTGCACTTTGCTTGTTTTTATGTTTAATGTGAAGCAGAATCAATCGCACATTTAAGAAGGTTTGCAGAATGTGCATGCAATAGAGTCTACCATATAATTTTTGTGGATGAGTGGGTAATAGAGGATGCAATTAGATGCAAGAAAAGATGAAAGAACAAATAAGGAATACATGCATCCTTTGCATAAAATAGGACTTGAGGCTGGGAAATAGGTAGAGACTTGAGGTCAAACATGCATACCTGAGAACAATGCCCCTAACAATTACAGCTACCATAAACAGAATCCAGTTTTATAGTTCTGCTTATAATAAATTTCTTTTTTTCACTTTTTGTGTGAATTGGATAAGTTGATGCAGAGCATACAACACGTAACATCAAGAAAATATTGGCACGGCACAGATCAGTTCTGTAAACTTTTGCTTCTTTCTTCTTCATATCTGATGAATATGGTTAACAAGGACAGCTGGTGTGAGAAAATTCTATATGGTGAGAAAAAAAATCCACAATCATAAATCTATTGAATCAGGACATGCCTGAAAATTTCCTCAGGGAAATCCTGAAAATAGAAAAGCTTCTCAATAATGCCAATATTAGGTGAACATATGAAAGGATATCCATGTACACTGTTCCATAAATCTATTAGTATTTCTAAACAGGATTACTTAAGAGCATAGATGGGATAATTCTATATGTCGCAAGTGTCTGTTCATCTTTCCCTTGAATGTTGTTTTCTTGATGGATAGTTTAATAAATTATATATATTGTGCATGTTATATTGGTTCTGCTCAGGTACAGGTTGGGAGCATGGCTTGAAGTCATATTATGTTTTTCTGTTTACATAATATATTTATCATGTGGCCTCTGCAGCTTGTGCCTGCAATTTGATAATGAAGTGTCTATAAATCTCTCTGTCAGATTAATATAATATTATAATTCATATACTGGCATGCATCCAGGAGGATCGGGATAACGTCTTTCGAGCCAAAGAATCTGGAAAAGGAGTTCTCACCCATCCTTTCAAACTAGCATCTGGAAATCTTGGAGTTATTTTGACTTTTCCTGTCTACAAAACTGATGTACCTCCTGATGCTACACGTGAGGAGCGCATTGAAGCAATAGCAGGGTTAGTAGCTTTTTCTTTATGGAGACTTGATCATTTTGTTGTATTCTGTTATAATTTGTTTCTGGTAATGGATTGATACAATATCAGCTCAATTGTGCCTTTGTAACCTGTTTAATTTTTTAGGGTCCTGATATTGTTTTCTTAAGGCAAATGAATTGAGTAATTATGGCATCTTTGTACCCTCATATTTCATGCCTGGTAAAAATTATAAACTGACTGAATTATTGTTTTCTATCTCACCTTTCACTAGTCTTAGAGCTTATGACTAATTCACTGAGCATATTATACATTAATAGTTTGAAGTCAAATGGGTGCATGGTTTACATCAAATTGCATGCAGGTAGTCTTGCAATGGACTTTAACTGAAAAATAATGAAATGGGCATATTTAGGGGAATTGTAAAGATCTGATTGCTGCTCACAGCCAACAATATAGGAAGGATTTGCAGTCAGGACCTAGGGTTGGCATCCTATTTTTCAGAGCATACTGTAGCTTGACATCTCTTCTTTCTCTTGAAGATATGTTATGGTACATGGTTTTAGTTATAAATAAAAACACCTATGATAATCACCACCAATACATGGAAACTTTACAACAAAGTCAAATGGGTCAATTGCTAGTCTCAGAACTAGTGAATCTTTATTTAATGTCCTCTTTAAAGTTTCCTTAGTTTTCTTTAAACAATAAATTCTCACTCACAATTATAGCAGCACAGTTAATATAAATATACTATCAACTTCAGAAACTGCAGCTTAACAGTTTATTTTATTTAGACATAATATTTAGGATATATATTGGAATAGAGGGAACTTATCCTTTGTATCTGATGTTAAGTAGCCCGAATCTACAGTAACCTATCTTCACTAAAATATCTTTGAATTGTCTCTGGATTGGCCTGAATTAGGAGTTTTCATCCACTCACTTATCAAACCACATATTCTGTCATTGTTTTATTTCTTAGCTTTCTTTCTCTGAAATTAATGGCCTAATATCAAAATCAATTTTTCTTCATCATCCAATGGGGGCCATTCCAACTATTGGTTGAAATAAGGTATTTTACTTCACTAATTTATTAGTGGATTCTATTTCACATGTTAACTTAGGTCCAGCTGTCAAAAGATCTAGTCTTATCTTTTGACATTTAATTCTTGTGTTCCATCATCTTGTCTTATCTTATCTTTCATCTTGCCATTTTAAGCAAAGCTATTGTACTCTTTGTGTCATAGATTAGTGATCATATCTCATAGATCTTAATATCAAGCAAGCTCATTTCTGTCATACTGTCTTGTGGAAGGTTGCTTTTGTTTTTGTAGGTGATCTTGGGGTGTTGAGCTAATCTTCAGCTCCTACATGGTATCAAAGATCCAATATCGCAAAACCCTTCTCAGGTTTGAAGGTAGAGCTGTTTCTAGATGAGAGATCTTGGTTAATCTAGTAGAGTATGCTCTTCCCTTGCATCATATGATGACCTGGAAAATCAGAAAAACTTGAAAGAAACACCATATTTGGAATTTCTATTGTAGGTTCATTTTGGAGCAAATCTAAGGTTACAATTGAGTTCAAGGAATTGAAAATGTTGATGTTTTCGAACCAGAATAATATAAATGCAATATACAGAAAACTAGAAAAGCATATGAACAGATGGCATGATTATTTATTCTGGGAAAATCCTCCTGCTCAAGGGAAAAACCCAACCACACCCAGAAAAGATTCTCTTTATTGAATATTCAAAAATGAATACAAAGCTCTCAAGCTTAATCAGAGAATAATAACCAGTGATTGTTAACACTTAACAATCAATCAAAAGATACCTTCTTCATTGTTCAAAATTCAAATCATGGTTCAAAAAATCGCGTAGACTCGTGTGGACTCACGAGCCGAGTCGACTTGCCATGGACTTGCGAGCCGAGTCGACTCGCCATGGACTCGCGAGCCGAGTCGACTCGCCATGGACTCGCGAGTCGAGTCGACTCGCCATGGACTCGTGAGTCGAGTCGACTCGCCATGGACTCGCGAGTCTTTGCCTTGGACTCGCGCGAGTCTTTCATCGGGACTCGCGAGTCATTGACTTGGACTCGCGTCGTCCAATAAACACGCCCAACACATGCATAAAGTTGTTTTTTTAAATTTTTCCTCTCATTTGCTCTTTGTTTTTGCTCACAACAGGGTTTTAGGGTGTGGAGAGGTTGAGGAAGAAGAATCAACTCCTTTACATACCACAATGCCTACTAGTTCAAGGCGTCAAAGATTGAGTTATATTAATAGAGGAAAGAGGAGGATGTAGTCTTTTGTTTACTGTTTTTCACATTTGGACATATCATTATATCTAATTTTGTAAACATTTATAAAGTTATGTTTCTGTTATACATTTTAAAGTTTATAACTATGATGATATTTCATATATTGAGTGTTTGAGATTCATATGATGTGTCATGTATCAATTATGGCTCTTATGTTCTTTAAATGCATTAATTTCTGTGTTTTTATGTAAAACTATGGTTTTTTCCTTTTGTCGAGTCTTTTGCAAGTCCGAGTCTGAGTTTGAGTCCGATTTTTTGGTTTGTCGAATCTGGGTTTTTGAACTATGGTTCAAATACACCTTCTCGACTCAAAGAGAATAAATATAATAAAATGGTTACACAAAGAGAACCAAATCATCCTTCACAAAAACTCCCGTCTCTTTGCGCTCCAATCACCATGAGCATAAATAGTCGACAGTTACTTGTTATTACTTACTAAGGCATAGGCAAGCATCGAGACACATAAGATGACAGTTGTTACAATAATACATCTCCACCCAGAAGAATTGCCGCAACAAACCTTGTCCTTTTGTTACATATATTCTCAATAATACTGAATGGCATGCCAGATACCTCCGTGAATGTAACATCCAAGCATGGTAACATTGCAGACTTAAGAAAGTCGAACTATACACTCGCATATGATATCAATCACATGGAATGGAATAACATCACAACGCTGAAGGCTTCTGAATACAAACCGACCACCGTTATGAACATACATGACAAAGAACTATAAGAACCGACACCCATAATTAGTGAAGGAATCGACGATAATAAAGAAACAACGACAACCAAGCATAAATGATGATTCCAAAAAATGAATCATTGACACTACATATACACTAACTGCCAATTAACTCTGCCAGCTATTCATGAACAATAATGGTGCCATGTCATCACATGAAGACGTCGGATATGAATTCCATGAACGTGAAGGGACAACAAGAAGAATGATATCTCTCGTAGTTATAAAAACATTAACACTCCCTCTTAGCAAGAGAGAGATCATTCAAATGTCATAGTGTGTCTCAACCTGACAAGCACAATGAAGTTGCAACATTAAATGTCAATAACAAAATCTCAAATCTCATCACATTTTTCTTAATATAAAATTGTTATCTCAGCATAACAATATTCACCATAGCTACTCCTAGAGGGTGAAACAGAAAACTAAGTCATGGAGTCTCACACATGACTTCCACCATGGCTACTTCCATAGGTTGGATCCACCATAGCTACTCCCAGAGGGTGGAACAAGGGCTTTCACTCAAACTTCTCTCGCAGAGAAGAATGCATTAACAAGGGATTTCACCTCAAACTTCTCTTGTAGAGAAGAACTCATTAACAAGGGATTTCACCTCAAACTTCTCTTGCATAAAATAACTCATTAACAAGGAATTGCACCTCAAACTTTTCCCTCTCAGAGAAGAACTCATTAACAAGGGATTGCACCTCAAACTTCTCCCTCTCAGAGAAGAACTCATTAAAGTACACATAAAATATCATTAGCATGTCGAGACTCCCTCTTAGCTGAGACTCCCTCTCAATAGGGGCAGCATTCTCATAGCTTCGATTATCACAATACCAGGAAATTGGTTCCAATGTTTGTCCAACAAAGAGCTTTTGCAGTCACACTGCTACACAAGCTTGCTAATCCTCTGCAAAGGACATGGCATTCTACATCTGCCACTCAAGCTCCCTCTAAATCTGATTTATGCAGTTGAATAATCTACCTCTGAATGTCATTTCTTCCTCTTCGAAGAAACTAATCTGTATAGATTCTCTCTCTTTAATAAATTTATGTGTCACCAATTCAGTCCCAGGGTTGCAAGTAGTGTCTCGATGTACATTTTTACACCCTGCATGACTTTGCATGTATTCTCTCATCATCCATTGCTTCTCGATCCATCCTGCAACCAAGAGAGATTAATAATAATTTATAGAATCAACCTATCATGAAGAGAAATATCGAGATCAATGCTAAAAGCATACACTATTCTTAGTGAAATAACATCTATTCATAATAACTGCATGAATTTTAAAAGCATACACTACTCTCAGTGAAATAACATCTATTCATAATAACTGCATAAAATTCATGATCCATATTCAAAGATATAATCATAAAATACTTATCTCTTTATTGTCTGAATTCCCTCACAATCCAGCAAAAATATTTCGCCATCACAAATTATAGTGCAGGCAGAGAGAAAAATCGAACACCAGCACATCTGCTTCCAAGGCTTGTTCAACTACACAATCTCAAAAGAATCTCTCAATTCTTGCATTTCTTAAATTCCCAAATCTCTTATTCTGATTTAGGATCTTTACTAGACCCGCTCTGATACCATGTTGATGTCTTCGAACCAGAATAATATAAATGCAATATACATAAAACTAGAAAAGCATATGAAATATGACATGATTATTTATCCTAGGAAAACCCTTCTACTCGAGGGAAAAACCCAGCCACACCCAAAAAATATTCTCTTTATTAAATGTTCAAAAACGAATACAAAGCTCTCAAGCTTAATTGGAGAATAATAACCAGTGATTCTCAACACTTAACGATCGATCAAAAGATGCCTTCTTCACAGTTCAAATACACCTTCTCGACTCAAAGAGAATAAATATAATAAAATGGCTACACAAAGAGAACCAAATCATCCTTCACAAAAACTCATGTCTCTCTGCGTTCCAATCACTATGAGCATAAACAGTCGACGGTTACTTATTATTAATTACTGAGGCACAAGCAAGCATCGAGACACATAAGACGACAACTGTTACAATAATACATCTCCACCCAGAAGAACTGCCACGACGAACCTTGTCTTTTTGTTATATATATTCTCAATAATACTGAACGACATGCCATATATAAGGACCTCCATGAATGTAACATCCAGGCATGGTAACACTGCAGACTTAAGAAAGTCGAACTATACACTCGCATATGATATCAATCACATGGAATGGAATAACGTCACAAAGCTGAAGGCTTCTAAATAGAAACCGACCACCATTATGAACATACATGACAAAGAACAATAAGAACCGACACCCATAATTAGTGAAGGAACTGACGATAATAAAGAAACAATGGTAGCCAAGCATAAACGGCGATTCCAAAAAATGAATCATTGGCACTACATATAGACTAACTGTCGATTAACTCTGCCAGCTGTCCTTGAACAATAACGGTGCCATGTCATCACATGAAGGCGCTAGATATGAATTCAACGAATGTGAAGGAACAACAGGAAGAATGATATCTCTTGCAGCTATAAAAAAATTAACAGAAAAAAGTTGGTTTTCCCTTTTGTTTTGCCCAAATTGGGCTTGCGAGGCTAGATCTACAAGGATTTGAAGTTGAGAGGTGGTTGCGATTTTGGGAGGAAGCTGAATTTTCGGAGCACTTTGGGCTAAAACACACCTTGCCAAAACACACTTTGTCATTAAATCCAAAAGACTCTAAAAACTAAGACCAATTGTCAAATTGTCAAGTTTGGAGACTTTTTCCCTGAGCACTGAGAGATTTTTTTTGCCTTGCTGCCATTTTCGTACATTCATATTGTTGTTTGTATTGTCGTACAATGTGAACAGCTTGTAGATGTTAGTGGTAGGTCACATGGAATATTTTGTGCTTTTGGGTGGTATATTCATGGATATATTCTTTACTTACACAAACATTGCATTAGTCTACGTATTGCTTGTGTAGGAAGGTACAATCGACGATCATTTTTTAAACTGATTTTTTCATACTTTTTTTCGGTGTTTTAAAATAAAATTTTAGTTTTAAAACTTCATCAATCTTGTGGTTCTATGTATGCCCTTGCTTGTGGTCATATATAATGTACTAAGTGTTATAGAGCAAGGTTGCACGGGGAGGGGGGTACTTGGGTACTTAGGGTATAGGTATGGGTACGACTATTTTTCAAAATAGGGGATGGGGGTACTTGGGTAGGTCAATCAATTATATATTTATTTTAATATAATTTAATATTTTATAGAAAATCTGAAAATATGAGTCATGACAATGAGTTTTCAAAACAAGAACAATGATAAAGTTTGTATATGTAATGTATTGTTTTCAGTTTAAGATTTTCAAATATGTTTGTAATAATAATATATGCTAAATGTTTAGATGCATAACAGAGAAGGCAAACTTAAAACATGAGCAAGAAGATCATAAATCATATAACAATGACATATTGCAAATGATAAACTTGTGATTTGCATAGTAATGAAGTTTACTGTTAATCAATATTGTATCAAAGTTTCAAATTGATTATGTATTGAATTAAGTTTGTTAAACAACATGCTGATACACAAACAAAAAACCGAAACAAAAATCAGAAATCTTTATCAAGGTCCTTAGCTATGATGCTCTCCACCGAGTACCTAGTACTTGGGTACGTGTACCAGTACCCGATACGTGTTCTAGGGGTATGGGTACCCATGCAACATAGCTATAAATGTGCGGTGGCGTGGAGCCTCCACCAACCCCTTTCATTTCCGCTTAGTCCAATCATTGCTTGCTTGGTGCTAGGACATTGTTTACAACTTTTTCATGCAAGGCACATAAACAACTACTAGCCAACCCCCAAGGGCTTCAATTTGGCCACCTAAGTGTCCAAATTGGGCCTTTTTTCTCTTGGCTATAACTTTATGCTAGGGTATCAAAATTTTGTAAACGAGATATCAACGAAAAGCTAGTTTTGCATATTTCATAGTGGTGTAGGTCATTTTGCCGTATTTCATTGTAAGTGCATTTTGCTGCTCATTGGAGTCGTATTTTCCCTTTTGGACCTTCAAGCTCATAAGTTTTTTCCATGATCTCTGATTTTCATGATTCTTGTGACGTTAAAAAGGTATTAAAAGGAAAACTATAAACTATGGAGTGATAGCATAATTAAACATCTCTATTGGCTTCATTTGTTGCCACATTTGTATGGTCTTGTTCCTCCTCTAGGTACACCTTGTAAGAAATTTGCTTGGAATTGCAAAGGGATCATGTTCTAGGAGTTATTCCAATGCATGTTGATAATGATATCTTGAAGTATATCCTTGATTTTGAGTGTCCTAATGCTTTTTGGACTAATTTGAGAGATAAATGGAGATCCTGATACTCAACCATTCCCAAATGATCCTATTTCAAACTCTCTTGTGCCTTCTCATTTTTCAAATAGGATATCATGTGATTGTGATATTATTTGGGTGTTTTATTCTTTGGAGTCCTTTAAATCTATAGAAGATGAGGATGAGCTTGCTTCAGAGGCACTTTCTTCTCCTTTAGAGACAATTGTTTATACTCCACCTTTAGTGATTCCTTGTGCAAAGTCATTGATTGAGACTTCCATCATTCCCATTCAGTAGGAGTATCTTTGTCTTCCAATTTGGAGGACACATTTGAGATATATCTCTCCTCTTTGAAGATACTCATTGCACTAGTGTGGTCTAACTCTCATTGTCTTTAGAGCTTATTCAACATTATTTTCACAAAGTCATAGTTTGTCACCATCTTTGTTGATTGGGCATGTACTTGATTGGATTGTGGCATCATCATCTTCTATAGACAAGGTGACATGTGCAGATTTCAAAGACATCATCATACATCTTCATCTCAATTCCTATTGGAATTCCTGCCCTTGTACTTGGTTTTGTTTCTTTCAAAAGGGAGACAAATTATTTGTAGACATTGTATATGTTTTGTCTTTAGGCACTTACCATTGCTACAAGAGATTATTCATGGTGGAGGGGCTACATAGTCTATCTCTTCCCCTCATATGATTTTTTTTTTGGGGTGGGGGTGGAACTCGGCTAGCGATTGCATCTTTTTGATGGATGTAGTCCTTGGGGTGTATTTATGAGTCCTCCATTCATCACTCATTTCTTAACCTATACATGATTGTTTTTTGCATTCTCTCTTTTGGAGAGGGGTTTTTCCCATGTAGGTTTTCTCCTTTACTCCACTTGGGAGAGAACTTTTGTAAATAGATACTTGAAATAACCTCATAGAAAGGTATGTCATGCATCATCCTTACATCATTTGCATTGATTTATTCCTCTCTAAGTTGCACTTAAGGGGTTTATTGGTTCTAAAAAGGTATTTTACTTAACTAATTTATTAGTGGGTCCTATTCACATGTCAACATAAGCCCTAAGAATCTTTGTAGAAGTATTAGTTGTCATAAGATATTATCTTTTGGCATTTAGTTCTTGTGTCTTAGGTTATGTCAAGCTGTCTCAGTTTATAGGATTAAGAAACATGCCATCATCTTATCTAATCCTGTCTTTCACCTTTCCTTTATAAGTAATGCCATTGTACACTTTGTATCATAGATCAAAAGATCACATCTCATAGATCTTAATATCAAGCAAGCTCATTTCTTGCATACTCTCTTGTGGAAGGTTGTCTTTGTTTTTGTGGGCAAATCTAGAGTGCTGAGCTAATCTTCAACTCCTATACAAAGGAATAATTTGACTTCCTAAAGCTCTCTTGCTAGTAGTGGCTTTAGATGTTTATAAACATTGTGTTGCCCACACTACTTATCCATTCCTATAACATCTTTCTATTATTTTTGTTGTTTTAACTCTTGGGAGCTCCACCAATAATGTATTGTTACTCTACATCCTTCCTCTGATTTAAACCTTCACTCTATAGTTTGATAATTTGAGTAAACTCTCCCAAAGAGAGTAACCACTGCACTCCTAAGACTAGATCAATTTCTCCTATGTTGACCACATAGAAGTCATCTTGCATCTCGTATCTACCAAGGTTAACCTCCAACTGTTGAATTTTTTGATGGAATAGTAAAACCCTCATCCCCTATAACATTGAATCTATTGAAATTATTTTTGTAACCCTCTTCTAGAAATTAATCATCAATGAAATTGTGTGTTTCTCTGTTGTTAATTAGAATTTGTAACTTTGTGCCCTTGCAAGACTCCCCTGTACTCAAAAAGGATGATATGTAGGAGCACTTGACAAGGTTGCAAGTGCTCTATTTCAATATTCACCTTTTATTTTTTTATTTAGGTTCACATTCAAGGTTTTCTATGTAATGCACTTGGCCTTTTCCCAATCGATGGTGTCTAGGTTCCCATGGTTTTCTGAGAGAAAATCATAGTTCATTTCAGCACAACTCGTTTTTAATTACTTCATCAAAATTACTGTCTTTTCTTGAGAAAACCCCTTTTGAAATTGTTTAAAATTCAACCCTAGATGAGAGATTTCATGAACGAACTTGTTCTTGGCTACGTAAGTTTCAAAATCTAAAACTCGATTGATAGCTTCTTGAAGGAATGATGGATCAAATGTCTTAATTAGACTCCTAAGAGGTTCGTTTGGCCCTTCAATAAAAGGACAATCAATCTTCTTACCATAACATTAGGCACAATTATAGATAAAGTTTGGAACTCTTCTACATATTTCTCCATTGTTGCTTCTTGTTTAGCTGAGCCAACTCTCTAAAATGGACTTTAGGATCCGTTCTATTGAAATTAATTGATCAAACTCTTGCATACACCATGACCTTGTTTATCCAACCCATGGTACCACCATTCGTGAGTTAATCGCTCAAATTGCAAGGTGGAAAATTTGATGCCATTTTTCTCAGTTATAAGTTTGAATGATAGGTATGTGTCCAAATTTTGCACCCATGCATGAGCATTACTCTTATTAGGCCCATCAAAGGTAGATAATGTTAACTTAGCCAAAGATTGATGATCAATTTGTCTTCTTTGTGGTCTAGGTTAAATTCTTGACCGATTTCTGTCTTCATATTCATGCAAATGGTAAGAGACATTGCTTCTCAAGTCTCTACAAGGTGCTCATGACAAGTAGTGATATCGTCTTGCATTGAACTTTGTGCTTCTTCGACATAAATTTCTGAGCCCCTTTGAATGAAAGTAGGACAAAGAGGCCTATTAAAAGACCCACCCTCTGTTCCTTGTGTGTGACCCTTATGCTTATTGTTGTTACTATTATTAGCTCTCAAAGAACTAGTTTTACTATGTATGCATCATATGTAACATTTGTCCCATCATATGTAACATAAGGTCAAATTTTCAATCAATATTACTTGCATAATAACAGTTGTCATCCTCTCTAACCATGTTTTTTCCTGCTGCCTCAGCTTTCAAGGGAGTCTCCTATCTTAGTTTTTAGAAAACTGATGTTGACTTTTCCTAATTTCTCTTTAATAATGTCTACTGGTTCTGTCACTAAAGTGCATATGAAGACTCGTAGGTTGGGAAGATCCAGCTCGGATACCAATTGTAATGCCTCTTCAAAATTTTCCTTGTTTTTCTTTAAATAATAAAATCTAATTTATAATAAGAAGCACAATTAATTATAAATATAATATTAACTTCAGAAATTGCAGTCTTAACAAACTATTTTAATTTAGATATAATGTTTAGAATATAATAATATATTTCAGAAAAAAAGTAACTTATCCTTTGTATCTGCTGGTAATTTTCCTAAATCTATAATGATCTATTTTCATTAAAATGTGTTTGAATTGTCTCCAAATCAGCTTAAATTAGGGGGTTTCTTCCATTAACTCAGCAATGGAAATTAGGGGGTTTTCATCCACCAATTTCAGACTTTGAGGGGTCTTGTCCTCAGGTTGCTGAACCACAATCCAGGAGTAATAATTGAATAGATAAAATGTATTCAATGATGCTTAATTCTTCCTCTTGATTTCTGTTATTTGCCTTCTCTTTCTCCTAGACACTACTCTTGATAATGCTCCTTGAATTTTTGATAAAATGTAACTTCAATTTTATTGTAGTTTGTCATAACTTAACTACTCCTTAATGAAATTGCAGGTCCCTTTCCTTTTAAATTTAAGAGCTACATATTATTTTTTTAAGTGGGATCATTAAAGTTTAAGTTAAGAACATTAAAATGTTTTAAGACTTCGTCTAATTGTTTTATCAACAAAAGTTGACTTGAAGTTACCTAGGTTTACAAACAAGGTGACAAACGTAATTTGGGGTTCTGTAGATCCTTTTGAAGCGTTTAGTATTTAGCTGACAAAATTGGAACAAATTCTAGGTTCCCATCCCATACTTGATAGTTAAAACAGCACAATTGAACCGATTTAATTGGTATGATTTTATCCCTGGAACTATTTCGCATTGAATAATTATGGACATGACCAATATGTGTTCCAAAGGTAAAAATTGAATTTGCACCTGAACTAGAGAACCAGGACATCATAGATATGACATTACCAATACCATGATTATGCATTCAGGCTTCCTTATTATGATATATAATTGGTCTGGGTTTGGGAATCCAAAAAAATTATGTTATGTTTTATAAAGCCTTGTAATGCCTTGGAGTGACTCTTAAAAATCACACATATCTACAAAAGAGGTGTAAAATACTTGAGAATAATTTTGGTACCTCTCACCGAATTATCCTAGAAGAATATAAAATAATAATAGATCTCAATGATTGAGTCCGGAGAACTTAAATTCACATGTGATTAGATCTATTTGATTATTTTTTAAGGCAGAAATATATTAATTCTTAAGAGTATGCCATAAAACTGTCCTGATTTTAAAACTGTGACCACCTAAGAGTGGTTATGCTGCTAGATACAGATGTATATTCTGTGTGATCTAATTGCCTCCACAGAATATAATATATCATTCTTATTCCTCTCGAGCAGGTACTTAGGCGGATCATTTGATGTAGAGCAATTGGTGATATCTTTACTAGGACAACTTGCAGGAAATCAGACCATTGAGGTGAACGTGTATGATACTACCAATAAATCAAACCCAATCAAGATGTATGGAAAAAATATTACAGAAAATGGACAAAATATTACAGAAAATGGACAATCACATGTCAGCGAACTTAATTTTGGAGATCCAATGCGTAGACATGAAATGGTTTGCAGGTAATCAGATTATCTAAGTCTGTAACATGGTTCTCTCTTACTGGAATAAAAAAAAATGTTTATTACTTCTCCAACAACAAGAAATATTCTGTTCTGAATGGTCCTGTCTCCCCAGGTTCGCTGAGGAGCCTCCCCTGCCATGGTCAGCAATTATGATGTCATCTGGAGTACTTTTAATTTCTCTGTTATTTTTACATATATTTGATGCGGCATTGAACCGCATTGCTAAAGTTGAAGAAGACTTTCGTAAAATGGAGGAATTGAAAGTGCGGGCTGAAGCAGCAGATGTTGCCAAATCACAGGTTATTGATTTTATGCCACCTTTTTCTCTGGTTTGAAATTGCAATTCTTGTGTCTGTAAATCTTTTCAGATAACATTTTTGCATACTACTTTGAAACTTTATTGCTGTCATATTTTTATTTAGTCTATTGATGTTTTCTTTTGTACTTCTGCAGTTTCTAGCTACTGTTTCTCATGAGATAAGGACCCCCATGAATGGCGTTCTAGGTAAGTGAGAAATATAATTTCACTGCAAATCTTTGAATCTTATATGGAACCTCTATTAGAATATATATCGTCATCAATGATATATTAGAATATACATCATATCTGTTAAGAAAATAATGCAAATGTGTTTTTCAACTTCCTTTAACAGGAATGTTGGGAATGTTAATGGAGACAGAATTAGATGCAACTCAAAAAGACTTTGCACGAACAGCTCAAGCTAGTGGAGATTCCCTCATAACACTTATAAATGAAGTGCTTGATCAGGCAAAAATTGAGTCAGGCAGGTTAGAGCTGGAAGAAGTTCCTTTCCGCTTGCGATCTATTTTGGATGATGTTCTTTCCCTATTCTCTGGAAAATCTCAAGATAAGGGCATTGAGGTATGCTCAGAATTCTTATGCCTAATAAATGAAGAATGCTTTACAATTCCTGGAGAGACGAAGATCCAAATTTAATTTTGACTTATACCATGCTTTCTGTTCTTATTTGGTGTTACTGGGTTTTTTCCATGGTCTCTTTGTACCTGAACCTAATTTGGGCAAGCTACTAGTCCCCAGCTGATTTTTGTACCCAGGCTGTACCCAGGGCATACCTGGGCTGAACTAGGGGCAAACCTAGGCCCTTAAATTCTATTGAAAATACTAGTAACTTGAAAAAATAAATTAAAATCTAATTTTTTATATTTTATGTACAACAACACCCAAGCCATGCTAAACTTGAGTTTAAAAAACCCAGCAAACTACCCTACCCAATTCCTGTACTGGAGATATTGAATATTGAAATCTCACCTTGTATTCTTCACATCAGATATTAAATATGATTTTGAAATCTTACCTTGTATTCTTCACATGATATTTTCCTTCACCCAAAACATTCTAGAGTTTCATTCCCACCATGGATTCCAAAGTATGATTAGTGGACTTAATGTCCATATGGCCTTCAAAGTCTCATTTTGAAGGTACCTTAGCCATGTGTATATGGTATGTACCTAATTAATTGGGATTAGTTATAAATCATCATTGCCAAGAGACACAATTTGTTGAACATGTGCTTTAATTCATATATAAGTACCCTATCACTTCATTAGTTGATACATGAAATCTATTATTATATTCTTATTCCCTGATTCGATAGGTATATAATTGTCGGGCAAATAAGTGCACCCGCAAATAAATCCAGGCATAAATCAATACAATTCAGACAATAGATAAATTATTGAACTGTTAATGAATAATTGATAATTGAAGACAAAAATAAATGATGGAATTAAGGCTCACCTTAAAATCATTGCAAGTGCAATTTGACTAGCGACATTCTATGATTGAGAGACAAACTCGAATTTGAAATTGAATCTGATGTCATCGCCTTAAGACGACTGGGATTTATGAGTTTGAAGTACAAGAACATGGTTCGAGCTACAATTGAGTCCATCTGCTATGGTCTTGTCTTGATGGCGCAGTTGAGTGCTACCTACAGAAGATGTAGGTCTGATGTATATCAGGACTAGATGGTGCTAAGAAGTGCCATTGGGGCCTGCTATAATAGAGGGCAGAATGATTGACTTCCTTGTTAATAGTCAAGCCCTAGGACTTACATAATAATCAAAACCAAGAAATAATCAAGTTTCCCCAAGTTTCCAGGATGCAGGAACATAGACATGCGGATGGTAACTTTTCTCATGAGTATTACATATATATAAAAACTGTGCATAGTTTACACAAAATGTTCATAAATAAATCACATATATTAGAATGCACTACACAACTGATAATTGATAACATTATCAATGGTCGAGTCACAATGAAGGATAATTGATAAATAAAAAATGCTTTATAATTTATATGAATATCATAGTAGCTACTCGCACTAAAAAGTTAAAGGTGCAACACCATGAAGATATTACTGAAGCTGCTATATAAGCTCCATCAGCAAGAAAACTTTGTTAAAGGTTTGCTATATCCTAATTGTTGCTCTATTTGTTTCGTCACTCCCAATTTGCAATTAGAGATAATTAAAGTATGTTTTCTAAATTTTAAATTAGATGACTAGTGAACAAAGCCAGCCTATGCAAATACAAGAGGAAATTGCAAGTCAAGAAAATGGGTGATCCACATCCTTGAGACAAGGAAAGTCAATTTTACTGGAAAACACAAATTCCTAGAGGCCTAGAAGGCTAGATCCTCAACACCATTAAAACAAGTCTGAAAAATATAAACAAATCCAGTCTTATAGATTCACGTTTACTGATTTTGTGACTGATTTTTAAAGGACTTATATATTTATCAGTGAGTTTGAATCATCTACAGTAGGTTTTCCATAAAAAATTCAGTGAGCTTTCATTGATCTTTGCTTGGGTGGTTGCATTTCAAGCAATTTTCTCATCGATCTCTATTTAAGTAACCTGACATCAGCAATAATTTGCATTAGAATTGAGCTATTTTCATTTGGCAAGGGTTTTGTTTTACCCAAGGGAGTTACTCAGAAAATGACTTTTATATAAGACAACCTGGGGTTTTAATTGACAATCAGTCTTGATCTTTGAACCTTTGGCTGATTTGCTTCATCAATGTGCTTAAGCCTCAAACCACATCTTAAGTGAGGTTTGTGAGCAGATATTTTCCCTTGCGCAATGAGTTTGAAGAATATTATTTCCATGGTTGTGACTGATTTGTTAGGGTTTGGGCGGCTGGTCATCATCACATTGATTTTTAACAGCAGTATACAGGTTTCTCCAATAATTTCATCACAACATTTAAGACAAAAGTTCGCTATCAAGACCCAGAGAGTTTTAGAGCATTCAAAGTTGTGTATTTCAATTGCGGTTTGGTGCAGAGAGTAATCAATAGAAAAGAGATGAAATCGGATTCAAATCACCAAGATAGTTGAATTGTTAGAATTTCAGATTTTGATTAGAGGATCTGCCATGATCAGAACATGAGAATTTCCTTAGAACCATTGCCTCCAAGGCCCTCCAAGCAGTCAACTGTCAAAATAGTGTACTTTTAGCGGACCTATTTATAGCATGTGCTATTTTTATCCATTATCATTTTCAAGGAGATGGCCATATTCTTAAAAGAAAATAGCATCTATTTTAGATTGCTAGTGTTTTACTCTTAGTATTTTCAAGAAGTTATATTGTTAGTTTGTAGTTATCCTCATCAGGAATTTATCTGAAGATTGAATGAGTTAAAATTAGTATTTTTCTATGTTACTCAGGGACACATCCCCTATTTTTGGCCCTCTAGGAAACGTCCCGGAAACACATCCCCTGCTTCCCCTGCCGTCCACCCATCCTCATCCCCGAAATGCTGTGGAACATTTTAAAAACCAACACAAGTCAATGTTTTTCTTAAGACAGCAAAGTAGAAACGACTCCAAGTGGGCTTTGACATTAAGTAATGGTTCTAAGTCTGGCACTAAGTTGAATCTATGTTTCATGCATGCACCAAAGTGTTGGAGTTGCAGGCTTATATTGTGTCTCAGACAAGACATTTTCTGGTTTCACCAGAAATGTTGTCATTAAAACTAAAAGTTATACAAAACATAAAAAAACATATAATATCGTAATATATTTTCAAAATTGTGTGTGGTTGTGCGTTTGTGTGCATGTGTGTGTGCGCACATGCATGTGTGGAAATGCCGTGGAACTACTAGTTTTGGACAATATTGTTTAATAAGCTTGTTTTGCATGCAAGCAAACTATATTCTCAGCATAGGAGTGTGTAATCTTATTTATTTGATTTTTATGAAAGAATTGTAAAACCTTGTAAATAAGTGCAGTGGGCACTTAGTTTATTGGGAATTTGGTATCATACACTCCAGAATTTAGTGTGCCTATTTTACTACTCAAATTACCATTGAACTTTTGTGTGTCCTTAAGTGTTTTTATCATGAGTTGAATATTACTTAATAGTTATTGGAAGCTTTATATTGTAAATGCAGGATCTCTGATAGAGATATAAACTATTATTGCAGGCTGTGTAGATTCAGATTTACTTACTGATATAACAGTTTGACTGTTTTTGTTTTGCTGAAGAGAGAGCGATCGCTGGGACTGTATATGCCTTGTGATTGATATCAGTCCTCCACGATTGCTCTATGTTATATATGCAAAGAGTTATGTCCCCGTAGAGACATGACTCTATGTGGCCAAAGGCCACGTAGGGTCATGTCCCTACGTGGGCATAACTAATAACTGATTGGTGCATAACAATTATAATTAGTTTGATTTCAATCGGCGGTAGTAACAAGTATAATCAAGAGCCCCCGATAACAATATTCAAGAGCCCCGATAACACTTTGACTGCTGCTATACATCAACACTCCCTCTTAGCAAGGGAGAAGTGACAAAACTTTATGAGATATCAGTATTAAGGATATCTACACAAAACACATTATCTGACTTTAACACTCAGAAATAGTGACTTGTCAAATAACTACAATCACCATGTTATGAACACTATCATAACATATATTATGATCTCTAATTGTCCAAAACAATATCTAGAGTAATCATAATGCATTCGTTATCAATGACTTCCGGCGTATTCGGAACAAAACTGTCATAATAACAGGCCTATTATTTGCAAGATCGTCACCTTACAAAGATTACCTTTTGAATATATATGTCCATGAAAGATCGTCACCTTTCATTACATATTTGATGCAACTAAACAATCATAGAAGCATAAACACATATAAATTGAAATTTAAATTCAATATTCAATATTACAATTTAATCATACCAAGTTTTCCTCTGAAGTATTCCAATTTCACTTTGGCAAGAGGCTTGGTAAAAACATCCGCTGTTTGCTCGTTTGTACTTATGTACTCCAGTTTGGCAACACCTCGATCTACCATATCTCTAATGTAATGATAAGGTATTTCAATATGCTTAGATCGATTGCGAAAAACTGGATTAGCTGAAAGCTTGGTACAACTTCGATTATTGTAGTGAATGATAGTTGGCTTTAGAGGCTTCTTAAACAAATCAACTAGTAATTTTCGTAACCATACAACTTCTCTGGTTCCTATGGAGGAGGCTATATATTCTACTTCAGTAGAGCTTATTGCAACTGAGGATTGTTTTCTGCTGAACCAAGAAATCATCCCAGATCCAAGACTGAAGCAACATCCAGTAATACTTTTACGTTCAGTAGAGCTACCTGCCCAATCAGAATTTGAATATCCATGAAGATTGATTTCGACTTGATCATATCTGAGTCCCATACCAACTGTACCTCTTAGATATCTTAAGATATGTTTGGCTGCCATTAGATGTATCTTCTTTGGTGTACACATGAACTGATTTAAGGTATTAGTAGCATAACATATATCAGGACGAGTATTCACCAAATACATTAAAGATCCAATGATCTGCCTATAGTAAGAAGGATCGGTAGATTCAGATTCAATCATATCATCCTTCAACTTATGTAGTTTGACTTCCATAGGAGTAGTAACTGGTATACAATCCATCATTCCAAATTTCGTCAAAATATCAATAGTATATTTTCCCTGATTTAGGAAAATGATGTTCCCCCTTTTGCCAGACTTCTAGTCCTAGGAAGTAGTGGAGAAGACCTAGATCTTTCATATCAAACTCTGCTGTTAGTTCTTGTTTGCATTTGTTTATAAGATGTTCTTCACGTGTTATCAACAAATCATCAACATATAACACAAGAATAATCATGTCATCACCATCTATTTTGAAGTATAAGTTAGGATCAACTTCATTTTTAGAATACCCAACTTTGTTAGATAGCTGTCTATTCTTTCATACCATGCTCTGGGAGCCTGTTTAAGACCATATAGTGCTTTCTTTAGCTTACACACGTGGGAATTTCTGTCATGAGTGATGAACCCTTCTAGTTGCTCAATATAAACTTCTTCAATTTCACCATTTAAGAATGTTGTTTTAACATCCATTTGATGAACTTTCCATCCTTTGGATGCTGCAATTGCCAAGATAGTCCTAACAGATGTGTACCTAGCAACTGGAGCAAAAGTTTCTTCATAATCGATACCTTCCTTTTGTGAGAACCCGCGTGCTACAAATCTGGCTTTGTATTTTTCAATGTTGCCGTCAGGTGCATGCTTGATTTTGTAAAGCCACTTAGAAGAAACAACTGATTTGTTCTTAGGTCTGGGTACAACATCCCACACATCATTTTTTAGTATTGAATTATATTCTTCAATCATTGCTTCTTTCCAAGGTTTGCTTGATAAGGCTTCTTCAACATTTGAAGGTTCTGTTTTGATAAGTTCAGTTAATAGTGCCACATAACATGTCTGGTTTCTTGTTTTCTTGCTTTCTCTGATTACTTCATCAAGTTCAACATGATTCTCTTCTATCATTTTCCTAGCCCAAAGTGGCCTCTTTTTGTTGTTAGCATTTTCAATATTCTCTGAATTTGAGATAGTAGGTGAAGGAGGTTCAATATCATTCTCCCTCTCATTTTCTACTGGGTGATCTTCATCTAGTTCAGTGGAAGGTTCTGTATATGGTTCATCAATGTTTTTAGAAAGATTGAAGGCAATATCTTCTTCAAATTTAACATCTCTACTGATCTCAATTGTTCTTTGACCCGAAACATAGATCCTGGAGCCTTTGGTTGTTTCATTGTATCCAATGAGTATTCCCTTCTTTCCAGATGGTTCTAGTTTTGTTCTTTTCTCCTTAGGAATATGAATATAAACTGGACACCCAAATATTCTTAGATGACTTAGATCTGGTTTGATACTCGAAAATATTTCTTCAGGAGTGGTGTTTTCTAATATTGAGTGAGGACATCTATTTTGAATATAAACTGCAGTGTTAGATGCTTTAGCCCAAAAAGAAGTATGAAGATTTTGGTCATGCATCATTGCTCTGGCTGATTCAATAATTGGTCTATTTTTACGTTCTGCAACTCCATTCTGTTGAGGATTATATGGTACAGAAAACTTCCTCTTAATCCCAATAGTAATGCAAAAATCTTTGAAAATTTCAGAGATGTATTCACCTCCATTGTCTGATCTTAGAGTTTTTATTTTCTGTCCAGATTGATTTTCAATTAGAGCTTTGAATTCTTTGAATTTTGATAATACTTCAATTGATTCCTTTTGTTTGAGGAAGTAGATCCAAGTTCTTCTAGAATAGTCATCAATAAAAATTACATAATAGAGACACCCATTCAGGGAAGGTACAGACATAGGACCGCATAGGTCTGTGTGAATAAGTTCAAGTACAAATTTTGATTTGTGAATGCTTTTAGGAAAGGATTTCTTGGTGTTTTTGCCTAGGGCACATCCTTTGCAAATGCCTAAGAGATCAGATTTGAGACTAGGTAATCCTTTTACAATTTTTCCTATTGATGACAATGCACGGAAATGAAGGTGACCTAGTCTCCTATGCCAAATTTCGGTAGAATTTGATGTTTCATGACTTAGGGCTAAATTTTGTTGATTGCAAAGTTTATATAAACTTCCATCTCTAAATCCAATAGATATAGCTTTCTTGATGTTGGAGTTCTTTGGCCAAGATAGAACTCTATCCTCTTGAAAGGTGATTCTGTATCCTTGATCAGCAAGACCGGAGATAGAGACCAAATTTCTTTTTATACCAGGTACGAATAAAACATTTTTAAGTTGGAGAGTGATACCTGAATTTAGATGAATTGAGCAAGACCCAATACCTTTGATCGGATGAGTAGAGTTATCTCCTATGGTTACTTCTTCCGAGGAGTAATTTGAGAAGCTTTCAAATTCACTTGAGAGAGCTAGATAAAAGGCAAAGTTTCCTTCCTCTTTCTCTTCCTTGATTTCTGCCAGGTCTGCTTGAATTCTTTTTCGTTCAGGGCAGAAGTTGTGAGTGTGACCAAATTTGTCACATTTGAAACATTTTACTTTTGACCAATCTCGTTTCTTATATGGTTTGTTGAATTCCTTCTTATTACGTTTGAATTTTCCTTTCTTTTCTTTATTGTTTGAATTAACATCAAGAGCTTGAATATCTCCCTCTTGATTTATGCTTAATCCTCTGGAAACTAATCTTGATTCTTCTTGAGTGCATTCATTTTTGAGTAATTCAAATTTAGGAAGATCAGGACGTGAGCTTAGACCACGAATAAAGGTTTCCCAAGATAGTGGAAGTCCTTTTAATGCCATGATGCTAAGTTCTTTGTCATCAACTTGATTTCCAATTGTCACAAGTTGATCTTTTAACTCAGAGATTCTTAGAAAATATGACGTAATTGATTCCCCATTATTCATTTTTATGTATAGAAGATCTTGCTTTAAAGTTAGTAGTCTACTAGTATTATTGATTTCAAAAGTGTTCCTAATAGTAGAGAACATTTCAAATGCAGTTTTGAGATTGGATATAGATGGAAGAATATGATCCTTCACAGTCTATAATAATTTTCATGGCCTTGTTGTTGTGTCTTTTCCATGTCGTTTTATTAGGATCATTTTCAGGAATAGGTTTGTTTGATTCTATGTACTCTTCTAACTCCATTTCTCTTAGTACAATCATGACTCGAATTTTCCATGATGAAAAGTTTGATGCTCCCTCAAGTCTATCTTCTAATCTTACATGATTAACCATTTTGAATAAAATTCTAATATTGATAAATCTGAGATTTTAATTTTTAATTCTGAATAATAGAATTTTCTATCAGGATGGCTCTGATACCATGTAAATGCAGGATCTCTGATAGAGATATAAACTATTATTGCAGGCTGTGTAGATTCAGATTTACTTACTGATATAACAGTTTGACTGTCTTTGTTTTGCTGAAGAGAGAGTGATAGCTGGGACTGTATATGCCTTGTGATTGATATCAGTCCTCCACGATTGCTCTATGTTATATATGCAAAGAGTTATGTCCCTGTAGAGACATGACTCTACGTGGCCAAAGGCCACGTAGGGTCATGTCCCTACGTGGGCATAACTAATAACTGATTGGTGCATAACAATTATAATTAGTTTGATTTCAATCGGCGGTAGTAACAAGTATAATCAAGAGCCCCCGATAACAATATTCAAGAGCCCCGATAACACTTTGACTGCTGCTATACATCAACATATATTATAGTTGTTAATAGTAGTTTTAAATGCAACTATTAATTTTGGATTATAACATTGTGTATTGCATAGATAAAGTAAATTGATTTTTTTTTAATTTATAATTTTATTGTTAACTGTAGGCTTTGTATTTCACCAGAGAAGTGGGTATTGTAGCTTTTTATGCAATTTCTCTCTTATAATTTATCAAGTTTGTGGTGTTAAAATGGAATACTAACTTTATGTGTTTGGTGTGCGCAATTACTATTGAAGTTTTATCTGTCAAGTGCTTTATGAGTTGAATATTACTTAATAGCTATTCAAAGCTTTTTATTGTAGTTGTGAAGTTGACTGTTGTAGTTTTGAATGCAACTATCAATTTTAGATTATTACATCTTGTGTATTATGCAGATAAAGGAAATTGAAATTATTTTAATTGTTAACTGTAGGCATTGTATTGCAGATTGCAGCAAAGTGGGTCTCCGTCTTGTAGCTTTTCATTGTAATTTCTCTCGTACTTGCACTGTTCAGTCTCTGTCTTTAATCGGACAACAAAGTTTGGTAGTTAATGTAAGGTTTATTTTAAGTTCGTTTGTACTGTATACCATGTGTTGGTTCACAAGGTTGTGACTGCACAAATCTTGAAGACAATGCCAAAACTTAAAGCTGGGGAAAGCCAACATAGCATGATTACTTGGACCTATAAGTGGATTGTGCCAAAAATGGATCAATATATAAGAGGGGGAAAGTCTCTCTTCAATTTTTTATAGGGCAAGGGTGGTGTTCCTTGAAGTCGAATGCAATATAGGTAAAGGGAGACAATTCTATGCAATTACTTTTGAAGTTTTGAGAATCAACCATGCCCTATTGCATTATGAGAATCCTATACACTTAACGAAGCCTAAATGCTGGTTTGTATGCCAACCTCTTTTGAGAAGAAATGCAAGGTGTGCATGCAACTTAAGATGTGCAAAATGCTTTCCCTTTATGATGTTTGCAAACAAGGACTTACCTTATGCACACTTGCAAGACAAACAGTATTGCAATATCTTGGAAAGATTATTTGTTTTAGAGTTTCTTGTGATATGCTTTTGTGGGGTGTAAGGCATTTGCAATGCTGGTGAACAGAAGACCTAGGATTTGATATGAATCTTCTATGAATTGTTTTCTATGCATATTGTTCTGAAGGGAGGCTGGGGTATTGCAGATCGGTCTCTTGATCCAAATATTGTGACAGTTAATTTGAAAACCAAGAGAACACGCATATGTGTAATCCAAAAGAGCTATAACATAACTAGGATGAAGACAAGAAAAGACCAAGTTTTGCATTCACACAAAAGTTGGACTCTTCAGTTGGCAAACAGGGAACTGAGGTGTCATAGCATCAAAGATGAAACATACCTAATCGATGAATAAACATTTTATTTCGTGATGAAAAGATACTTTGTGAAAGCTTCACAAAGATTTTACATTCTCTATGCTGATCGACTAATAATGCACACTACTCAATCATGTCAGCAAGTGTGGATAGAGGAATACAGTGCACTCTTGAAAATACATGTAAAACTCATGGAGACATGCACAACAATGACAACTATACATTTACAAATTCCTTTTCATTGGATTACAAGAATACATTTGCAAATGAAGTTAAAACTTGAACTTGTAGTTTTGCAGTTACCCTAGGTTGGATATAGAATGATGAACACCCTTGATTACGCCTTTTCAATCTTTTCTCCCTTTAGTTAATCCTATATTTTGATTTTCTCTCATCTTAATCATCTTCTATGATCATTTTTTTCATAGTCATTCGCATGCTTATTGTGTTCCTTCTAATCATTGTTAATAGAAGAAAAAATTTGTGTTTCCATCTCCATTCTTCAACTCTTGACTTCTATTTCTGAAAAAAACTCTTCCATTCTTATAGTATAATGCAAATTGGAGTGAAGTTAGTTATGGGTTCATTGCTATACTTTAATGCCTAATGGGCAGTTGTTTCATTTGTACAGTTACTGAATGATTCCTTCATTTGATTGAAAGTTGGTTTCAAAAAAATCCCAATTAAAAATAAAAAATGGAAAAAGAGAAAATCAACTGAGACCTAAAGCTAAATTCCCCACCTTTAGAAAATGGAGTAGTAAAATAAACTTCAATGAGATAGGAATGTATTTTGATGGTACCTTTTGCTTGACAGCGAGAGGCAGTACTCTTTAAGCTATGAGTTGATTGAGTATTTAAAATGTAAACATATAATGAATAATAAAATCAGGTTTAAGCGATTAAGAAATGGCAAATGATGATAATGTTGTATGCAATAGTTACAACCATATAGCCTTAAAATAGAACATTTTTACTAATTTAAAATTTGAAATTTCATCCCTCTAATAATTATTAGTGATTTGATCAAGTTAAGTGAACTAGGATGATTTATAAAAGAAACTCTAGATTGCAGGATCTGAATATAGGATAAGTGAAGTCATCATCTAGTAGATCTTAGTAAGAAGGAATGATAACTTTAGTAGAATGAAATAAAATAAATATTATCTGCATCATATTTTAAAACTTAACAAGTAACTCACCAACTCACAGTAACTTAGAAGTGAAAAGGACCTGGTAACTCATTTCCTTGAAAACTTGCCACTGACTTTAAAGTGAGTACTTGCCAAGTAATTTGCTTTAAACACAAGTTTTGGCAAATCTATTTAGAAAGCTCACCTTTGACGAACAAAATGGCAGCAGGAAAGCACACAAAACTCTATTTTTTTGTGTGGGCCATGAAGGTCCTTACAACCTTGAAGGCCTTAATCTGGGTTTGGTGCTAGAGGCTTTGCCCCGTGACCTCCTCCACTGTCCCCAAAACCCTGCTTTGGTTTTGTAAAAGAAAATTAAAAATTATTTTGGGCTGCGTTAGATGGAGAAATACCATTTTCATTTTTTGGCTTGAATTAACAGATCATTTTCCCCCTATTTTTATGAAAGTTTCAGCATTTTTAAATTCACCAATTTTTTTGTGATTACATCTTGAATAATTAATTTCCATTTACTTTTGGATTTCTGAGTCAATTTTGATTTAATGAAATACTACTATGATCAAAATACTTGCGTTCTCTAAATTCATTCTTTATTTAAGTTTATTTCACAGATTTATATTTTTTTTTAATATTCCGAGTTTTTGCCAAGTCCCAGGTCTGCGTCAGAATTTAGGTTGCCGAGTCTCAGTTTTTGAAGTATCATCTACTTGATTACTTTGTGCTCTTTATTGAATGACAACTACTTCTTTTCTAATTACTTGTTTTATATGTGTTGGCTTGTACTTCATGGCTGTTGACGAAGAGAAGCTTGCAGTATTTGTTTCCAACCAGGTGCCAGAGATTCTCATTGGTGATCCTGTGCGATTCCGACAAATTGTAACAAATTTGGTTTCAAACTCAATCAAAGTCAGTATTCTTTCTATTGAATATGTATGCAGTGTGTTTTTTGTGCTTCTAGAAAAAGGTCCTTGAGAGAGATATTGCTATGAATATATGCACGTGTTTTCCATGCTTGTAGAAAAGCTCACAGAGAGAGAGAGAGAGAGAGAGAGTTGGCCCAAAGAGTATATATTGGGTTTAATATTTTTTAGCCTTTCTCAAATACTTTGTTTTTGCAGTTCACAGAACGTGGTCATATCTTTGTTTGTGTGCACCTTGTGGAACAATTCAAATTGGTCGAAATAAATTCTGAACCATCAAAGAGGTACACAGAAATAGTTAAAAACGGTTGTAAGAACTTATGGGATACTTTGAGTGGGTATGAGACAGCTGATGGAAGGAACAGATGGGAAAATCTAAAGTTGTTGCAATCTGATGAAACCTACGAGCTTCCTGAGGCATCTTCACAAACATCTGAGGCTATAAATTTATGTGTCAGTGTTGAGGATACGGGTGTGGGAATTCCTTTGAAGGCACAAGAGCGTGTATTCATACCCTTTATGCAGGCCGATAGCTCCACTTCTCGTCAATATGGAGGAACAGGCATAGGTTTAAGTATCAGCAGACGTCTGGTGGAACTTATGGGTGGGAAAATTGACTTTGTAAGCAAACCACACATAGGAAGCACGTTCACATTCACTGCTATCTTTGGGAAAGGTCGTGCATGCCCACCAGATATGTCCGAGGCCATAACGAAGTTTTTCAAAGGCATGAAAGCATTAGTGGTTGATGTAAAAGCTGTTCGGGCTGCAGTTACCAAGTATCATTTGCAAAGGCTTGGGATGCGAGTTGAAATAGCAACTGAAAAGGAATCAGCAATTGTGACAGTGAATGGAGGGCGAAATGGTGATGTCAGACCCAGGTAAGCCTTGTTTATACAGGAATTCCACATGACAAGTTATCACATACATTGGTTACTGATTTTTAGGGCCTTGAGTTTGAGGAAGATTATGGTAGTTTCTGTTTAATTCACTTGTTAATCCTGACCCCTGTACATTTTATACTTCAGTGCAACAGGAAATATAAACATCATGCTTGTTGATAAGGAATCTTGGAGTAAAGGAACAGGTCGCATTATCTCCAAGGTTTTGAAAGAAATGAGGCAAAATCATAGAATTTCAGAGTTCCCAAAGATGATACTTACGGCTACCTCAATGAATTCTGAAGAATCTGAGGAGGCCAAGGCAGCTGGGTTTTTAGACACAGTAATCATGAAACCCCTCAGAGCTAGTATGGTTGCAGCATGCCTTCAGCAGGCATTAGGAGGTGCAGGAAATAGAAAGGCACCAATTCCTTCTTTGAAAGGTCTTCTTTCTGATAAGCAGATTTTGGTAGTAGACGATAACATGGTGAACCGTAGAGTTGCTGAGGGCGCCCTTAAGAAATATGGAGCTAAAGTGGAATGTGTTGCAAGTGGAAAGGCTGCATTGGAAAAGCTTCAGCCACCTCATAATTTTGATGCTTGCTTCATGGATGTTCAAATGCCAGAAATGGATGGGTATGTAGATTTTTATTTTTCCTCAAGTCTAGCTTTAAACTGTTGTGAGAGTTTTATTCTAAAGATCATTTTTAACTAGAAACTTTTCTATTATATCAGTTGAAAAAGGTCAAACTGTAGATATTATCATGCTAAAGACTCAAGAAAAATTTGTTTCAGGTTTGAGGCAACGAAAAAGGTTCGAAATCTAGAATATGCATATAATAGTGAACCTTCCAGAGAAGAGCATGCGAATGCCAGGAATTTTCATGTACCAATATTGGCAATGACTGCTGATGTAATCCAGGCAACACATGAGAAATGCTTAAGATGTGGAATGGATGGTTATGTATCAAAACCATTTGAAGAGGAGCAACTCTATAGGGCAGTGGCACAATTTTTCAAATCCGAACACAACTCTACTTTAGATCTGAGACAAGGATTATGACAATTGAACCACAATTCCAGCATCTATTGCACTTGTAACTGACTGATCAAGCATCATGCATGTTGATTCAACGGTATTACCTGGGCTGACAGAAATTATACTGTATCAGAAAGTGCAAGCTTTACAAGTTTCTGAACAGTGTGAGTTCTCATGGAACCTTGGATACCCTCATTTGCTTTGAAATTATTTTCCTTTTTCTTTGATATAATCAACTTGATTTCCATGTTTCCGCATTCTAATGAATTAATAATGCTTCAAAGCTATTAGAAGACATTCAAGAGTGATGATTTTTCCTGCTTAGCTGTTCACAGCTAAGCCATGTTTCAACGTGTAGGTTCTGGCTCAATCTTAATTGAAGTCCATTTGTTATTTTTACAGGCATGCATGTTCCCAGATTCCATTATGGACAATTTTGTACTGGTTTCTGGAATGGATTATGGCATAATAAACAATGGTAATTGGCTACTTCTTCCGCCCAACACGTTCAGGCGACTTTGCAGGGATTTAATGTATACTTAGATGGTGATTCAATGCATTCTTTGACGTGCTGTGTGAGCTGCACGTCTTTGTCCAAAAGTGCTTCATTTGTCTATACACAAGTTTATTTGCCATTTCATGTACAAAATCCAATAGCATCTATTGTAAGCTGCAATTAATTATTCTGAATGAAATGCTGTACGTTGAGATTCTGCTCACTGTACAAGGAATTGTATCTTCCTATGTATCTCCTTTGAAAGGTTGTCTCAAATTGAGAGGTTCGCTTCAAAAATTGACTACAACATAATCTTAAATTGAATCTTTTGTTAACATAGAACAAAAGTCTTGAGCTTTAATCCCTTTGCTTTCTATTAATTTCACCCTTTCCATTTTGGAATCTCAAAAAGGAAATCAATGAACTTGCAGCCGGTGGCCCATTACTAGAATTACCATCTATTGGCTAAAGACGATATCTAACACAGCCACATCTTAATGGATGACTGTGTGCATCATCTTCACGAATTTATTTGTAAAGATAGATCAAAGGTGATATCTTGGGAGGTTTCGAGATATCACCAGGATGTGTAAATTGATTTATTTCAGCTCGGATGAATTATATGGGTAGTTCAAAATTCAAGATAGCTGATTATACTGCTAATATTGAATCCTATTGCACATTTTGTTATTAGCACTGTGATAGTATCGTATCATATTTCAATCATGATTAATGAATTTTAAGCTAGCACTAAAAGTAAATTGCAGCAGGATCATTTCAAACATATAGTTAATGCTTTTAAATATTTTATCGGGGTTTTTCCTATGGGATTTACAACTTTCGCATTTAAGACTATTCTTCTATTGGCTAATTCAAAAGGGTGGATATCCCCTTCGAAGCAGTTATGCTTCATTTGGGAAGTAGAATGTTTGGTCATAAAACTGCACGACAGCGACTGTTCAGGTTTGCATAGTAATTTTAAAAATGGATGTGTTTTACACTATTGATGTGATGCAGTTCGTTGGGCAGATATCTACTCTGTTTTTGGGGCCTCTGATGGTATATTTTAGATGAGTTGTTTAAGGGGGTTATGGACAGATATAATTAGGTTTAGCAATTGGAACTTCCTTACTTCTCTTAAGCTTTGACTTGTTCCTTAGATCGCACATATTTTCTTCGTACTCTTATGCATGTAATTCCTTTCTTGAAGTGTAGTATTGCAAGCAAATTTCTCTTACATGTAATTCTAAGCATCTTTAGATTGTATTTGACTATTATATCATCTATTTGTCCCTGCGCAAGGTACTGTTGTTTTCGTTGTCTGTAAATAATTTTGCATTGGTAACTATTTTAGTTGCACTAAGAGAAACTGTAGTTTGACTTTGCATCCTGGCATGTAATTTGCATTTGGTTATGTGATGGTAAAATTTTCCAACACTTATAAAGCTTGGGGTGACAATTAATTTACTGGCAAGAGAAATTAAAAAAAGGAGAGTTTGGCACCTGATCACCTTGCATGTTGCTTAAACAACTAGGAGAGTTGAGGCAGATCTCCATATACGTGTCTTGGCAACGTGAAGAGTTCCATGTTCTTTACACATGGATGTTTGTTCATTCTTATTTCTCTGAATTCCAGGCTTTCACAATCTATGCACCATCTGAATGGACAATTGGGGACTTGCATTTTAAAACCATCCTTGCTTTTACGTGAGAAGGGTCTTCCGAAGACATGTCTAGTAATTTGTGGCATAGCAGTGATAGTATTTAAAATATATGTTGGGGCCTCAAAGTCACGTGATTGACTGTTATGCTTTTGCGAAAGATTCTGTGATCTATGTTGGTGTTAATGGAGGTTCTTGGAAGTTTAGCTACTTCATTCAATAAACGGATATCGGATTTTCAAGCAACCCAGTCTAAGGTGCAAGCATCCAGAAATGGTTCGGCATGCATATTCCCGTGGGGTTAAATTAGGGTCACAGACCATTTTTGAGTTTCTCGTTGCAATCTTTTTTAATTCCATACATAAATGAGGCGAGCATTACACAAGCTTTCTCAGACTCAAGTCAGGGGCTTGGAGATTTGCGTATAGAAAAAAGGATTAACTTTGCTCTTGGGCCAAAAGTGCGGAAGCTGGTTGTATGAGTATTCTTATCTTATCCACTGCGTATGATGATGGATAAGAGAGTCATTCCAACGCCCTGAATAGACAAAGGAATTGGTACGGCTAATGCATTACGAAAAATCTCTTCCTCACAACTGTTATACGCACACCCAACACACGGTAAGAAATTGGGGAACTATTTTGGAACAAAATCCTCAGCCAATTTATTCAATTTGGTTTATAAAAGAAATCGTATTATCTGAACCTAAACATCTTGGGTACCGCTCTATGGTGCGACAAGATGAAATTCTTTAGAATTGATGATTTATACAGGTACATGACCAGCTTTACACCGAAGGGCAAAGTTCATGGTGACACCCGAGTCACTTACGTGGGCATATCAGCCGATTTGTTCATATGAGCTGAGAACCAACTCTCAATAACTCTTGTGAAACCAAGCGTGGAAGAGGTCAAAAGAGGCTTGGGAAGAGAGAGTTTGCACCTTTTGCAATTTTAGGAATGTGGAAATTGAACAACATTTTATTATAGAATGTGATGTATCTATGAACGGCAGGCACAAATTTGTGAATAATTTATTTGATAATTCTTGGCCTAACTTATTCAGCGAGGAGTACATTGAAAAGTGAGGAGTGTTCATGGTCAACTTGCACAAGAAAATAACGAGTTACTGAAGTTGGCTTGATTTGGCAGGCTGTCTCATAGTTTATGTTTAGCCCCTGGACCTTCAAGTTTAATAATAGAAGATCAGCAGTCACAAGTTAGAAATATTAGGGCTTGCAGTTCTACAAGCCCATAAACTAGCACTTGCACTGGAAGAAGGTGCAAGGGGTACGTCGATAGGTCATAGAGGTGAAAGCACTATTCCAAAAAATGTGCCACTGTAGAAGGAAGTGTTTTACTTAGCAACATCCACCTTGGATGATTTGAAGTTAAAGTTTAGGCAAGCTCTATATTTGGAAGGTATTACCCCCAAAAAAATGTAACATTTAAATAAATTTGAAAACAGTAGAAAATGTACTGTTTGTAGTAACAAGCACATTATATATCAAATAGAAACACACGAGGAAACCAGAGTTGTTTTTTGAACAACAATGTTTGTGGAAAAATATGAAATCTGCACAAAGAAAATAGAGTTGTTTGCATGTCATTGGGTTGAAATAATTACATCTTGCATGCATAGTTATTTTTTACATAATTACATCTTGCATGCATAGTTATTTTTTACATATTCCAACAATAGTGTCTAGAAAATGTACTGTTAGTAGTAACAAGCACAATATGTATCAAATAGAAACACACAAGGAAACCAGAGTTGTTTTTTGAACAACAGTGTTTGTGGAAAAATACGAAATCTGCACAAAGAAAATAGAGTTGTTTGCATGTCATTGGGTTGAAATAATTACATCTTGCATGCATAGTTATTTTTTACATATTCCAACAATAGTGTCTAGGAAGAGTAGAGTTAAACTATAGATACAAGAAAGATGAAATGCAGTAAAGCTTAGGAGGGAATTAATTTTTCCTTACATAGTAAAGACTAAAATTCTAGAATAATAAAGCAACATTAAGATACTTTAGTGTATAAATCCAAGAAGCTGGCAAACCTTTATATTCAATTCAATCTACAACTACATCAACGACAACTTCCATGGATGCAACTTGGTACTTGAAGGAGAGGATATATAGTCACAAACAAAGCATGTACTTTGACATTTGAAGACTGAAGAGAAATATGTCAGACTTTAAAAAGTATACAACTTAGAACACTACACCACTTATTTATCTACAAGTTTTTGTAAAAGCATATTTGATTTTTTGCATTATAGAAGGAAGTGTATTCAAGTGCCATTGTAGGACGATGTTCAATTGTAGAATGAAGTATTGTATAGAGCAACATCCACTTATGATGGATTCAAATTACAACATTACAAGACTATATTTGTATGTTGGATTTCCCAAAAGAATGTAGCATTAAAATGATTTGAAGACCAAAATAAATGTTGTTTCTTTATTTTTCGTTTCCTCTTCATCAGCTGGGGGAACTTGTAGAAGAGGAAAAATTATAAATGGTCAACAATGGAAATTTGGTTGAAATGAAAGAAGGCAAAATTATGAATCGTAGAACAACAAAAGAGTGTGTGCAAGTAACATCACATACCTGGGCGTCATGTGAGAGCAAGTGTAGGCGAGCCTCTTCTTTCTTTCTATTAATGTTGTATGGATTCGTTTTCATTTTGCAGTAGCGATCAAAAGAGAAGGCAGGTTTAATGCGCAGGTCCTGCAAGGATTTGATTCTAGAGGCTGTCGTAAAGGTGAGGCCTTGTCTCTCAGTTTTACCTATATCAATTGTGGCTCTATCTAGGGTAAGCCCTTGTGATTTGTGTATAGTGATAGCCCAGGCGGTAGTGAGTGGTAGTTGGGTGCGCTTGCCTCAGGTTATCGGTTGTATTGGAACAAGATTTGGATGTTGTTCATCCCAGGGTGGACCATGGTAGTTATCAAATTCAACTGTAACATATGTTGGTAATTGTGGGGGCTTAGAGCCAAAGGGATATACAATATCTTTGACCTGTCCAAGAGATCCATTGACAAGGCCAACTTCTATCCATAGATTTGTGGTAAGCATTACACATTGAGATCTACATAATAAGACTTATTGTGAAAGTTGGTCATCGTTGTCAAGTTCTGCGGGTTGACGTTGTGTATTGAGTGCAACACAGTGCAATAGGTACATGTAGTTGTTTTAGCCTTTTCCTATTGTGGAGTGCTACTAGTTCATTTGTTGCAAACAAATATTTTGTTTGGTCAAACTCTTTTTGCTCAATTACAGTTAGATGCTTATTTGTGTGCGTCATTAATAGCTGCCAAAGCGGGTGGAACTCGTCGTCTTGACCAAATTCGAAACTCTAGAGATCAACCGTCTTTGGCGTCATTCAAACTTTTTTATGTCTCCATGATTTTGTAGTGCAATTTCACGCCAGTGCTCAAATTTGGAAGTAAACTTTGAAGGCACCGGCTATGGTGCAACAAATTTGCACCTAGCCCCTCCGCATGTGTTGTCTGATTGTACAGTGTCCTTTCCAAAAAAATGCCACACGGTAAAGGGGACAATTTTTTTTCAAATTTTACCCAGTAAGTTCTGCTTTGGTACTTGGAAACTTTTAACTTTTAACATTTTTTAATTTTTGAAGTGGTATGTAAAAAATTTGAAGTGGCATGTAAAAAATTTATCTAATAAGTTTCTATTTTTAATTAATGTTGTTATATAGTATTAAAAAATATTATAATATCTTTTTAAAAAATTAAAGTTTTATAATATATTTTTGAAATAAATTAAAATTTGAATTTATATATTGAGTTGGTAAAATTTTGATATAATTTTGAACTTAATTTTTTTTTTTTCAATTTAATAGTTGTTTTCAATAATTTATTTCATAAATATTTACAATTATTTTTATGAAAATCTAAAAGAAACATATAATTGAACTCAAAATTTTATTTATTAAATATGTAAATTCAAATTTCACTTCTTCAAAAAAGATATTATAATAAATAGTAATAATTTAAGTGAGAAATAAAAATTATTATTAAATAAATTATTTAAAACTAAATAATTTTTAAGGAGTAAATTGTGGATAGAAATCTACTTGAAAAAATGGTTATGGTTCATTCACACATCATAGAAGAAGAAATTTATTATAATTGATTTTATACCAATTTTTCTTTTTAAATATAATTTTTACTTAGCTAAAATTTTCCAAATGAAAATATTGTCATTATAATTGATTTTATAGCAATTTTTCTTTTTAAATATAATTTTTACTTATAATTAAAATTTTAAAATATTGTCATTATAATTGATTTTATAACAAATTTTCATTTTAGAATATTTTTTTTTATAATTAAAAATTTCCATCTTTTAAAAATATAAATTTTATTTAAAATATTTTTTATTGTTAAATTGGATTAGACTTATGAATATAGTCATTTTAAATATTTTATAACATTTTTATTTATATATTAATTCTCTTTTTCATTATTTAAATTTTAACTTTAAAAAATTAATACATCCTCTATAAAACATTTCGCCCAACTAAAATAATTAAACTTAAAATTATATCAAAATTTTACCAACTCAATATATAAATTCAAACTTTAATTTATTTTAAAAAGATATTATAAAACTTTAATTTATTAAAAAGATATTATAATTTTTTAATACTATGTAATAACATAAATAGAAACTTACTAGATAAATTTTTTTAATGCCATTTTAAATATTGAAATAAAAAATATTAAAAGTTAAAAGTTTCAAGGTACCAAAGAAGAACTTATTGTGTGTCAATTTTTGGGAAAGGACACTGTATAGTCAGGCACGACAAGCAAAGGGGCTAGAGGCTAGGTGCAAATATGTTGCACCATAGCCGGTGCCAACTTTGAATTGCACTAGCTACGATAGAATAATTGCGGAGGAAATTCATTGCTAAGGTGCATAATAAATGATCTACTGGAAGTTTCTTTGTCCCACATTAGGAGTTAGTCTACACACCAGACAAACTTTGTTTTAACATTTCCTAGCCAAATATTAACACAACTATGGCCCTGTTGTCACAATCGTTAATACGTAGATTAGCTATATACATTGTGGAGTGGAAAGTAACTTAACCATGTTTGTCGAAGAAGAATCATGTCAGTTTCCATTTCTTTGCTTTGCTTTGTGCATGCCAAATGGGGGTCGGTGGGATTATTTTATTTAATATACTTTTAATGGTTTACTTTTATTTTATTTACAATTTCCATACAACAGGAGAAGAGAAAAAGCTTAAATGTTGTATCTACAGAATGAGGAGAAGAAGAGTGAGATTATGAATGACATAGTAGTAGCTATTGGAGGCTAGTTCAAGTCTCTGAATATGGCAGAACTATTGATACCTATGGTTGCGGAGGCATGGTTCTCTATTGCGTTGAATGAAGCAATCAAGTAGGCTATTAAATTCAGAGAAAAAACAAAGAGGGGGCTTCGCTTCAAGCAAGACATTGAACAACTGGCGGATCACCTCAAGAGGCTTTGTGTCATTCAGAAGAGCTCAATGCCTAACTACAAATGATTTGAATACAACTCTTATGCTCAAAATCCCCAGCATAAGAAATTGGTAAAGGCTATATATAAAATTTCTCAAGATGCAGAGGATATTATACAAGATTGTCAACATCTGAGGAATTGGTGGCACAAACATCTCCTACCATTCCATGTGAGTGCAAGGATCAAATCTATCCAATAACACATAGAAATTATGGAGATCAAAATCTCCTTGGAAGGGAACTCCGCCAAATTATCTCCAGCTCTGAATAAACTCCTTTCCTCATCCTCGCCCTCCTTTTTAAGAATGTGTGTAGCCAAATGGCGGAACATGGGATGCATCTTGCATTTTCTCACTCTTCCCAGAGACCCGGCTTCGACTCCCTCCGCCACACAACGGTCAATCATTATGTTCAACAACCATCGCCCTTGGACGTCCAGCTTGGAAGGACTTTTGGCGGTGATGAGCCTCTCTGCAGTCCAAAATCATTTCCCATTTTCGTACGCAAAAACCAGATTTTTGCTGGTTTTTAAGCATGAGACAAGTTTTCTCACGTACGGACGCGAGTGACCTCGCAGGAGAAGCCTATCGGCTAATTATTTTAAGCTTTTTGGATATTAAAATTATATTCACAAGGGTAGGTCTTTATGTGGCTGGTGGGTCTTATGGAGAGGACCTTCCTAAAGACTTGCAGGTTCTACTGAGATTTTTTTAGTAATATTTTAAACTTGGTAGTCCCATGAATTTAACATGTGGCTCAACTTAAAAATTTAAGCTTCAAATAGATTGTTCTTTTAATACCTTTAAATAAATTTAATTAAAAAAGTTTATATCTAATAATATCACTTCAATATTGTATTTACTTTGCCACTCATTTTGTTTACATTTTTGCATATATCTCCTTGAATAACTTTAAATTATATTTAATCTAACAAGGTTATTTATGCAGCCTTGAACTTACATATCATAGAGCTCTACTGAAAGGTGTAATTAGCCATGTCAACTATGGACATCCACCATCACCAATAATGTATTATCTCGTATTTAATGAGCCAATCAACTCTAGATTGCCATTCAATCTCCGTCCATCTTTACACATTCTTTGAAAACTTGAATTTCATAGAGGTCTAGAATCTTTAATAGAACCGGGCCATCTTGTAAAAATGTCCATGAAATACTTATTACTATCAACAATTGCTTGTAATGGCATACTATAATTATAATCATGATCATACCAATCAAAGTAACACTCATTAGTTGGAAGACAATATTTGTGAGTTACATCTACAGCTTCACAACAATTTGGAAATCTTCATTTTTCATAAAAGTCATCTTTTGCATGCTCAAGTGCCATCTAGTTACTAGGCCATTGGATATGACTTTGAAATTGAATGTAAAAGACATTGATGAACTTATTTACAACTCTTACCACAATTGACTTCCCATAACCAAATAGTTCACTAATGTTAGACATTATCATCCCTGATTACAATCGTAAAATTGCAATGGCTACTTGTTTTTTCAACTGAAAGGACCCTACTTTTAATAGTTTTAGCAAATGAACATGATAATTCACCTTGCTTCAAATCGTCATTCTATTGTTCACAACTATTTTGAAATAATGCATACGACAACCTAAAAACACCATGGAAACGTGCATGGTCACATCTAACATGGAAGATATAGTGGTTCCAACAACGTAAAGAGAATAGTTTCACATACTACTCACTCTGAATCCTTTCTTCCCATTGATAAATAGATAAATTAGTTCTGACAATGTCATTTTCTAGCTTAGTAGGGATAGTATGAAGCATTGTTTTCATGTCAGTCTTATTTGATAAATCTATTCTATGTTTCTTTTTTTTTTATACTTTTTTATTTTTCAATGTCATTCCAAATTTGTAATGCCAATTTAACAATATTTGATGTGATGGCAAGAAGACATTTCATTTCTTTTGTTGAATTGGAATTCATTATGCAACATTGATCTCCCTGCAAAACCACAAAACACAAAAATAATTATTTTGTAATGACTTATAAAAGAAGTTGTAGAGAAAGGTAGAGACACATACTATGATAAATTAATTTAAAAATAAGAAAACACTAAAAGATCATCAATTTATATATGTCCTATTCAAATTACATTTTTTTACTATAAAATCCTATGTTCAATTAGTTATTGTAGGGCAGTTCATGTTATTAGAGAAGTAGATTTTGAATTTTCTTGTAATTAATAATAAAGTTAGTTTGTTAGTAGCAGTGAAGCCAATATTGTGGGCAAATTTATAAATATAGGCATGAAAGAAATAAGCTAAGAGAAAGGAAGAAGTAAAGATTATTGCATTTAGAATAGTGTCATGCCTTAGTTGGTACCGAGTTGCCCATGTATGTCTGAGTTGGCATAACAAATGCAATAAAAATTCAAAACTTTAAAAACAAAATTTTTAACTATGCAATATAGAGACTATATAAGACAATAAAAAATTCTGAAGCATACTTGTTAAATGTAAAGATAAGTAAAAACATTTTGAAAAGACTCCTATTGTATGTTAAGAATCAATCTTAACAATCAATTCTAACTATCATCATTACTAGAAACTTAATAATCAATCTTAGTTAAATTTCACTTTGCATTAATCTAAATGAGTGAAAAGGCAAACACAATATTGATGTATCTATAAAAACTATATTTGTATGAAAAAAACCAAAAGAGAAAATCTACAATTAACATTCATTGCATTGAAAAAGTTTGTTGAATACAAGTTTTTTTCCACATATATATTTAAAGGTCATACTTAAATAAGTATAATCATAAAGCAAAATCATTTTCCACTTGAAATTAATTTAGATATCTTGAGCATTGCTTGACTAATAAATTCGACAACAACCAAGCTCATCTGCACATTGACTTTTTCTTCCTTTTTAATGAGCTTTTCATCATATAGTTCTTTATTATTTAATTGTCTCTCCATTAGAGCATACTCTTTTTCATAGCATTTCATACAAGTGCAATGTAGAAACGACCAATTTGTTGTTTTCAAGAAAAATATCTTTCATACCAGTTGTTTTGGTTGTTGATTTGACATACTATTCACTCTGAATCCTTTCTTCCCATTAAGAAATAGATAAATTAGTTCTGACAATGTCACTTTCTAGCTTAATAGTGATACTATGAAGGGTTGTTTCCATGTAATTTCATTCCATGTTTGACAATCTTATTTGATAAATCTATTCTACTTTTCTTTTTTTTTTTGTATATTTTTTTATTTTTCAATGTCATTCAAAATTTGTAATGTCAATTGAACAATATTTGATGTGATGGCAAGAAGAAATTTCTTTTTTTTTTTGTTGAATTGGAATTCATTATGCAACAGTGATCTCCTAGCTGCAAAACCACAAAACATGAAAATAATTATTTTGTAAGACTTATAAAAGAATGTGTAGAGAAAAGTAGAGACATCTTATGATAAATTAATTTAAAAACAAGAAAGCAATAAAAGATTATCCGTTTATATATTTCCTATCCAAATTACATTTTGTTTAGTATAGAATTTTGTGTTCAATTAGTTATTGTAGAGCAGTTCAGGTTATTGGAGAAGTGGATTATGAATTTTCTTGTAATTAATAATAAAGCTCGTTTGTTAGCAGTAGTGAAGTCTATATTGTGGGCAAAAATTATAAATATAAAAAGAGCCCCAAAAATGATAACACACATACAAATAGATGACCATATTTTAGCCTTTTTGTTCAGTAATTGTTCCATTTGTGCACCACTATTAGGACATTTGTGCATGACTACTAGGACATTTGTTCACAAGTATTAGCAATTTGGAGTGAATGGTTATTGGACAATCTTTAAGTGGGTATTGGGCGACACTTTGAAATGACCACTTTTTAACCCTTTGATGCTTGAAAATCTCTACAGGGAGTCGTTAATACCCACAAGACAAAAAATATTTTAAAATGTCAACTCGCATACAAAGACAACCAAAAAAAATCATCGAAATCTGACGTATAGTTTAGGCTCTACAAATGCGCAAAGCTAGGGTGTGTGGGTATTGGTGCTCTTCCCCTAGTTTTCTTCATTGCCCCACCATTAGAAAGTGCATATTTCTCATTATGCTTTTCTTCAATGAGGACTATTCTGTCAAAAACACTCCAACATGTTCTTCCTTTTTGTGTAGTAGGAATCGTAGGTAATTTATCTTGTCCTTTTGATTGTTTATCAAATGAAGAGTACGTGGATACTTCTTTGTTTTCTCTCTTTGTACATGGAGGGAAATTATGGATTATTGTTTCATTTGTTGTTTGCGTACTAGGAATAAAATCACAAAGGTTGTCATCTAAGGAATATATATAATCTTCTTCTATGTCATTGGTTGAAAGCATTTCTCTAAACCTCTAAGAACAACTCTTTATTGGAATTGAGCAATGCAAATTTCTATCAATGATAATGTGAACAAATAGTTTGCTTCACATAGTAATAAAATAAACGTTCAAATGTTATTAAGAAAAGTGTCTTGATAGACATATATGTTGTAACACCCCTGCTAAGAGGCCTAGAGGGAACACACATTAAGCAAGGAAAATATGGAATAATTTTTTTTACAACTACACTAGATAGCATTAGAAGAGAATATTACAATTCTTATATATTTAAGATGCTTTAACCATAGAATTATCACTACAATAAGATTCACTTCAAACAAAAATCATATCATCATTAAATATTTAAACAATACAACATCAATTAAATCCTATGACTTCGTCATGACTGCAAAATAGGCTTCATATGACTACAAATGATTACATTGATTTCCATAAGGAACATTAAGTTTTATTTAGAGTACAATAATTGATTTACATTAATACATAATGAAATATTCTAAGATGGAAGTACAAAGAAAGCCTCAGGTAATAAGTTAAAAGTGTAGTGCTCTTTTCCCTGGCACCACACACCTACATCAAGATCACAAGTGCAACCACCAACACACAAAGGGCTAAGAAAACAATACAATCATAATAAGATATGCAAGCATCTCATTTAAAGATCATAAATATGTCGTCATGGAAATATGTAACATAAAATAAAAAGGAACCATGAGACATATGTTAGAGTAATAAGTTGTTTCTTATTAATTCAATCATATTGATTTAATTATTAAGTCACTTATTATCTCTTTCTACTTAAGCTAAACTTTAGGCATATAATAATTAATTATTTTATTAATTATTATCATGCAACCTAGGCTTCTCCACCCTTTTAGAGTTTCAAATATCCTTTATAAGGGTTGATCTCCTTTTTTTTCATATCACATTCATTTTATTTGATTGCAACTTTTGTTTTTGCACATCAATAATGTCTTATCTTTCATGGATCCTTGCATTCAGGCCTCCATAGTTTTTGCTTCTCTCTTTCTGTGACAAGTGTTTGCATGTAGGTGTTCTTGGGAGCTATGGGTTGTTTTCTCATCAACTCCAACATGGTATCAAAGCTTCAGATCTACTTGACCCTGTCCTCTTCTTGAGAGATTCAACTATGTTCGTCAGATTTGTGTTTCAAAGGTTTTCTGTCAGATCTAGGGGGACCTCTTTGTTTGGTCACCTTGGGCCAAATGGACCTCACCATTGTGTTTAGAGCATCCAAGAACCCCTATTTCCATATAAAATTTGTCTAATTTGGACAAAGTTAGAATCTGTGGAAAAAATAATTTGCACAAGGGTCGTTCGACCCTGGCACACATCTTGAGGCAGTTACTATTTTTGGAGCACTTTGGGCTCAAATGGACCTCACTTTTGAGCTTGCAGCATCCAAGAACCCCCATTTCAATATAAAACTTGTCAAATTTGGACTAGTTGGCCTCTGAGAAAAAAAAAATTACATACCAAGGTCATATGGTCTTGACATGCATCTCGAGGTGAAATGCGATAAAAAGGCAAAAAATCTTTTTTAAAAAAATAATTTCAAAGTAGGGCAATGCAGGCACCACCCGCAGGCCACCCGACAACAGTCACGTGACCATGCGGGCCAGTCGTGGTCACCGCACACGGTGCCTACCGGTGACACCGCGATGACTGCTGGTGTCACCATGGCGGGTCATGGTTACCGCTAGCATAACAGTCGTGCAAGCCACGGTCACTGTGCAGTTACCGTCGGTGACCAATAGTTAACCGGCACTGCCAGCCCCTGACTGCCAAGCCTGGGTCACATGCAAGGAACCAGTGCCTATGCTCAACCCCAACCAGCCAGCCCCTTGGTCATTCGCATGACCAGGGGCCCCAATTTTTGGGCCTCAAGGGCCTATTGGTTTTTTGTGATGACGAGTAGATGGCCGTCAAATTTATCCTAGTGCTTTTTTTATGTCAGCACTTGTCAGCATCATTAAGACACCATTTTTTGGGCCCATCAGCATACCTGTGGTTTTTTGCTCATAACTTGAGCATATGGTGTCGAGATTGGGCAAACAAGATATCGTCAGAAATCTTTTTCTGAGCTCTATCCAGATATGGAGATTTGAATTTTTTCTTTTTCTTTTTTGATGGTTTTTTTTCTATCAAAGCCAGAGATTTATTTTCGTAGTCTGGGAGCCATATCTTGCGCATCTAAACTCCATTTTGGGCAAATGATACATCGTTGGAAAACTTATTCTGTGATTTTTCCAGTGCTGTGAGTCATTTTTTCATATTCTTTTCCAGGTATATTTTATTTATTTTTTTGCATTTCTGCACTCTAGTGGATATCTTGGATGTTTTAGGTCTTGGGATCTCTTCCCTTTAGGGGATGACTCTTCTTAGGTTGTTCTTTTGTTTCAACAACCTTCACTCTTCTTTGAGAAATATATAATTCACTTTTGTAGCATTCTTTTATGCACGTGCACTGAGATAAAGTGTCATTCTATTACATGTATGAGATCTTGCACATGTTCGTGCTCTTTGTACTCACACTCAATTATAAAGTGCCATGAGGGAGTTTGATGTTTGTCTTTGTTTTCCATCTACTTTTTTCATGTGAGCGTTCTTCCAACGACATTAGCCTCAAGTTGTCTTTATTTGTGTTTGTACTCTTTCTGCACATTCGGTGTTCCTGGTTCTTCTTCTTCATGTAGTTCATATTGGACGTTCTTTTCAATGTACCTATCATTACTCCCTTGTCAGCATTATGAGGGGGTTTCTACTATTGGTTCTTCTGCTTCCTTGGTTCGATAGTGTGAGCTATGCATTCAATATTTGTTCCTATGTACTAGGCGGATGATGTGGCTGAGTACCTATGCATTCTAGTGAGATGGATCATTTACCATATGGACACTCTTTCTTTCTTGTTTTTGGAAGTACTCTTATAGCTTTGATTGATTGGCTCTTCAGACTTTGGTATTTTTATGCCATTTGTATCTTTGAGTTCAGGTGTTTTCCTTTGTTTGCCTCCTGATTTGAGTAGTGTCATTTGAGGGCACTCATGCAGATTATAGTCTTCTCTACCTAGTCATATTTCAGTGGAGGATCTTCATATCAACAGTTACTTCTTGATAGAGTTTGCAACTTCTTGTTTCAGTGATGCTCTACATGTTCATCCTTGTTCCTATTTTCTGGAACATTCTCTAGTTTTAGAGGCTTCTTCAGTCTTTCAGACTAGTCTTTATCTCTTTTTGGAGTAGAGTTTTTCCCATGTGGTTTTCTCTATTTCTCCACTTTATAGAGACTCTCTTTTGTACTTGGGTACCTGATCAGGCCTTTGTTGCCAGGACCCATTTGCTTTCAGTTGTTCTTTCTAAGTTTTTAGCTTCTCCCAAAATTTATCTTAAGGGGGGGTGTTAGAGTATTAAGTTGTTTTCTTATTAATTGAATCATATTGATTTAATTATTAATTCACTTATTATCTCTTTCTACTTAAGCTAAAATTTAGGCATATAATAATTAATTATTTTATTAATTATTATCATGCAACTTAGGTTTCTCCACCCTTTTAGGGTTTCAGATCTCCTTTATAAGGATTGATCTCCTTTGTTTTCATAACACATTCATTTTATTTGATTGTAGCTTTTATTTTTGCACATCAAGAATGTCTCATCTTTCATGGATCCTTGCGTTCAGGCCTCCATAGCTTTTGCTTCTCTCTTTCTATGACAGGTGTTTGCTTGCAGGTGTTCTTGGAAGCTGTGGGTTATTTTCTCATCAACTCCAACACCATAATCATATCCATAGTAGCCAAAACATGAAACAATTTATAAGAAGAAGCTTCCCATTTCCAAACATAAGTACTAGAATGGACACTAAGGTACACCAGGGAAGAGTGTCATCACATGATTCTATCACCTTGGGTTGTCCTAGACTGATCCCTCTGGACCCCGCCCCCCAAGTAGGACTCATGTGGAACTGTATCAACCTCTCTTGGAGACAAGGTGTACAATTATGCCTAACGTTGTAGGCATCTTCTCCCACTCCCACCCTCCATATGAGATAGCACGCAAGGCGTGGGCAAAGCACAAAATTATCTTTATTAATATTTTACCCTAGTTAAAAATTATCTTTATTAATGTTTTACCCCAGTTAATTTTTATTGTTTTCACTTTGTTACTTAACTCTCACATGGGTTGTCCTAGACTGGCCACTTTAGGGCCCCAACCCCCATTGAGAGCCACTCCCCTTAATGAATCCTAGGTGTCCATCTAAGAAATTGAAACAACACATATAACAATATAGATTCACGCACATGAACATATTACTCAAGTCATTTTCTTTCCAACATATAAGGTAGCTACATATGGTGCCAACCCGATTTTCCATTCATGAAACATATACAACATGTGTCCAAACATCATCTTGATTTAAGCACATTTAACTCCATAAAGTATCACAATTGCATAACCACACATTTAACACACATACATGAACAAATGCCATATTCATATTTAAATTATCGTTTCTTACATAAAAGATTTAATAATGCACTTGAATCACATTAATACACTCAACTTTACCATTACATACATAAAAGAAGAATCTATCATCAACAATAAATGGAAATCAATTTGTCAAGTCACTAATTAACCAAAGCAGTAGATTCAAACAACATGAATTCCAAAAAAATAGAGCACATACAGACATAACATATAGTGTTTTCCTTAAAAGTTTAGAATTCATAAATAAAATTTATCAGGCAATTCCTACCACAGTCAAAGCAGATAATATACACTCTCACCATCTTTCATGCTAAAGAAGTTGTGTAGAAATATGGAAGGACCGTATGTGTAATGAATATGTCAATATTTGAACCTACTTTTTATTTGGAAACGCTTTACAAAAGTGATTTATTAAATCCCCTAAATTGTTTGTTGTTCAAATGATTAGAATGGTTAAAATGACATGCATTAAAAGGATCAGCTTAGAAATGATGGCGTGTATGAATATATGTATAATGAAAATCATATGGTCCAATTAAATAAAAAACTCTCAAACTAAGTTTAACTCTCTATTAAAATGGACAATACATAGTGTGCACAGTGATAATATTATGATAGTTTCCATTCTTCAATGTTAGAATGTTCATTACTACGAAAGGGCCAAATCGACTCATTGAACAAATTTATGACCATAAATAGGAAAACAATTGCATTCTCGAGTACTCAAATAATTTCTTTTGAATATAGAATTAAACCTACAGTTAGACGATTATCCAACCAATGTGCAGGAAAATTCTTCAAGCATGATAAATAATCACTATAAGATTTAAGATAAATAATAATTCTATATTTTCTAAAAATTAGTTCCTTCTTCCAAACAAAGGTTTCCAAGAAAACAGAAACAAGATTCAACACAACAAAAATCCCTACAATCTATATGATAAATTTTAAGCTTTTGCCTTTCTTATTAGACCAAGCGCAAGAAAATGTTAAAGCCCTACTTGGTAAATTGACATTGAAAAATGAGGTAAAGAATCTATAAGTGTTTTAGCCCCAACCAGAATCTCCTTTGGTTCGATTAAAAATCAAATTTTCAATCATGCAACTATACTCATTTCAAGAGATTTCCCAAAATCAAGTAAGTAATTACACAACATCCAAGAATGCCCATATAACTAACTCCTCTTAACCAATTAATTAAGGTAGTGACCATCTTGAAATAAGTTTGAGATATTTAATTTATACAATTTTTTTATTTAATCTAGTTTATTTATTTAAGCAGTTCACATAAATTTATTTCTGAATGAGGTAAAACAGGTTTTGAAGGGACCCCGAAACCCTGTACAAGATGGTCACAAAAGATATTCAAATACACCCACTAAATGAAACAGAGCAAGACCAAAGAGAGGGTTTTACCATAGGCACCCACAACTTGGATGAAACAAAGCATGAAATCCCAAAACGCAACAAAAGATAAATCATTAGAGATCAACATCGTTAAGAAAGAGAGCTATCCATTCGTCCCCCTATTATGGGACCAAAGGTTCATGTCAAATGAAGAGGAGGATCTTTTAGAATTTTTACCTTTGACAGTAACCCAACCATCTTCAACCTTAGAAGCCTTATCCTGCCAACACAAAAGATCCAAAGATGAGGACAAAACACCCAACAAAGAAACTTCCAGCAAATCATCCAACACCGGGTCAACAGAAGCCACAACCAAAGCTCTATCAATAGGAGGAACCACCAAAATAGAGAAGGTAGGGCCCAAAACACTAGCCATACCAGCAACCCCAATCCCACCAGCGGTAACAGTCAAAGAAGGTTCAACACCAACAGGCCCAGAACCCCCAACAGACAATCATCAACAGAAACTAATAGAGAAAGAGCAGAGTTAATTCCAGCAATCTCATAAATATTCCCAACAGCCATAGAAGAAGGGGAAGTTAGAGGGATAACAAAATTGTCCTTCTTACTAGCCTGAGAAGAATTTTTTAGAATAGTATAGTGTTGTGTAGAAGCTCCCTTCCACCAAGAGGGAGAATATTTCTTTTTTCTTAATTTCCAAGCCACATTGGGAGGAGACATGACTAGTTTTAAAGAATTTACAACATCTGAAGGGAATACCTCATAGTCAAGCTATTGGATCCAAGATCCTAATGTGGATTCTATTTTTATTTCAGCTAGGAGGCCCTTCGAAATGTCAAGTTATACTAAAATACAAGTGAAGGTGGAATGATAAATATTGTAGGAATCATGATCCAACATAAAAAAATCCCCCAAAGCCTCCCCCACCTCCTCAAGGATGGAGTCCTGCCAAAGGTGAAGAGGGAGGTTTGGGAATTTGACCCATATAGGGACTTTATTGAAAACTTTGGATGAGGAATTAAAATCTGGATGCCAGGGTTTAATCATAAGCATAAATTTATCATCCTCCTAGAAGAAAAAAATATCACATAGAATATTCGTTCTATCCTCAGTTAGTTCAAACTTAGCGATGAAAAAACCCTTTTCCATAGGGAAGATGTGAACTGTATCAGAAAGAAGAGGTTCCTATTTATGTGTAACCCACTCGTGCAGAAGGGGGAGGCTAGGCCAGAAACCCCTAAAATGATAGATCAAACCATGTCCTTTAAAGGTTTCTGAGCTGTTCTCCAGATCCCCTTCATCCGCAGAAGAGAGCCTGACCGAAAGGGAGCCACACATAGGAACCAGAGAAGTGACCCTAGGTTACTTCTCCACCAGTGAAGGCTTGGAGACAATATTAGAAAAATATTTCCCCAGAGATCCATAAACCACTAGATTAGGATCCCAGATAGGAGAGAACCTGCCGCCAAAACCCTAGCTTGCAACACATCATGGAAAACCATCCCCACGGGACCAAGAAAAACCATAGAAGAGGGCATTGGTTGAAGAGAAGTGGAATCCACAGAAGGAAAAGCAGAGAGGGGGCCTTCAGCTGAAATGGGAGCAAGATCTAGATTTTTTCCACTCGTAGAGAAAGAAGCAACCCTTTCCGAGGAAAGGAGCACATCCTTAGTAGAGGAAGATTTCTCATGCAGGGCAGGGGGAACTAAAAAATGGGATGGGGGCAGTAGAGGGAACCAGAAAATGGGATGGGGCAGCAGAAGAAGTCGGTCGTAAAGCAGCAGCAGGCAATCTCGCAGTAGATGGCCTCCCCATCGTGTTCATACCCACCGACGGTCAATATAGTTCACATAAATTTGTTTTATCTTTACTTTGTTTTGTATTATTATTTTACTAACACTTTCACTTAAGGAGGTTCACATGATAAGCCGATAGGAAATATAGTTTGAATTTAAAAATAATTTTTTTAAAAAAAAATTATATAAAAAATAAATTTATTATAGTAGTTAAAATATTAATAAAATAATTTATAATTAAGTTAATTCTAATATATTTTATTAGTATTTTCATTTCATAAAAATACTTAGAAGTTGTGCACAAAATAGATTTAATGAAATAAAAACATGACAATCCTAAGATTTCATAAGTTAATAAAACTAAAAAAAAATACTAGGAAAAAAACACAAGATGAGTGGTTTTTTTCTTAGAGCAAAAATAAAATGGGAATAAAACATATGTATGAGTTTTTAAAGACCGATGACTAAATCAGACTAAAAATAAAGTAGACAAATGAATAGTTTTGTAGTAAAGAGGTTTTCCAACTACCGTGAAGAGGTTTGGCGGTTTGGGAAAACTTGTTTTGTAGTTTTTTGGGGTAGTTTTATAATGTGAGACAAGTTTTTCGACATAAAAGTACAAGGGCAATTCCATAATTACAAGCCTATCGGCTAATTATTATTTTAATATTTAATTATAATCCTATTCAATATATTTTGATTTTAAATCTATATATACCCCATAAACATTAATTATATAAAGGTCACCCAAAACTATTATAAACACACCAAAATAAACATCTGAGATATCCAATATAAATTCATAATTAAAAAATATATATATCAAAATGGGTGGGCATTACATATGTGTAATGTCATACATTTACACCCTCATGTAATTTACCACTACGCCATGTCCCTACCTCAACTCAAAATATAAAATTTCATGTCACTCTTTGCACCCTTCCATTTTGCCTTTTCAACCACCTGCTGGAAATCTTGGCCACATGGCCTTGATGCCCTACGAAACATGTGCACTACAAAGATGTCCACACAATACACACTCATCCTGCGAATTTGCAGACTTGTAAAGTGTTTTTGGAGTATTACAAATCACCACCCTTGGCATTTAACACTCAATTCCACCGCCCACTAATGCCCATATTCGACCTTTTACCATTATATTGCCAATTTCAAGCTTTATTTGGTCTTCTTCATGATTTTGCACACATCTTGGTCTTCTCAAATCATTCCTCTCACCATTTTTCCATACACATAACTTCTCCATAGCATTCTTGAGCTTCTACTGCTTTGGGATATCTTGCTCATGGTCTGCCAGCCATCCTTGCCTTCACTCTATGAAGCTTTGACTTTGTAGTGGTGGAGGGGAGTTATCTACACTATCTCTTTTCATTATTTTTGATCATATTACATCTCTTTATCTATATATTGTACAACTATTGTTTATCTAGTCTTTACGATTATCTATCATTATTTATCTCATCTACATCAGTTACTATGTAGGTGGAAACACTAAAACAAAGATCTGACTGAGGTAGGTCTCTTAGCAACCAACATTTATCTTTGTTTTCATGTGCATAGGTTTCGTGACGAGTAAGCATAGAATCTCATCTATTTTGTCAACTTTCTTAATCCATGAGTTTTCCTTTTCCTATCATCGTCATTTTGTAGTATCGTTGCTCTATTTTTTACACTTTATTATTATTATAATTTGTTTATGTCATTCTAGTTAGTTTTTGGATTTTCTATCATAATCTTTGTACTCAGCCTATACTAGATGGACATGTTTTGCATATATGCCTATCCGCGTTGTCATCCTTAACCTGCATGAGTGTTCAAGGTAGTGAGCTTGCTAAGTTGGATAGTTAGTCATGGTGGTTATCTTTTATTTTTTTTAGTTTTTAAAATGTTGTTATTTGTTAGTATCACATAGTTATTTCAGTTTCTTACATTTTGTGTCTTAGCTTGTCTTAAATCCTTTATCATATTAGTTATCTTGACTTCCTAGCTCACTAGAGTGCTAGTTAAGTGAGATGGCACAATGAATGGTTCATCGTTCGATACTTTAAATGGTCCTAAGGTCCTTGAAATTTTCCTTCTCCATATTTTGGTGAACCTGATGTGAAAATAGAAACCTCAACATCAAACCTCCCACTCTCCAAGTGGTAGTCCTTTCATAAATATGGTGACAATCACTCCTATCTCACCACCTTCCCGGAGGGTTCTTGAAACAAGAATCACTTTCACCCCTCTAGATGAGATGTATTAAGAAGAACCCTCTCCCCTCTATATCATGGCATTGATCAATGTTGTCTCGATCAAAGGTTGATAGGACTAGTCGACTTGACCTTATAATTGAGGAGGTGCTCTTTGTCAATGACTTAAATTGTGCAAGGTATGATGAGTGTTCTGCCACCATCCAAACACGTGATGGGTTGTCATTTTTTCCTTTGGGGTCCACCACCTTGATGGTCTAGGTAGGACCCAAGGAGGTCTTTTCAATATTTGTCATCATTCCAAAATCATAACTCTATAGGGTCAAGCTAAGTATCCCCTTTAGTTGTTCATTAGTGCTTGAAGCTTCCTCATGAGGGAAATATTCATATGATCTAGGACATGAGTTATCATGCTTTGGTGTCTTGTGGGGGATTCCTTCTTGATCATTTATGACCTACTTTAGTAGGGCCCTTGCATCCTTGACAAGATGCATCATTCCTCACTTATCATAAGTATAACGACAAGGAACTAAATCTTAAATCTAGGTGGACCCACAATAGTGGGTTACACTTTTTTGCCTAAATGAACATCAAATTGTACATTTTGAAAAAAAAAAATTCTCTTTAAGATGCATATTGCCACTTAATAGTTACAAATCAAAATATGAAGTAAATTAGAGTCTTTTAGGATTTTATGTCTAGATTCTAAATATATTTTTTAATTTTTTTTTATTTGATTTGAATCAATTTTTCTTTCTCCCATGAAAACTAGTCATTGTAATGTGTAAAGTAAAATATAAAAACATCATATGCATACACATTTAACACTTATTGTACTGTGTAAAGTAAAATATCAAAACATCATATGCATACACATTTAACACTTATTTTTTAATGTGGAAAACCTGTTAAGGGAAAAACCACTTGGGATCGGTTACCCAAAATATTTTCACTCTTTTGAAGTGAGCTCGGTTAAGAGAAAACCCTGTTAAAGGTTACAAAACACACTGTAAGGTGTGACCTTGTTAGAATATTTATCACTAACAATTCTTTGCGACCATACATTCACTTGAGTCAACAAGAAAATAAGTAACATTCATAGAATGTAAATAGAAAAGATAGTTAAGCCTCACTCGGTTAAGAGATTTTGATTGAAGAAATAGTTAGAAATAAATAATGTATGATTTGATTCAAACACAAATCCTTTTTCTCATATTCAAATCTATGCTAAGCTCAATATCATTCTGGTCATCATAATCTCTTCATTCTCCTTCTTCCTCTAACTATGTTCTTCTTAGTTATCTCCTTTTATTACTCTGTTTGGTCTGCAGAATCACTTGGTTCTTACTTCAACCTGTCTAACCACCTTTGCATGTATGCACCTACAATTTGCATAGGGATGTGATCTTCTCTCATGCGCGATTCAATTTCTTGTCTCCTTATATATGCATGTAAACCATTTTCTTTTCAGCCATAGATTTTGTGTCTTAATCTCCATCGTTCATTTTGCCTCTTTAACTTTCCTCGTAACTTGTGCCTTAAAATGTTTTCAATCTTCATCATCGAATCATCCTTGAATTCTTTGAGTCGTAGATCTTCATAATTTTTTTTATCTTTATTCTTGTAATCTTCTAGATTTGTCCAGCTTATCATCTCATGTCGGTAATCACATGTTCCTCCTTATTTCTTCTTCTCAGTCAATACCATGATATGTCAATTTCTTCCTGCTTGCTAATACCGTGATATGTCAGTTTCATCCTGCTCAGTTAATACTGCATTCGGTGTACACTAAGTTCTTTATTTACCAACCAAAGTAACTTGTATACTCTTGATCTTCAACACTTAGTAGAATCATGTAAGCCAATCAAATCACTATCATACTATCATAGACTCATCAATAAGTTTCCCCATGAATACCTTATTCATAACTTACTCATACATCTCATCTTCATGCTAATATCTCCTTTCCTTCACCAAAATTACCTTCTTCATACATTTGCAACTATCATGATAAGTAAAGTCAAAACTAGTTGACATTAATGACAACATAACAAATGATCTAATGTCTCACATATACCTTAGTAGCTTGGTGATCATCTTCACATTCTCCCATTTTGTTCTCCAAGTTGTCTATCAATTGTAGTTCTAACAATCTCTCCCTTTAGCATTGATGGCAACACAATATGAAATATACCATAGAATACCAAACAAATCTGAAGTGTCTACAACTCGATCTTTTTGCTATGAGTTGGTTAGCTCTCCCTTAGCTTATGATTTTTATATTTTTAATCACTACACAACATCATCTATCTCACCTGTAGTATTTCTCTTTACTATATGATTGTGTTCTTCTTTTATGTTCAATGCATATTCTCTCCCTTTCGGTTAGCTTTTTTTCTAACTGAATGTTGCATGCATAATCATCTCTCCCTTATTTCATCACTCTAATATTTCATGCCATAGTCATCCCTCCCTTTGACAAAAATGCCAAAAATAAGCTCTTCAGTAGCCAAATAAGTATCTTTGTTGTTCCTTTTCAGATTCTTGTACCTTGCATGTACATATGTTCTCTGTTTCAGCTTGTCTTCCACCTTTTTCACAACCTTAGGAATCCAAAAGTGTGAACATATTGCATCAATATAATTAGATCTTCTGATAAAGAATAGGTTGATGCAGCCCTATATCACCTTAGTGACTATTAGATAGGGGATTGACCCCTAGTCTACTTCTCAAGTACTCAAATGTATCCTTCGATAAGGGTTTTGTGAATATATCTGCAAGTTGTTCTTGTGACTTCACATATTCCAATGTGACATTTTTCTCCTAAACTTGCTCCCTTAAGTAGTGATATTTGATAGATATGTGCTTTGTCTTTGCATGCATCATTGGATTCTTTGAAATGTTTATAACACTTGTGTTGTCACAATAGATTGTCACTGGTTATATTACTTCTTCATTCATACATTCCAACAATTTCTTTATCCATGCAATATTAGAGTAGTTGGAAGCAACAACTACATATTCAGCTTCGACAGTGGACTGAGAAATATAACTTTATTTCTTTCTTATTAATATTACTAATCTTCCACTTAAGAAGAATTCTCCGCTAGTAGTGCTTTTTCTATCATCAATATTTCTTTCCCAATCATCATTTGTATAGACTTTAAGTTCAAAATTGTCTTCTTTATTATACCACAATCTATAGTTCTCAATGTTCTTCAGATATCTCAAGATTATTTTCACAGCAATCATTTGTGTCTCTTTAGGATTTTTAAAAAATCTAGCTACAATTCTAACAACATGTGCAATATCTGGTCTACTATGCACAAAATACATCATTTTTTCAATCATAGATTTGTATAAGGTTTGGTTTACCTTGTTTGACTTGTCATCCTTGGTTAGCTTGCATCCGGTTAACATAGGTGTACTAAATGGCTTTGAGTCTTCCATATCAAATGTCTTCAAGATTTCTTTAATGTATTTTGACTGTGTTATGTAAATTCCTTCCTTCAGTTGTTGAATTTGTAAACCAAGAAAGAATTTGATCTCTCCAAACATTGACATTTCAACCTCCTTTCTCATTTAATCAGCAAAAGACTTACATAAATTATCATGACCTCAAAATATGATATCATCAATAAATATTTCAACAATAAGAATTTTATCATTGGAATCTCCTTTCAAATATAGATTATTATTATCACTTATTCTAACAAATCTAATTTTTATTAATTAAGAGTGCAATCTTTCATACCATGCTCTCGGTACTTGTTTTAGTCCATAAAGTGCCTTGTGCAGCTTACAAACCATGTTCTTATGAGTTGGATCTATAAAACCTTCAGGTTGTTCAATGTATACCTCTTCTTCAAGTATCCCATTCAAAAATGCAGATTTGACATCCATCTGATATACCTTGAAACCTTTGTAAGCAACATATGCAAGTAGAATTCTCACTCCTTCTAGTCTAGCAATAGGTGCAAAATTCTCTCCATAGTCAATTCCTTCTTCTTGTGCATATCCTTTGTAGACTAATCTTGCCTTGTTCCTTGTAACATCTCCATTCTCATTCAATTTGTTTATGAAAATCCATTTGGTGCCAATCACATTTTTGTCTTTAGGCCTTGGTACTAATGTCCATGTCTTGTTTTTCTATATTTTCTCTATCTCTTCATTCATTTCTTTAATCCCATCATCATTTGTCAATGCATCCTTAACATTTCTAGGTTCAAATTCACAAACCAAACATGTATTATTCCTCAAATTACTTCTTGTCATCATTCTTGGTCCTTTGTCACCAATTATCTGATCTTGTGGATGTTGTCTTCTCACATATTTTAGTACAAGCTTAGATCTTTGTTCTTCAATGTTTTCTCCACTCGGTGCATGATCATTATTTTCCTCGGTAATAATTTTCTATTTCTTGGTTTATAAAGATTGTTTCTCAGTGACACCAGGTTGTTTCTCAGGTAAGGTGTCAAGATCTTCACTTTCTATGTAAACAAAGCTTCTATAGTATTCTAGTTCCTTCTTGCTTTCTTCATCATTTTTCTCAGAAAACTCATCAACTCTCACATTTTCACTTTCAATCATCTTGTTAGTATTCTTTTTAAAACATTTATATGCCTTACTTCTAGTAGAGTATCCTATAAATATGCCTTCATCTCCTTTAGAATCAAATTTTCCATTTCTATCATCTTTCAGAATGTAACATCTACATCCAAATATTATGAAATAGCTCATGTTAGGTGTATAACCATACTATATCTCATAAGGTGTCTTGTTTGACTCTTTCTTTAGTTGCACTTGGTTCAATGTAAAAACAATAGTACTAATAGATTCTCTCCAGTAAATTTGTGCAAACTTTTTTTCAATTAGTAATATTCTCGCACAATCAATAATTGATCTGTTCCTTCTTTCATCAATCCCATTCTATTGTGGTGTCCTCGGTATAGATACATATCTCTTGATTCCATGCTCATTATAAAAGTTAGTAAATTCATCAGAAATGAATTCACCTCCTTGGTCAAATCTCAAGCATTTCAGTAGCTTACCCATTTCTTTCTCTACTCTTTCTTTGTACCACTTAAAGGTTTGGAAAGTGTCTAATCTTTATTTTAGAAATATGTCTGACATCATTCTAGAGAAATCATCAACAGATAAGATAAAATATCTATCTCCATAATATATCTAAATTCTCATTGGTCCACATAAGTCAGTATGAACTAAATCTAGAATTGCATTAGATGAATAATTTTTTCTCTTGAAATTAGACTTTTACATTTTCCCCATTTGACATTGTTTGCACATCAGTCGCTCAGGCTTAGATATACTTGGTAACCCTCTAACTTTCATTTTCTTACTAATCTTAACCATGTTATCAAAATTCACATGACATCACCTCTTGTGCCATAACCAAACAACATCATTCTTAGCTATTAAACATGAAGTTTCAACATTATCCAAATAAAATAGGTTACCTTTTGATTGTTCACCAGTACCAATCAATCTTCCACAATCATCATAGATCTTTTCTTTTATGTTCTCAAATACAACTTGATGACCTATATTATTCAACTGTGCTACACTCAACAAATTATAGTTAAGTCCTTTCACCCAATAAACATTTTCACATCTAATCTTGTTGTTAAAAAATATTGATCCTTTACTTTTCACTTGACAAGGTGTATCATTTCCCATTTTTACAAATCCTCCATTATAATGTTCAAGAGTTTCAAACTTATCATCATCACTAGTCATATGATGTCTATAGCCACTATCAATAATCCAAGTATCATTTTTTATTACTTTAGAAATAAGTTCCTTCTCTGCATACCTTTCTTCTTCTTCAGAATCTTCCTTCAATGCAAAAAACACCACTTCTACATCTTCATCAGTTTCAGTCTCGACATCATCATATTCTTCAACTAGGTAGCATGCCTTTTTTTCTTTATCTCTGTAGTCTTGATTTTCTCTGTTTCCTTGTTTTCAGTTACCTCTGTGATCCTGGTAATCTCTTCTACCATTATTTCTTTCATTTGATCTTTCACTTGTCCTCTCATTATCATTCCTATTAGGACATCTAGTAACAATATGACCAATCTCTTTACATTTGAAACATACCCAAGGTTAGTTTACCTCTGTATTTTCCTTTTCCTTTCAGTAGCCTTCAAGCCATTAATTCTTCAAGTTCTTCAAGCTCATCTTCTTCAGCTTCATAATCAATTCCATGTCTATTACTTGATCTTCCAGTATTTAAAGATGACACAAATGCAGATTCAACCTTAGGTACAACACTGTTATCAAAGTTGTTAAGCTCAAATGTAGTCAATCTACCGATTAGACTATCAAGGGAAACATCATTACCAGGTATGACTCACATTTCATGTATTGTAGAGACTCTAATAACATAGGTAGACGATAGTGTTATGAGAATTTTACTTACCATAGTTTCTTCTTTAATAATTACACCGGCTCCTCGGATAGCATTCACCACTTCCTTGACTCAGTTTCTATATTGAGTTATGTTTTCACCCTCTTTCATCTTCATATCATCAAATTTTCCTCTTAAGCTTTCTGCATTTTCCCTGAGCACATTTTAATCTCCACCATGGACTAGTGTTAATTTGTCCCATATTGCTTTTGCAGTTGAACAATTCTTAATGTCTTCAAAGTTGACATCTGATAGAGAAAAATCAATCTCAATCATCATTGCATTATGATTTTGTCTTTCTTTCATCTGTGTGACAGTCAAAAGACTAGTAGGTTCTATGAATTGATTTTCTAAATAGTATAGTGTAGAATCCCCAATGCCTGATAGATACAACTTCATCCTAATTTTCCATGTTGATAAATTATCTTTGTTCAGATTTGGTACCTCTCTCTTATACATCTTTGGATCTTTAACTTAAGTCCTTCAAACTTCTTCCTTTAAGTACTTGGGCTCTAATACCAATTTTTAGATAACTGAGAGGTGGGGGGGGGTGAATCAATTATGTTCAGTTATCCTACAATCCCAAATTCCTCTCTGATGCATAATACCAACTTAAAAAAATAAACTAAACAACTTGGTAATAACTTGTGTGTGACTTGCTAATTAATTAACCGACTGTCAGATAATGTAAACCAACTAGTAGTTAACATATACCGATTTAACTAGTTATTGTAATGTGTAAAGTAAAATATCAAAACATCACATGCATACACATTTAAAACTTAATTTTTAACGTGGAAATTATGTTAAAGGGAAAAACCACTTGGGACCAGTAACCCAAAATATTTTCACTCTTTTGAAGTGAGCTTGGTTAAGAGCCAACCCTGTTAAAGGTTACAAAATACACTGTAAGGTATGACCTTGTTAGAGTATTTATCACTAACAGTTCTTTGTGACCATACATTCACTTGGGTCAATAAGAAAATAAGTAACATTCATAGAATGTAAATAGAAAAGATGGTTAAGCCTCACTTGGTTAAGAGATTTTGACTAAAGCAATGGTTAGAAAGAAACATGGTATGAATTGGTTCAAATGCAACTTCTTTTTCTCATATTCAGATCTATGCTAAGCTCAATATCATTTTGGGAATCATAATCTCTTCATTCTCCTTCTTCCTCTAACTCTGTTTTGCTCATTTATCTCCTTCTATTACTTGGTTTGGTCTGCAAAATCACTTGGTTCTTACTTCAACCTATTTGACCAGCTTTACATGTATGCACCAACAATTTTCATAGGGATGCAATCTTCTCTCATGCGTGATTCAAATTTCTTGTCTCCTTATATAGGAAAACCATATTTTTTCCAGCCATAGATTTTGCCTCTTAATCTCCATCGTTGATTTTGCCTCTTTAACCTTCCTCAGAACTTGTGCCTTAAAACATTTCCAGTCTTCATCATCTGATCATCCTTGAATTCTTCTAGTCATAGATATTCATAATAAACTTTATCTTTATCCTTAGAATCTTCTAGATTCGTCCATCTCATCATCTCATGTTAGCAATCATATGTTCCTCCTTATTTCTCCTTCTCGATCAATACCATGATATGTTGGTTTCTTCCTACTTGGTTAATACTGTAATATGTCAGTTTCTTCCTACTCGGTTAATGCCACACTCGGTGTACACTAATTTATTCATATACCGACCAAAGTAACTTGTATACTCTTGATCTTCAACACTTAGTAGAATCATGTAAGCCAATCAAATCACTATCATACTATCATAGACTCATCAATAAGTTTCCCAATGAATACCTTACTCATAACTTACTTATACATCTCATCTTCATGCTAATATCTCCTTTCCTTCACCAACATTACCTTCTTGAGATGTTTGAAACTATCATGATAAGTGTTACCCAGAATTTCCTATCATATAGTTTTGGCATGTTTTCACTTGCGAGGTAGATACATAAGGTTTTATGGTTTGTGACCTTGGCCCCATGTTCCTCAATGTGCCACCATGCTCCAGTTCAGATTGCATGTGCTAATTCATAAAACCCAAGAAGATATTCAAGTTTCAAGGTCTGCGGGGAATACTTACGTCGTAGGGTTCTAAAAAATTGTCAAGCTTAAAAACCTAGGTTGTTTTCGACCTTTCACACCCCGCATTTCTTCTTCAGTGTCATCTTTTCCTATGTGTGCTATTGCAACCAAAGTGGGTCCCAGGTCTTCAAGGATGCTGTCGCTTGATCTCCAGTTTTTCTGGCGGTTAAGCCTTCATTTCAGCGATTAGGCGACTATGCAGTCGCTTGATCTCTTATCTTTGGCAGTTAAGTGCTTTCCGTTCAGCGACCTAGCATTTTCATAGTTGCATGTTTGTGCAACCCTAGTAGATGGTTAATGTTATGTCTGGCGGTCTCCGTTCTGAGGCAGTTGAAGTGTAAAATGATCTATGTTGGTTGCATGATCGTAAGGAATATTCTTCCCCTTTGCGATCTTGTGACAACTGTTTGATGTAAGGGCGATCTAGCAGGTGGGCCTAAGGCTTTCAGTGGGGTGACAATGCGAATATGATCTATAGTTGTCACATGATTGTAAGGAGTATTCTTCCCCCTTGCAATCATGCGACCACCGTCCGATTTAAAACCAATAGTTATCCGTGGACCCACTGGTCGTTGTGCTGAGGTGCTTGATTTTCATTGGTCACCAAAGTGGTGACATGGCTGTTGATTTTTTAGGGGGCTTACGACCGTTATAAGGGATGATCTAGGTCATCCGATCTACCGAGAGGAATGTGATCGATGGTTGTGTTTTAAACTTGGACCTGGCAGTTGTTGGAGCCTGAATTTGATCCTTCTGTGAGGTTTTTGCCAATATTTGATCCAATGGGCCATATGTGAAGTGGGTGGTAGCTTAGAATTGATTTTTCAGGATAGTTGCAGGTTGCAAGGATAATGAGGAAGATTTGGGTGGTCATCGCATGTTGATTTCTTCTTTCTTGAGGTACCATAACATTGATTTTGTGCCACTAGTAGATTAAAGGGGTTGATGCCACCTATGATCGTTTATACTTTTTAAATCAAAATATCTGTGAGGATCAAAATTGAGCATTCATGGAAAACTTGATTTAGTAGAATAGAGGTCATGGCGGTGGCGTAATGTTTTCAATTTGCAGCGAAGTGGTTAGATCAAGGTGGCTTGTCTGCAAGCAGTTGTGTTGGTGGAATTATGCACAAGGATAGATATCTGATTAGCCAAGATATTTTAATGATGCATTTATGATCAGAGATGATAGAATTAGGGTTCTCTATTATTATATGAAAATATATGTAACCCTAATGAGATTTTTGACTCCTATCGGCATGCAAAGGAGATGTATATAATGTTTTTGGAGCTTTTTGAAGCTCAGAGTTTATATTTTGTAAAAAGAGTTTTTTCTCTTTCTAGGAGTTATCTGTGGCATTCTTTCTGCCCTCTGACTTTTACAGTTTGTGATCTTTCATTGAAATCTCAGATTCAATAGAGGCTATCCATGGCAATTGTTCTGCCCTCTGGTCTTTACCTTGTCTGTATTTCTCTTATTGAATATAATATACTGGCTTTATTAGAGAAATCTTGGAGTTCCAGGGCCCTTCTTTATTTTAGCTTATTTGTGTACTATTATGTCTGATTTGATTTGAGTGAGTTTGTGGGTATACTTCAGCCCCCTGTCATTCTATCTCATTCCTATGCCCTTATGCTGAAGAGAACATTTTCTTGCAGGTCACAGTCTGTGTCTTTTGCTCAGGCCCCTCTATGAAACACTTATGCAAGCCTATTTAGAAAAATTGTGTCCTATTAGATCTGAGAGCTTTCATGCTAATTTGGTCAGTGTATCATGTTCATTTCATTTCGGTGTATCACCTAGTAGGTAGTTTACTTTCAGTTATTTCCCTTTCAGCATTCCTTCTATCCCTTTTCCCCTCAAGTTTTACTTTCCTGTCAAAAAGAAAATTAAGGTGATTATCCAAGAGGAACCAACCTAGAACCTAGAGGTCTCATCTTAGTTAGCATAGGTCCCACAACCTAGAGATGATTCCCATGTTATAATAGGTTATCAAGACCAATAGAGCTTGAAACAAGGGTGAAAACTTAGTGTATAACATTTCTAGCACACCCGGTGGGACTAAGATCAGATTCAAATTAAAAGACACCCCACCTTGGGCGTAACATTTTTGGCACGCCCGGTGGGACTCCAACAAAAGAAGTTTATCTTTGAAAGATTATGCTATCTCTGATATACTGATTACATAATACAGACTTTAGAAATTTTTCTATCGAGTATATTTGGTGACTCCACTGATTTCATAGATTCAGGCTAACTTGTTCAAATTTTATGAGAAAGATTGAGACTAGGAGCTCAAAGCCTACTAAATTTTTAGAGTTGCCCTTAAAAAGAGGCTACAAAGGTAGATCAACCCAGAGAACATCCCTTGCAAGGAGAGTACAGTCTACACCACCTGATACTTCAGAAAGGAGACCTTTTCCCTTTCATCTCAGAAGAAGAGGAAGATCTCTAACCAGAAATCTAGAAGAAGATTCAAATCCAACACCAACTACAACTCACATAGTTGCTACTCAACAAATTCCAGCTCCTACAATGGCTAGATAGTTTGCTTTTGTACCTTTCAACCAGGGGAGTCCATTAGTCTTTTCTCAACATCATGATGTGCCCTTGGTGGCATTAAAAAGTCTACCTGATTTCACAGGTGAAGGACAAACTACAACTTTTGAGCATATAAGAGATGTGACCATTATCTGTAGCATACATAATATAACTCAAGAAGATGTGGCCACCAAGTTATTAGCAACCTCTCTCAAAGGTAAGGCTCTTGAATGGTTTAGAACATTAACTATTGGTTCCATTACTTCATGGGATGAATTAGGAGATGCATTGAGTAAACATTTTGAGGATAAATAAGACAACTTGTCTTTGGTTGAGCAGTTGAAAACCATTAAAAGAGACCCTCAAGAACAAATGACAGATTATAACAATAGATTCCTTAAGACATGGAATAGAATTCTAGTCTCGGTAAGGCCATCAATTGACCATGCTTTCTTATATTTCTTGCAAAGTTTGAATGGTCAGATCTCTGTCATGATCCAATCTATGGGTGGTACCTCTCTACCCCAAGCTTTTGACATAGTTGTCAGGGCTGAAAATTGTTTAATCCAAGCAGGTATGATAGGTAGAAGGCCACCCATGCCCATCTTTCCTAGCATTTAGCCCATTGCACCTTCACAAGTACCCCCATTTACCCCTATTCCCACCATATTAGCACCTCAAGCCAGTACTATCAGTCAGGAGCTAAAAACAAGTTTCTCTCAAGAGTTGCAAGAGATGAGGAATAGTCAACAAAGTAGCTAGCAAGAAATGACAAATTTGCTGCAAACTTTGACTAAAGAGGTCACGAATCTAAAGAGACAAGGGAAAGGAATCAAACCACCCTTTCAGCCACAAGGCCAAGGTCCTAATCAACAATATTAGAGTCAAGGACAGTCTTAACAGCAAAATAGGGCACCATACCAAGGAGGATATCAAGGACAAAGACAAAATTTTAATCAAAGACCATTCCAACGATACAACCCTGCACCTCTCAATTCTACAAATCCAGTTAAGGACATGGTTCCTAGTCAAAATAATATGGTTATGGACAATGAATGGTGTTTCCCTTGTAATCAGCCTCATAATTAGGCTACATGTTCAAATGGATGGATGAACCAAGCACTGATGGTTCAAAATGCCTCACAAGTTCAATCAGAGGCTTCTTCCAGTGGATCAGTTCCTCAACAAGAACCACAAGAGAATGAGACTACTCTTTTCAATTGGGAGCAGCAAGACTTCAATGGAGTCATTGGTGAACCTTCCATTGTTGCTAACACAAGGTCAAAGAGAAGAGCTCAAGATATGGAGCGAGAAGATTCTGGGATTAAAGCTACTACTTCTGTAGAGCCAATGCAGCAAGCTACCCCCATCATATTCAAGAAGGCTCCTATCATTACAAGCAAAGAGGGCCAGACTCTCAAAGAGGTGGAGTCCATCATGGTAAAAGCACAACAAAGAGTACAAACTGTGACACCTTTCAACATTGTAGATAATATGAAGAAGGTGAACATTACTATGTCTATGTGGGACTCTTTGGCTATTCCAAGACAACCTGAGATTTTGAAGAAAGCTATGACTGAAATGACAACTCCTCAGCATACAAAAGAAGCTACAAAGCCAGTGTTGGTCAACACTGATCAGGAAAAGGAGGCTCCAAGTTGCAACTCCAAAGCCAATCCCATTCAAGGTAGGAACTTAAAACCACCTCCCTTTTATGTATCTTTGACTATTGGAAAATCCTTAGTACATAATTGTATGGTAGATAGTGGAGCTACTAGTACTGTAATGCCCAAAAAGGTGGCTGACCAATTAGGACTAAAATATGAACCCTTCCAAAAAAGAGTTACACAACTTGATGGATCCTCAGTTAACACTATAGGTATGGCTAAGGATACCAGTCTAATCCTTCATGCTAGTCCTAATTTCTCCATCCTACTTGATATATATATCATAGATCTCCCTGCTTTATTTTCCATATGTCTATCAAGGGAGTTTACAACCAAAATAGGAGGCTACCTTTCTTCTGATTGGTCTCACATTCTTTTTCACAAAAGGTATGGTACCAAGGTCACCATCAAATTTGAATCATTGATAGCACACCATATAGAGCCATATGTGTCCAATACCATCAATACAAACTGCCCTATATTTGATGACAATGATTTCCCAACCATCAGAGAAGAAAGTACTAAGACAGAAAATATCCCTGATATTTTACTAGATGAACTAGAATCAGAAAAGGTTTTTGAAGCCCAAGAAAATGTCATTTGGGATGTTGGTTGGGAAGTTATTTGATACAAGAAAGTGGATCCATAGAGCCAAACCTTCTCAAAGAGGACACTGATTTAGAAGATCAGAGCAATCAGGTTTGGGAAATGTTTTTTGATGGAGCTAGAAGCAGACATGGTTCTAGTGGTGGTGCTATGCTTGTGTCCCCAAAGGGAGAAAGATACTATACAACTTTCAGATTCAGTTTCTCCTACACTAGCAACACTGTAGAATATGAAAGTCTAGTGAATGGACTAGAGTGGGCTAGGAAAAGAGGGCTCAAAGCCCTAAAAGTTTATGGTGATAGTGATTTATTAGTCAACCAAGTGAGAGGGATAAGTGAAACCAAAAATGACACCTTGAGAGCATACATACATAGAGTTTGGGATGCAATTGAAGACTTTTGTGCTTTCAATATTGTTGCTATCCCTAGAAAGCTAAATCAAAATGCAGATAGATTAGCTGCTGTTGGATCTCAATATGACATTCCTAATAGTATTTCAAAAGAGGAGACCCAACAACATATCAAAGTAATTGTCAGACCTTGTATCCCTGATAATGATATTAATTGGCAAGTGTTTGACAATGATGAGAAAATTCTGCAATTCTTGTTTGAAGAGGATGTCTTCTTAGAGCATAACCAAGATAGGCTAATGCAAAATTATGGTGACCAAGTAATACAACTTAAGTCTAATAAGATGCCTAGAGGTCTTGTCACCTTAGAGACTATCTTCAACAAAGATGATCAGGTCAAGAAGAATAAAGCTGGCCTGGTAGTTCAACAAGAACACTGTGTTGAATTGGAGTTAGAACTAGGTAAAAGTTTACAATTTGGAAAGGTAAACACTAATTTAGAAAAGTAGGCTTACACCCAATTATTCAAAGAATTTAGTGATGTATTTGCATGGAGATATGAAGACCTTAAATGTTTTAATCTTTCCCTTGCTCAGCACACTATTGAACTAGAGCCTAATGCCAAGCCAATGAGACAAAAAAAAGGCCTATTAATCCCAAGCTTGAGCCACTTATGCATAAAGAAGTGCTCAAATTAATAGAAAGTGGTATCATCTACCCCATCAAACATACTAGTTGGGTTTCCAACCTTGTTCCTATAAGGAAGAAGAATGGGGAATTGAGGTTATGTGTTGACTTCAGGAATCTTAACAGGGCCTCTTTAAAAGACCGCCATCCATTACCCTCTATGGAACAAATCTTGCAATGTGTCTTTGGATCTGAAAGATTTTCATTATTGGATGGCTATTCAGGATACAATCAGATCCTAGTCAATTAGGAGGATCAATACAAGACTGCATTTACAACTAAGTGGGGAACCATGGCTTATCAAAAAATTCTCTTTGGTTTGTCAAATGTAGGTGCTACTTTTCAAAAGGCAATGGATATGGCCTTTAAAAGCCTCATGTACAAATTTGTACTAGTCTACTTAGATGACATAACTATCTATTCTAAACATGCAGCATATCATATCAAACACTTGAGGAAAATCTTTGAAAGATGTAGAGAGTTTGGGATATATCTTAATCCCAAGAAATGTGTGTTTGTAGTTCATGAAGGAAAATTGCTAGGATATATAGTATCCAAGAAAGGAATTACAGTAGACCCTAAAAGGATTGCAACCATCCTAGAGCTACCATTACCACATCATAAGAAAAGCCTTCAATCTTTCATAGGAAAGATTAATTTTGTTAGGTGTTTCTTGCCTAATATTGCAGATTTATTGAAGCCTTTAACAACCATGTTAAAGAAGAGTTCAAATTTTGGCTGGACTAAAGAAGGAAAAGATAATTTCCAGGCTATCAAAGAAGCCTTGATAGAAGCTCCTTCTCTATTAAACCCAAATTTTAGTAAGGATTTTATCCTTTATGCTTATGGAGGTCATGATGCTATATCTACTATGCTGACTCAAGAAAATTCAGAAGGGTTGGAGCAGCCTATTGCTTTCTTCAACAAAGGTTTAGAAGAGTATGAACAAAGGTACTCTTTTGTAGAGAAACATGTACTTGCCATGGTAAAGAGCCTTAAAAAGTTCTGATATTTATTGACCCATAGCAAGGTACACTTGAAAGTTACTCATCCAAGTGTCAAAGAGTTTTTTCTTTCCAAGGACCTAAATGAGAAAAGAGCTTGTTGGATTACCAAAGTAATAGAATATAACATTGATATCCAAATGACCAAGCTGGTTAGAGGAATAGGTCTTTGTGAGAATTTGGTAGGGGATGAAAGTTCAAAGAAATCAGAGCAAACAAATGCATCTCTGGTTGTGCATTCTAGAGAGGAACATGCCAAGGCATCGGGTTGGTTGCCTAACATAATTCATTATTTAAAGACAGGACAATGTCCTACAGGCCTAGATTCAGCAAAGAGAAGATATTATAGATTACAATCTATTCCCTTTGTGCTGATAGATAAAGTTATTTTTAGAAAGGATCACAATGGTGTCCTTTTGAGATGTATTGATTCAGAAAAGATAGCTGATGTCCTATTTGAATTTCATGATGGACCTTCTGGAGGTCACTTTTCTCTTAGGACTACTGCTTTTAAAATCATGAGGGTTGGATATTATTGGCCATCTATCTTCAAGGATAGTCATACTTATGTGAGAAAATGCATCAAATGTGCTATGTTTGCAGGAAAGGAAAGGCTTGCAACTTTACCCCTTCAGCCAATCAGAATAGAACAACCATTCATGAAGTGGGGCATGGGCTTTATTGGTATGATTAATCCTCCATCTAGTGCAAGACACAAGTGGATAATCACTGCAATAGATTATTTCACTAGATGGACAGAGGCAGTTGCCTTGAAAGAATCGAATGAGAGTGTTGTCTTGAGCTTTTATGATGATATAATTCATAGATTTGGCACTCCAAACTCCATAATATCAGATAATGCATTGGCATTCATAGGCCTTAAAGTCTTAGACTAGGCAATCAGAAATGGGATTTATCTAAATACAAGTTCAAATTACTACCCTCAAGGCAATGGTTTGGCAGAATCGACTAACAAGAACTTGATTAGAATAATCAAGAAGACTCTACAAGATAACCAGAGGGATTGGCATACTAAATTGAAATCTGCCTTATGGTTAGACATGATTACCCCAAAGAAGATCATTGGGAATTCTCCTTATGTGTTAGTATATGGCAGAGAGGCTAAGTTGTCCATTTCAATTGAATTGCCAGCTTTGGACTTGGCCACTCAGTATGTCCTATTTGGAGAAGGAGATCCCTTACAAATCAGATATGCTCAACTCATAGAGTTAGAAGAACTCAGAGATAAGTCCATGAAGGATATGGAGTTCCATCAGGTACAAACAAAGAAAATTTTTGATAGAAGAGCCAGGGCTAGAGACATCAAAGTTGGAGATGTAGTTCTCAAATGGGATGAGTTCAGATCAAAGCCTGACAGACATACAAAGTTTGATTCCTTCTGGGGTGGACCATTTGTTATTACAGAATGCAAGGGGCCTAATGCTTTTCAGCTATCAACTCTTGGAGGAGATGCCTTGCCTATATCAGTGAATGGATTCCACTTGAAGCCTTGCTTTGAGGTCAATCCTTCCTTGTAAATATCTGTAAATATGTTTCCTTTCTTTCTGCCCCTGCTTTCTAGGTTAGTTTTCCCTATTTTCCAAGAAGTGCCCGTGCACAATTTTGTCCCTCTGGTTCCAGGTCTCTCTTTGTAAAGAAAGTTTTATAGATTTGGGATGACTCTTGTGCCCAATGGATCATTTTAAGGCCACTGGTCTAATGTCTAGCAAGATGACATCTCACAGAAGTCGCCAAAATGTTACCCAGAATTACCTATCATATAGCTTTGGCATGTTTTCACTTGTGAGGTAGATACATAAGGTTTTATGGTTTGTGACCTTGGCCCCATGTTCCTCAATGTGCCACCATGCTCCAGTTCAGATCACATGCGCTAATTCATAAAACCCAGGAAGATATTCAAGTTTCAAGGTCTGCAAGGAATACTTATGTCACAGGGTTCTAAAAAATTGTCAAGCTTAGAAACCCGGGTTGTTTTTTAACTTCACACCCCATATTTCTTCTTCAGTGTCATCTTTTCCTATGTGCATTGTTGCGACCAAAGTGGGTCCCAGGTCTTCAAGGATGCAGTCACTTGATCTCCAATTTTTCTAGCGTTCAAGCCTTCATTTCAGTGATTAGGCGACTGTGCGGTCACTTGATCTCTTATCACTGGTAGTTAAGTGCTTTCCATTCAGTGACCCAACATTTTCACAGTTGTGTGTTTGCGCAACCCTAGCAGACTATTAATTTTATGTCTGGTGGTCTCCATTCTGAGGTGGTTGAGGTGTAAAAGGATCTATGGTGGTCGCATGATCGTAAGGGATATTCTTCCCCTTTGTGATCTTGCGACAACTGTTCGATGTAAGGGTGATCTGGCAGGTGGGCCTGAGGCTTTCAGTGGGGTGACAATGTGAATATGATCTATGGTTGTCACATGATTGTAAGGAGTATTCTTCCCCTTTGTGATCATGTGACCACTGTCTGATTTAAAACTGATAGTTATCCGTGGACCCACTGGTCATCGTGCTGAGGTGCTTGATTTTCATTGGTCACCGAAGTGGTGACGTGGCCAATAATTTTTTAGGGGGCTTGTGACCATTATAAGGGATGATCTAGGTTGTTCGATCTGCTGGGAGGAATGTGATCGATGGTTTTGTTTTAAACTTGGACTTGGCAGCTGTCAGAGCTTGAATTTGATCCTTCTGTGAGGTTTTTTCTAGTATTTGATCCAATGGGCCATATGCAAAGTGGGGGGTAGCTCAGAATTGATTTTTCAGGATAGTTGTAGGTTGCGAGGATAATGAGGAAGATCTGGGTGGTCGTCGCATGTTGATTTCTTCTTTCCTAAGGTACCATAACATTGATTTTGTGCCATTGGTAGATTAAAGGGGTTGGCACCACCTATGATCGTTTATACTTTTTAAATCAAAATATCTGTGAGGATCAGAATTGAGCATTCATGGAAAACTTGATTCAACAAAATCAAGGTCATGGCAGTGGCGTAAGGTTTTCAATTTGCAACGAAGTGGTTAGATCAAGGTGGCTCGTCTGCAGGCAGTTGTGTTGGTGGAATTATGCACAAGGATAGATATCTGATCATCCAAGATATTTTAACGATGTATTTATGATCAAAGATGACAAAATTAGGGTTCTCTATTATTATATGAAAATCTATGTAACCCTAATGATATTTTTGACTCCTGTCGGTGTGCAAAGGAGATGTATATAATGTTTTTGGAGATTTTTGAAGCTCAGAGTTTACATTTTGTAAAAAGCATTTTTTCTCTTTCTAGGAGTTATCTGTGGCATTCTTTTTGCCCTCTAAATTTTACAGTTTGTGATCTTTCATTGAAATCTCAGATTCAATAGAGGCTATCCATGGCAATTGTTCTGCCCTCTGGTCTTTACCTTGTTTGTATTTCTCTTATTGAATATAATATACTAGCTTTATTAGAGAAATCTTGGAGTTCCAGGGCCCTTCTTTCTTTCAGCTTATTTGTGTACTATTGTGTCTAATTTGATTTGAGTGAGTTTGTGGGTATACTTCAGCCCCCTATCATTCTGTCTCATTCCTGTGCCCTTTTGCTGAAGAGAACATTTGCTTGTAGGTCACAGTCTATGTCTTTTGCTCAGGCCCCTTTGTGAAACACTTATGCAATCTTGTTTAGAAAAATTGTGTCCTATTAGATCTGAGAGCTTTCATGCTAATTTGGTTAGTGTATCATGTTCATTTCATTTTGGTGTATCACCTAGTAGGTAGTTTCCTTTCAGTTATTTCCCTTTCAGCATTCCTTCTATCCCTTTTCCCCTCAAGTTTTACTTTTCTGTCAAAAAGAAAATTAAGGTGATTATCCAAGAGGAACCAGCCTAGAACCTGGAGGTCTCATCTTAGTTAGCATAGGTCCCACAACCTGGAGATGATTCCCATGTTATACTAGGTTATCAAGAGCAAGAGAGCTTGAAATAAGGGTGGAAACTTAGTGTATAACAATAAGTAAAGTCAAAACTAGTTGACATCAATGACAATATAACAACTGATGTAATGTCTCACATATACCTAAGTATCTCAATGATCATCTTCACATTCTCCTATTTTGTTCTCCAATTTGTCTATCAATTTTAGTTTTAACACCCTCTCACTCCCCTAAATGAAGCTCCTGGATGAGAATGTCGAAGCTGCCTCATCCTTGGCTCTTATTTTTGGTGGGGTGTCTAGGGTTTCAATAGAATTTCTAACATTGCAATCTTGACCTCCCTCCCCATAGGATCAATATTGGGAGGATGATAATCTACTGGTGGATAATTTGTGAAGATAATACCTACTTCTACATTTTTAGATTGGAGTGTGTTTGTATGTGTTCCCCAGTGCTTGTCTTTTAATGATGTTTCCCTTTGGAGGGCCCGTGTACTTCATTGGTACCTAGAAATAGAGGGTTAGATATTGTGTACCATCTTCTATTTTTTGTCATATTCTTTTATGCATCATGTTTTGATTTTCAGTATTTGGGGAGGGTGCAAACTATTCGAGGCATTTAGGCTTCCCCTCTATGTTGGCCCAAATTTTTATTTTTCTTTGTCTTTATGTTCTATTCTTTTGATCCAAACCATGATTAGCTATGATGAAATTCCCCTTAGCAGATTTATATCACTCTTTTGGGTTTTAATGTCAATTTATAAAATCCCTATTTTTGTTTGGATGTTGTGGAGATCATGTGTCACTTGTTGAGGGATGGAATTCCATGGAAACATCTTGCATGATGACATGCTAAAATGCCTGCATCTCTACTTATAATATCTCATGCCCCTCTAAACAACATGGTCCATTCTAAGGTGGTATTATATCTATTTTATTTGATTATCTTATTATTTTATTATCATGTTGTCTCTGCATCACATGTTTTTCTCATAAAAGTCAAAATTTTTATCTATATGTTTTCCTTTGTGGGGGACAATCCACTATCTTATCTGATCTCTTCCTATTGTAGGCCTATCTATCTTTTTCTATGCATACTGACATGATATAAGTCTCCCTATCACATGACTATGTATGTTTTTTCTACTTCTCTTGGTGCATGTCTAAGCCACCCTATCACATGAATATCTAGCTTTTGTTACTAACATTGGTACACCATCTAAATCTTCCGTATCATGCAACTATCTATCTTTTTCTACTCCCATCAGTGCACTATCAAAATTACCCAATTGTATGGCTATCTAACATTACATAACTTGCCACTTCAATGGTCTTTGTCTATAGGTTGTCTTCATCATCTAGAATGTTCATTTGTAGCTTGTATGCTAAATGAACCTCAACAAAAATTCATGGATTTCTCACTAGGGGAACCCTACATGGATGAAATCCTTTTAGGTAAGTCAAGTAAATTCTCTCTATTTTATCTTACATTCTCCATCATGATATTCTTGCTAAAGTGGGGGAAAAATGTAATGTCATGAATTTACACCCCCATGCAATTTTCCATTATGAAATGACCTCACATCAACTTGAAATATGAGATTCCATGTCACCCTTCACACCCTTCTATTTTTCCTTATCAACCAGCCTCTTGAAATCTCAACCACTTAACTTGAATGGCCTAGGGTGCATGTACACCGTGAAGAGTTTCACTCGGTGCACAATCATCCCACAAATATGTAGACATGTAGAGTGTCATTGGATCATTTCAAATTACCACCCTTGTAGTGTAACACCTGGTTCTATCGCTCACAGATGCCTAGATTCAACCTTTTTCCATTATATTTCCATTTTCAAGCTTCATTTGGTCTTCTTCATGATTTGGTACACATCTTGGTCATTCTCTTAGGATTTTCCCCACCATTTTTCCATGCACACAAATTCTCCACTATGTTCTCAAGTTTCTATTGCTTTGGGATAGCTTTCTTATTCTCTCTTAGCCATTTGTGCCTTCACTCCATCAAGCTTTGGCTTTTTAGTGGTGGAGGGGAGTCATCTACACTATCTCTTTCAAGTTTTGTTGAACATATTACATCTATTTATATATATCTTGTACTACTATTTTTTATATATCTTCTACTACAATTATCTATAACCATTTATCTCATCTATATTAGTTGTTGTGGAGGTGGAAACACCAAAACATGGATCTGACTAAGGTAGGTCTCCAAATAGCCACCTAATATTTCTATTTTTGTTTGTATGTGCAGGTTTCATGAGGATTAAGCAGAGCAACTCATCTATTTTGTAAACTTTCTTTGTCTATTTTTTTCTTTTTTGTATCATCTTCATTTTATAGTATTATTACTCTAATTTTCACACTTTGTTATTAATATAATCTTATTTTTGTCATTATAGTTAGTTTTTGGATTTTTTTTTATAATCTTTGTACTTAGGCCCCTATTGGATGAACACATGCCACACATATGTTCTTCGTTCGTGTTGTCATCCTGGAGCCATGTGGGTGTCTAAGGAAATGAGCTTGCATAGTAAAATAGTTATCCATGGTGGTTAGCTTTTCTTCCTCCAACAATTAAAATATTTGTATTTCTTAGTATCATATAGTTATTTCAATTTCTTACATTTCGTGTCTTATCTTGTCTTAAATCATTTATCATGTTATTTTTCATGGCCCACTAGCTCACTGGAGTGCTAGTTAAGTGAGGTTGTGAAAGGTATGGTGTTGTCCTTGAGTCACATTGATATCTAAGGTAATGAGCTTGCAGAGTTAAATAGTTAGCCATGGTGGTTAGATTTCATGGCTTCGGTGGTTAAAATATTGTTATTTGTTCATATCACATACTTATTTTAATTTGTTACATTTTGTGTCTTAGCTTGTCTTAAATCCTTTTTCATATTAGTTTTCATGATCCCATAGCTCACTAGAGTGCTACTTAAGTGAGGTAGTGCAAGGTATGGTTCATCCTTTGAGACTTTAACCGGTCTTGAGGTCAAAAAAAAATTCTTTCTCCACAATATGTTGTGCAAGCAATACTACTAAGAACTATCAATGGTTGTGGAGGGATGTTGTGCTTCTATTTTTTCTTAAGGTAAAAATAAATTCTCAAATAAATGAAAGAATCTAAAAAAAGTTTTAAAAAAATCAAGGATCTAGATGAAATTTTTCTTGGATGGTTAATAATGATGTATTATGGAGATCAATTTTTATCAATTTTTGTTTAGTTTCATAAACAATTTTAGGGAGTGAAATGTAATGTCATGCCGAGGAACTCTTAGCGTGAGGAGAAATGCTCATCAATCATGCATACATTTTTTTTTGAAATAATAAACAAAATAATATCATCTAATAAAACTAATAACATCTCATGCATCTTAGGTCTAATCATTATTAAATGCACAAGTGGAAGATAACATAGATTAACAAACTATACCTTATGTGGAACATCTTAATTTCACTATTATGCAACAAATCTAAAATAACAATGATGCATGGATATTTCAATGTTAGCTACAACATCAAGAACATCTACAACTAGTCTCCACATTAAGAGATTACAAGGCTCCAATAGCTCAAGGAAAGATGAATCAACATTCTATTAAATCTAAATTATATTGACCATTAATAAACATTTCAAATATTTTAGCCAAAAAATATGGTATAAAAATATGTAATCTCTCTATGATTAACAAATGCCTTTTGGTTTCTTTTATCTTTAAAACTAATATTATGATCTTACTCATAAAGGATAAGTTATGTAGGTATCAGGATAGTTGGTTGAAGAATAAACATAATAAATTTAGATCTTTTAAGGGAAAAAGAGAGGAATTTCAACACCTAAATTACAAAGGTTATGTAACAATGACATTGTCATAATTATATGAAACAATTATGTAAATGAGGGAATTCCCTCATAACTATTATGTAACTCTTTATTTTAGACAATTGTCTCGGACAAGACTAGAGGTTTTCTTCATTCTTTCCTACCAGTACCTACATTGAATGTAGAACCAAAATGTAATAAAATTTATGTATCAATAAAGTTATTGGCTATGGCCTTTTACTGATAAAAAAAAAGAATATCTACAACTAGATTCATTTTAAAACACCAAACCAAATGTTCTTATAGTGACCTTTTAACATGAGCTAAGATAAAACATACTATCACTATAATGCCAATAATTAATACTACATACCTAAGCTGCGATTTCTTGTTTCTTCTCCATATCTTAGTACCTATATCTGCACACACATCTTCACAACTAGATGCATAACATCAAAGTCACTAACATTAAATACATGATCATAATGTAACCTTTCTTATTAACTTATATAGAAAAATTAAAAACAATAATAGACAAGTCCTAGGGGTTGGACCAAGTCTCGGGGGCTCATCATTGATTTAAGGGTATAAAATGTATCAAAAGTTTACTATTATAATTTTTTTCATTTTATAAAGAGACTCTATTAGATATAAATATATTCACTACAATTGGTAGGTATTTATTAGTTTGATATATCATTTAGATTGTAATCTAAATATTCTTAAAGATTTGAAGAAGTGTAGCAATTTACTCATGAGGGATATATATGGTTTTCTATTCTCTAAATTTAAAAGGTTTACATATCTCCCCATGACTTCGTCTACAAATTGAGTTAATATATGGAGAGTTACATAGTGTCACCTCATATTTTAGCATATCACACCTTTGATATTTTATGATTATTATTGGCGAATTATTTTCTTATAGGCATTATAGCTAGAAATTATATGATATTTAGTTAGGAACTACGTAATATTTATGGTTAGGGAATCTTTATAAATTATAAAGAAGATTTTGTTATTCACTTGCTTCAAAATTATATTTGGCTTGTATTATTTGGTTAGGAATGATATTTTAAGTAGCTAAGAATTATAATTTATTCAATTATTTTATGACAATTTTAAATATTTCTAATGTCAACCTAAGATTTGATATGTGATTTACTAAGTCATTCTATTTATTTTATATTGTTGATACTTGGCCAAGATTAAATCATACAAAATGATATTATAGAAACATAAATTTAAATTTTTCCTTTAGGTTTATAACACATAGCCATTTCCACTTGTTAGATGCAAATTGTTATTGGATATAGATTAGGGTTTTCAAATTATTTACTCGAGGTTCGAGGAAATTTTTATAGCATATTAACTTAGTCCCTTGATTGTATGAGTGTACCTTAACATTGGCGCATTTATTTTATGTCAACCTTGTGATTTGGGACTTGATTGTGAATTTTCAATTACCTAAGAATTCTATTTATGTTTTGGAGAAATGCATAGGTATACATATGTAGATTTATAAGTCCTACAAGACCATTTATAGGTATGTGATAAAAATAATAAGAAAATTATAATGGTAGGACGACATCGAGTGAGTTATTCATAAGAAGATATTCAAACATGACAATGAAAACATATTATAATACCCTTTTGTTTTAGAGTCTTTATTGACTTTGTGACTCAATAATATGTTTAATAGTTAGGGAACATAGTCAAACTAGAGTTACATTTGGTTTTGCATTCTCTAATTGCTTTATATGAAATTGTGTACTCTTCTTATTCACTCTATGTTGTTAGGTGCACCCTTATAATATCAATATGATTTTAGCTTCCTTTAGGTGAGTAAAATTTATGCTAGGGTATGCATTTCAATAATACTAAGGATTAATTGAAAAATAGATAATGTATTGGTTGACACTTGACTAAATTATATTATATGATTGTTAAAGATAGTTAAGGTCTTCTGTGGGATAGTTTGATGATTTATTTATGCTACTAATATGAGTTATAGATAGCTTGGCTTGATTTTATTTTATTTTCACTTGGGTAAAGTGTGTATTAAAGGATGTCATGGGAATTTCTTAACATAATTAATGCAATTCACTCCTTGTATTCATTTTATCCCATACTATTTTTTTATCAATAATAATGGTTTATTTTATTAATTTATCAAAAGGAGTACATAAGCATTCTAAATAAGATATTTTTTCCATGACTTAACATCACCAAAGGAACACTAACCCACCACCCATAATTACATCAACCCAAACAACCACCTACATGAATCTACATTGTTGTTATCCACTGTTGACTTAAGATTTGAACTTTGCAAGCTAATAAAAAAACATCTTGATAGTTCAACCATTCTACATACATAACATCAAAACACCAATTAATTGTGCTAAATACTTCAAAACTTCACAAAACACACAAGAAAAATTAAAGGCACCCAACTTCCGCTCCATGAATGTTAGTGCAAAATTACATAATTTTAGCTCATACTATTATTAAAGCATTTGAGTCCATAATGATATTATTAAGTAATCATCTTATTGGACAATTAGTTTTGTTTTCCTTTTGGCCAAGCCTCTATTTGTTGATATATTTCTTCACCAACTTGGCTTCTGCAAAGACTAACCAATCATTTATGTGAATCCATGAGAACCCTTATCTTAAAATGATATTGATATTATGGGTTAAAACTTGATTATGAGTTAGTATTGGTGTCAAGTTATCAGTTGAGTCTAGGACTTTGTGTCTGTTCCACCTAAGTGAGTGACAATTGACAGGGAAAATTGTTTGGGGAATAAAACCCTAGAAAGAGTTGTGTACCCTCTTATGTATTTTATAAAATATATAATAAAAAACTTTTGATGCATTTTATACCCTTACTATGTTGAACCCAAAATGATCTAGTTCAAGATTAAAGAGTCAAACAAAAAATTCTTTGTGCTTGATGTAGGCAAGGCCATCAATGATGAACCCCTGAGACTTAGGTCCAACTCCCTGGGACTTGTTTATTGTTGTCCATAATTTTTCTAGATAAGCTAATAAAAAAGGTTATATTGTGATCATGTGTTTAATGTTAGTGACTCTAATGGTATGCTTCTAGTTGTAAAGATGTGTGTGTAGATATAGGTACTAGGACATGGAGAAGAAATAAAAAAATCACAACTCAAGTATGCATCATTAATTGTTTGCATTACAGTGTTTGTAATGCCTTGCCAGAGAACCCAAGAGAAATTAACCTAAAAAATGACATTAAGTGTACAAAATAATTTTTTTCTTAAGATTTTACAATAAATAATGAGTAACAATGCAGAAGAGATATAAAGTAAGACAATACATACTCGTAAATGTAACTCATTTACAAATTAAAAATCCAAAGGGTCCCATGACGTAGAATTATGTAAGTTAATTATTTATTAAGAATAACTACAACTACAAAACTACGCATAAGAAAATGAATAACATGCACATCATAATATAAGTGTGAACATAAATACAACTAATACCACAAGGTATACATAAAAACCAACATCCACTGCACAATTCACATGGTATGTAATAATAATCTAAGTACAAAGTGTATGCACCCTAAAATGGTCGCCTAGACTTTGGGCCCCATTTATTTGATTTATCAACCCTGAATCAATTTTATCAATAATCAATATTTTCAACAATATCAATCTCTTGATCAAGTCTTAATTTCGATCATATATTGGATTTTTATCCTATGGGCTAATCATTTATCCTAAGTCTTTATTTAATTAAAAGGAATGTTTCCTCCCCTTTCAATTAAATAAAAAGCCCACCCTTTCCCCTTATCCTAAGTTGCACAAATAAAACATTATTCCTATTTTATAAAAAGGGAAAAAGTACTTTTTGTCTCACATGAGGCTCAAAAGTCAACACTTCACTCTCATTGGAGGATGTTTGTGCACATGGATTGCTCCTCTTTCAAGCTCCACCGCTGATTAAGACTTTTTGCCTCTTAATCTCAATGGTCCATTTCACCTCATTTCTTATAAAAGGAGAGCTCTCTCCTTCATTTGGATATCCATGTTTTATGCTAATGTTATGCTGCAGGTTTTCTAGGTACATTTGGAGCTTTTGAAGACATTGAAGACTTGCTTCATTTCATCACTTAGTTGCATATTTGCTCTCATAGTTACATGATCATGGCATTCTTAGTTTAGTTTCCTTTTATGCAATAGAATAATCTCACATAGTCTAAATAGGAAGCATTGTAATCCATTGCTATTTCCTTTCATAGATTAGTTGCATTGTACTTTCATTTCCATAGCTTAGATTGCATTCTCATATAGCTTGCATTACATTTCATATTGGATTCTTGGAGATATTGGCACTCTTGCCCTTGTCTTCACTTGAATCTCTCATTGTATGGTTGACTAGCAAGGTCACAAGTTTGTAGCTCTAGCTGAGAGCAATTTTACAAACCTTGCAACTCTATGCATAGAGAGCTATGAGCCGCTTTGTGAGGCCTCACTCTTGAGCAACCTTGCATGTAATGGTTCATAGAAGTGCATATTTTAGTGTGTACATTTCTGGCGCCCACCGTGGGGCTGAGTAGATTAGCTTTGTCCCTTTAATTCTGTATTTTCCGTCAAAATTTTCATCAATTTTTGGCTTGATTTTCAGTCTCTAGTTTTCTGTCTCAGAGTATCGCGCGATACTTCTCAGAAATATCGCACGATAAACATTTGTATAGTGGTGCGATACTTCGCGCTTGCTAGAAATATCGCCTGCTTTGAAGAGAAATATCGCGCGATAGTTCGACCCTGATGGACTATCGCCCGACCCGCCTGGAGTATATCGCCCACCAGTACTGAGGTATATCGTCTGGCATAAGGCGAAATATCGCGCGGACTGAGAAGTATCGCCTGGTGTCGGGTGAAGTATCGTGCGATACTGTGTCTGTACCTGGCAGTGACCTATTTTTGAGTTATTTTATCTATCTTGCAAGTTTCGGGTTCTTAGCTATCTTTTTGAAATTTTTTGAAATTTCCAGCGTTTTCAAATCCGTGCCACTCTGGAAAACAGGTGCCCATTTTTTTTGAAATTTTGCAAATGATATCAAAATTTTAAGTGTGATATATCGTTGGAAAGGTCTTTCCGAGCCTAATCCAACCATGATGGTTTCATTTTCAGATTTTATCATTTGATCAGTTATTTTTGCAGATTATCTAATTTTTTTATGTGCTAACCATTGTTAGATTTTGGATTTTCCTAACCTTTGTTGGTCTAACAAGTTATTTTGTAGGTGCTCTTGCTTGAAGGAAATTGATATATTGTATGTCAAAGAGGGCTACTAATAGTTTTTGCAGGGCTGCCCTAAGCATAAAAACTAAATCAAGTGCTTGTTTAATTACTTTCTTTATTGAGTGCGGCATATACTAGTTGTTTCATTTCATAGGCACTTAATACCTTGTTGTAGGAATTTTGAGGTGGTAGGAGAGTATGCTCTTCACCCTTGTGGTGAAACAGAAATCTTGACCCATCTTGGGATTTTGAAAGCAAGGGGGTAATTGAATATTTGCTTGGTGTGTTTGGGAGAGATTCTTGAGATAGGGGAGTATGCTCTTCACCCTTGTGGTGAACCAAAAACCTTGAACCTCAAGAGTTAATCCACTTTTTGTTTAGTATAGAAATCCTTTAGCGGGCCTGCTCTTGAGCAATCAAGAGGAACGACCCAAGTGGGGACAACCTTGTCATCATTTTCCTTGGTGGCGAGTGATTCCAACTCACTATAATCTCAAGGCTATCGAGGACACAAAACCTTGGTAGACATAACACTTGTCTTCGCTTGATGTAAGTACTTGTGGGATTGTGACCATGAGGAAAATATTGAGCAAGAATGCTTAAGGTACTCTTGAGGCTGCGAGGTCCTAGTCCTTTACAAGGAGCAAGAGGGGTGTTGTGAACGGAAACCCTTATTAAGAACCATTAGATAGAAGCCACCTTCTTTTAGCCACTTATCTTCTTAGTGCAAGGATTGATCCAAGTGGTTTACTCGGATCACCTTAAGATACTCACCATATGTGTCCCTTTGGTTGTGTTGTTTGACACTTCCATGACAAAGCCAATATCTCTTGTGGGAAACCACTTGGTGTGAGGCAAGGGGGCATCAAGTTGTGGGCTAAGTTGATGAGTAATGAGCCTTGTCTTGTAGGTAGATATTGCTTGAAGTGTCTTCGATTGTGTGATATCAGTGTAAATGTTCTTGACATACAAACAATCGGTAGCATTCATAGGGTGCTTTTTCAATTTTGATATCACAAGTGCTTGTCTTGGCAAGGTTGCTTTTGCCCTTGTTTCAAGTTTTTGGAGACATGTTTGATCCCCTACTGTTTGCAAACCTGTCCAAATACTATTAAAATTGTGATTGAAATCAAACATTTTCACCCTTAGATTCAAAATTTGCACAAATTGGTCAAGATCAACATCAGTATCACATTAGCCAAAGAGAAATATCGCATTAGAAGGTTGTTCTTGGTGAGAAAGTTTATCTCTAGAATTGTGAGCTACATTCTTGGGAAATTCTCATACTCTTATTGTCCAAATAATTTTCATTTAATTTCAATTTCAATTATATTTTGGCCTAGCCCAACCTCCTGGTTCAAAAGTGCAAGGGTAGTCACCCTTTGATTTGAAGCACCTCTTTGACAGTGTTGGTAAAGCCCCTGCTTCTATCTTTTCATTTCTCTTTGGACAATAGAGAACTTTGATTATCCTAGTTTGGTGTTGACATTTTGTGAGGTCATCCTATTACCAGTCTTCCTTGGTCAGTCCAGATCTTAGATCCTAGGTGTTGTCATGTTGCTCAACATCTCAATGAACGTTATGGTATCAATTGCACAAGATGGCTCTTAGCCTTCTTCTTTCTTCTCCATTTCCCATGTTCTTCTAAAGTCTTCTATTCCCATGGGAAATTCTTCTTCTTCTTCTTGATTCTTTTTCTCCTATCTAGTTTGCATTCCTCTATTTTTCTATCATTCCTATGCTTGATTTCTCCTCTTTTGGAACCATGAATCTTGACTATCTAGCTTTGGAACCTTTATTAAGAATAGATGATCTTGGCTCATTGACATATTCGAAAAGTGTTGTTCCTCCAAAATTCTCATGAGTGATAAATTTATAGCAAAAATAAAAGAAAAGATGATTAAATCAGATTCCTTTGCTAGAATCATAAACATGATCATATCACGATCTTCTTCTTCCAAACATTCTTCATCATCTAAACCTTCTCATTCTTCTTCACCTTCCAAGTCTTATCATGACTCTTCCAGACATCATTCTCATTCTTCATCTTCTAAATCTTATCATGATTCTTCTAAACACTATTCACATTCTTCATCTTCCAAATCTTATCATGACTCTTCTAAACATCATTCGAATTCCTCATTATCCAAGTATTCTTCTTCCACTAGGTCTTCATTTTCCTCTTCTTCACGATCTCATTCTTCTTCTACTTCTCCTAAGAGTCTTACTTCTCTTCAGAAGACATACCATAAAGAGCAACATGATAGTCCTTGTGATGTCTCTTCCACAAAGAGTGATACACCCACCTATGATGACTATGATGACTATGATGATGGACAATGTAGCAATACTTATGGCACCTCTATTCCTAAGAGTCCTCCTCGTCGTGTGCTTAGGCTTACTAAAGGGTCATCCTATTGGATAGATTGTGATGGTGATCCCTATGATTCTGATTTTGAGAGGAATTATGATATTTGTTGTGAACAATATGATACATCTACTTCTATTGAGGAAGAGAAAGCTTTCCGTGCTGATTATAAACGAAGATACTATGAGCATGTCTTGTCTAAAAACTCTCATGCTGAAAATAAAGATTACACTCTCCAACAAGATCATGTTAATGCTGAACCTTTGTCTTGTGATGGTCCCCTTCCATTCGCCACTTCCTCCAATACCCACACACTTCCTAAAGCTTCTGAGTCATCCAAATCTATCACAAATCTTTCATCCAACAAATATCCTAAGGCTTTCCATGCAGTTCCCTATAGTTATCCTCAAGGGCTACCTCTTAAAGAAACTCAAGCTAACCTTCACTTGGCTAAAAATACTTTCAATAATGCTAAACCTAAAGAGCCTAAGCCTTCATCCGCTATAATGCCTATTTCAGCTAGTCCTTCACCATCTCTTCCAGAGTCTTCTATACAATCCCAACCTGCTTCCTTGTCCTTAGAAGTGGCTCCATGTCAAGAGGACTCTAAAAATGATAAAGAAGAGAATATAAAGAAAGATCAAGATCAAGAACCCTCCATGTCATCCAATTCTTTTCATAATATCTCTCATTCGTTGCATGGTTCTTTTGATCCTCTATGCTCTTTCGCATTTATTCCACCATATCCTAAGCAAGATCAAGCTACTACTTACACTATTGAGCTTATTGATAATCAAAATAACCTTACCACACTTGCACTTTCCAAAGATGATACTTCCATTAAGGTTATTAAAAATGGTATTGTTACTTCTGATGTTAAGCCTATTGAAAATCAAGAAAAAAATGATGCGCCTATGCTATCCAAAGATCCTTGTCAAGATCAAAGTCTTCCACCTTCTTGTTCTACCGCTCCATGTTCACTTCCGCTTTCTACTCTTCCTAAGTCTTCGCAAGCTTTGAATGATCCTATCAAAGAAACTGCTCCTATTCAAGATGTGCATGATCCTGTTGAAAACTCTAATGCTCACTCTAAAGACGCTGATATCCTTGGTTGTCATATAGATGTTGATGAACTTATTGATTATCCTTTTGCATCTTCCACTTCCATCCTTGGACCTCCTCCACCACTACCAAGATCTTCACATCTTCCCTCCATCTTGGGTCCTTATGTCCCTTCACTTTCCCCTCCTAATCATCCTAATTCATCATCCATTTTGGGTCCTTACGTCCCTCCATCTCCTATCTTTCCTCAAGATCAACATAGATGCATACCCTTGAATCCTTTTCACCCACCCACCCATCTAAACCGGTCATATCCTCCTTCTTCTTCCACAAGTCCCAAGTCTTTTGGAAGTAACTTGAATGTTCAATACAAGAAAAAGAAACAATATAAGAATCCATCTAAAAAAGAAGATCACCATGTCCCCTCTAATCGACATGGATATATAAAGTCAAAAGAGATATCTAAGAAGAAAACTACAAGACAAGTATGGGTTCCAAAATCCATCATTCAAGATATTCTCTCTAACACATCAAAAGAAAATAAAAAGCTTAAAGCTATATGGATTCCAAAATCTCTCTTGAAAGAGTCTCATGTTGAACAAAAAGTGAAATTGACATTCAAACTTCCAAAGACTTCCACTTCATCTTCTTCCAAAAATATTCTTTCATTCTATGCGCCTGAACCACAACCTCTGCTAAACATTTTCCATATTCCTTCTCATATTCCTCCATTCACATTTGAGAATTATAACAAGCACACCAATCCTCTCTTTGAGGAGTCAGATAGCAATAATGAACTAGAATATGGTTCACATTTGGACCAGAATATGGTTTATGTTTCCTCCATTTTTCCCGCCACCCCTCAAGGTGTGTGTCGATGTTGATCTTGCCTTTCTTTCCAGCTATCCTTTTCACATTCCTTCCATTCATTATCCTTCTACCTTCTCTCATTTTTCCTCATTTGCCTATTCCTCATGCCTCTTCCTTTCCCCTTCAGCATCTTTGAGCATATCATTTTGAATCCTTGACATATCATGGTTTATCCTTTCAAGGAGCATTATCTAAAAAGCTTGCTTTCTTCCAAAAAAAAGATACAATCAAAAAAATAAAAAAATTCAAAAAATAGCAAAAAAGAAAAAAAATTTGAAAATGTGTCATGGTGAAAACCTGGAAACAGGCACCTTGGTAGCAAAAGTAAAGAGAAATAAATTCATCCTATGGTGAAAACCACTCCCTTGTGGCACCTTGGATAAGTACCATGATGAAAACCTGGCAATCAGGCATCATGCATAGTTCTTCTACATATTTCATCCATTCCATCTTCTCTCTTTGATCTTGACAATGTTGATCTATACACGAACATTTGGCTATTTTGTGAGCTATCTTACAATGATCTTGCTTTCACTCCTTTCATGTTTCGCCTTCGTATTTTCCTTCATTCATTCTAACCTTTCGCTATCCTTTTCCCCTTTGGTTTTGATCTAATAAAAAGAGTAAAATACAATTTTATGAAGTCTCTTGACATGTCTACTCCTTTGGACTGCATTCCTTCCTTCTTTTTCATTACACTTTTGAGGCTTATCCTATGCTATCCTTTCATTGCTTGTCCAAATGCACTTTACATGACAACAATTTTTCCCTGGCTTGGGTACTCTTGAGGAGTTTGACCTTGAGGATTTCTTCCCTCCATTTGCCTTCATTCTCCTTTCCTCCATCTCTTCCACCAGCTTGCTTATCCATCTTGTCCTCCACATTGCTAGATATTGGGAATACACAATGTGATCTTGCTTAAAGAGTTTGATGCCCATTCTGTCTGGGGGCATCCTTTGTACATACTTATTGATCCTGAAAAAATACCAAAAAAAAATTTGATATATGATGCTGAAAAAATCCTAAAAAGCATAAAAAGTCCTGAAAAAATACAAAAAAATCAAAAAAAATTTAAAAATCCCAAAAAAAAAATGAAAAAATGAAAAATGATTCCAAGTGGTGAAAACCTGGAAACAGGCGCTACTTGAGGCCTTTGCATTCCTATTTATTAGCATGCGTCCTTGACACTTAGCCACTTTCCATCATGCCTTGACCTTATTTGACTTGGTCTGGAATTGGTCTTTGTCTTTGTCTAGGGGGCATAACTGTTAGCATTGGTCCTTTAGTTGCATTTGTCTCTTGGGGCATTTCACAACAGGTGTTTTTCAACACCACCCCAAACAGTGTTTTTCAACATTACCCTTGCGTCGAGTGTTTCTTAACACTTATCGGATGTCTTGCCTATAGTCTAAGTATAATGCGATAATGCTCATGTGCAGATATGATACTCAGAATTTGACTCTATGACCAACACACACACACTTAAACAATCAACTTGTTGAGATATGTTGACTTTATTTTTCTTTGTGTGTTGTTTATGAGGATTTCTTTGATGAGTGGTCTCTCCCTGAGAAGTTTTCGATGATGCATAGCTAGAAGACTGAGGGTATGAGAACATGTTTTCTTTCTTTATCTGCTTGTGGGTATATTTTGTTGATCCTAACTGTCATGAGCATTTATGCTGGTCCTACTTGACACTATGGATTGACAAGGTATTATCCTTGACTGTTATGCGAGTGCATGCTTCTAGTTATCCTGACTTTCATGTATCTTGATACAAGCATAATCTCGCTATATCAAATTTAGGTGATCTCACTGCATTAGTCATCTTGACCTATATGTCTTTGATGCCTAGGTGAGATTTCCACATCTCTATCTGATAAAGTAAGACAATACATACTCGTAAATGTAACTCATTTACAAATTAAAAATCCAAAGGGTCCCATGACGTAGAATTATGTAAGTTAATTATTTATTAAGAATAACTACAACTACAAAACTACGCATAAGAAAATGAATAACATGCACATCATAATATAAGTGTGAACATAAATACAACTAATACCACAAGGTATACATAAAAACCAACATCCACTGCACAATTCACATGGTATGTAATAATAATCTAAGTACAAAGTATGTATCAAAACTCCAAGGATGAAAGAAGAAGTTAACTACTACTAGGATCATCCAACATTGGTATAGGAATGTCAGAGTCTCAAATAGAAAAAGGATCACTACCACCTTACCATGTGGAACCAATGGCCCACTTCCATTGTGTTGAGGAGATAACATTAGACCCCATTCATATAACAAACACCAAAATCAATCACAAGGTAGAACATAAACAAGGGATCCTGAAAGCTCTCTATCTCATCAAGTACTACTCAACTGCAAAGGTGATACACACTAATTTAGAGGTAAAAACATATTTAGGAAACCTAAGATGTATATAGGTAAGTGTCATCACATACATCTAACCCTTGAGTTTTGTCCTAGAAACCTCTTTGGACCCCGACAGTCAAGTAACCATATGCAGTATCAATAACCTCTCATATAGACAAGGCTATTAACTATGCCAAACACACACCTCACTGGGTGGAAAGCATCATCTCATTCTCCATCTTAGCTTGTACTAGCACTCAAGCATGGGTGAGGTACACTTTATCTTATTAATTTATTTTTAAAACCCCAATTAATGTATCATGTTATCACTTAATTAAGCTACTTACAATAAGTGATCTTGGAAGCCACTTGTGTGTCCTAATGCTTATTGCAAGATCCTCCCATCTATACACCTAGATTACCTACACTAAGATCATAAAATCATATAACACATAATGATCATAAATCTAATTCCATGAAAACATAAGGAACATAATCTGGTTCTCAAAACCATGATATCATAAAACCACTCTCAAAGTGACCACAAAACATGAGCTTAAGTCTCAACACAAGTTGGGTAAGAATAATCAAATCAATACAACATCATAAAGCACAAAAAATAGACACATAAGTATCAAAAGAAGAACACACACCTGTATTTGGTATACATTCCTTACAAGCCAACTTAATTTCCCAATCACAATAAAACCACCTCAACCATGTACAAATAATCCATAAAAAGAATAATCAAATATAAAGTTTCACCAATAAAAGGATTTAAATAATATCACACAATTATAAAATAATTCCCAAATAAAGATCATTTCAAATGTATAATATTGGAAACTAATATTCCATATTAAAACCCCACTAATAAATATTACACACTTTAATATTCATTAATTAATAATAACTAAAATCTATTAATAAATATGAAAATAATATTTAATATTTATTAAATGTTAAAATAAACTAAATTAAAAAAATTATTGAATTTATAATAATTAAAATAAATATATGAAAAAATAGGTTTGCACTTTTTCTCTCACGAAGATAGTCGATAGGATAGACAGGAAAAATTCTTTAGTCAAACCAAATATGTGAATGGGTACTCTGTGATCAAAATGGGGAATAGGACTCCCCCTTTTTGGCTGTCAGAAAACATAAGATGGACTAGGGTAAAATCAAGGTGAACCATAAAAGAAGAAAGAAAAGGACGAGAGGGATTTGAAAGAAAGAGAGGTTATAAAAACCCTAATTCTCATGTGGTTCCACTCTCATGTGGAGCCAATAGATTACAATTACTACAAAATGTTGAGGATGGTTTTACAAAGCTAGTTCCCCAAATCAACATGACCCATGATGTGATGAGGAGGCCTCACTTTTCAGATAATAGGAGTGTCAATCCTCATGGATATAGGCTAGTAAATGACAATAAAAATCATTAATAAATCCCTAAAACTTATACAACAAAGCCTGCGAAACTAGGGAAAAATAGGGGCTTGAAAAAAAAAACCATAACACTAATCAAGAAAGTAGGATGATATTGGAAATTTAGAATGGTTTAATTGAATGAACAATAATTATGCAAAACATTCAGGGTCTTCGCTCGATGGTTTTGCGTGGGAACTCTAGTAGAGAAGATTGCAGATTGGTCCAAAAGGGCTTTCGATAAAAAGGTATGTATAATAATATTTTCTGATAATTTTTTCTATGTGGATTGTAAGAGTAAGAAATTAAAGAAAGAATTCTTATCAGGAAAATCTCCTTGTTTTAAAGGATGTTACTTTGTTTTTTTCAATTGGCAGCCAAATTTTAAACCTACCAAATTAGAATCATTTAAAGTAGATAGGTCAATTTTTCTTCTGAAACTCTTGGTAGAATTGCTTAATAAGGAAACTATTAGGAAAATAAGCAATAGGATAGGAAACTATGTGGGTTTTTCAGAAGAAGATTATACTATAGAAAATAGTGTGATTATAGTAAAGATGGATATCAGCATCAATGAAATTGATCTTGTAGAGTTAAGAACCAAAGATTCCACTTTTACACTCAAACCAAGGTTTTATAATGGGATTCTTAAGCTAGCAGAGGAAGAAGAGGAAGATGAATCATACCAATTAAGGAAATATACCCACAATGAGGAGGTGGAAATTAGATTTAATGAACATCAGGGTGGATTCACTATTGTTGAAAAGACACATTTATGACCAAAGAGGGAGGAGGCAGAAGGAGAGATAGTGGGGGATGAGAATAGGGTTATTGGGGAAGTAGAATAAAAAATGAAGGGTAAGGAGAAAGTATCTACCTTAAGACCAAAGGCAAGAGCACTAGAGGAGGAAAGGAAAAAGGAAATCAATAGATTAACTAAGGGTCTAGAGGCGAACCCATCAATGGCCTATATAGAGAAAAACTTTAAAGGAAACATTGTAACACAGGAGGAGGAAGTAGGATCAAGAGATAGTATGGAGCTATAGAGGAAGAAGGATCAAGAGACATTACCAATCAATATGGAAGAGAATATTTAGGAGAAAGATATCAACATCAATGAATATAGGGAATCTATGGAAAATATTCTCCACCAACCTGAAGAAATGAAGAAAGTTGTAACACTAGAATTAGTAAATATAGTAAGTGGGAACATTAAATCAAAATGGGTTATTGGTACACCTTTAAGGAGGATTAGTGAGGGGAAAGATGTAGGGAAGGAGACCCGTAGGTTAGAAGAGGAAGGGGGAGAAGAAACAATAATAGAAATTACTGATTTGGAAAAGGAAGAGTTGAAGGAATTAGGGGATTTTTTAGGATTAGATCTAATTTTAGATGGAAACTAGAGAAATATTCAAGAAGTGATCCTATGGGTTGTTAACTCTCTCAGTGTTGAGGAGGAAATAGGTAATTATGAGGAAATAGTTCTATATAAGAACAATGAAGCAGAAGAAGATAGAAGGCTATGTCTTGTTCATTGCAGAAAGGAGAAAGAGGAGTTGGACTATGCTACGGTTAGTAGAAGAGATGGGAAGTCATTGCTAGACCTTAGGAAAGAAGATGCATAGGTTGTGGGTTAGGATAAGATTACCACTCTTTATGTAGGGAAGGGGAAGGTCCTTCCAATTGAGCCATGAAACTGATTACATAGAATGTTAGGGGCCTTAATTTCCCTAACAAAAAACACCTTCTAAAGTGTTCTATTAAAATTTTGGAGGTAGATAATATTATGGTGTAAGAAACTAAATTTGGAAGTGATAAATTCAAGGAATTAGGTAAAAATATAGGGGTATGGAATTTGGATGGGGAGCCCTCAATAGGGGCTTCATCTGGTTTAGGAATTTTAAAGAACCCTAGAGTAGTTTCATTTTCTAAGCTAAGTAATGAAGGATATTGGATGAGTGGAGAAGTCAAGAGATTTAATAGCATCTTGAAGTTTATAGTGGTCAACATATATGGGTCCATCCCCCTTCCAGAGAAAAGGATAGTATGGGAAGAGGTAAGGGATTTATTTTCAACTTTCCCAAATCATAATTTTATTATTGGAGGAGACTTCAATGCAATACTTAACCTTAGTGAGAAATCAAGGGGATTGGTAAGAGAATCCCAAAATATTTTGGATTGTAACAACTGGGTGTTTAGGCATGAAATGATGGAAATCAAGATAGTTAATGGTATTTATACTTGGACCAATAGAAGATTAGGGCTCAGTTGGAAAAAAATTTCTTTAAAGGGAATCTCATCAACTTTGATAAAAACTTGGAATCCTCTATTCTTCCTATCTCTAGCTTGGGTCATTTTTCAATCTCTCTCAGTATTTAAGATGATGGTAAACCCATTAGGTGTCCCTTTAAATTTGAGAAAATGTGGTTCAAAGAGGAAAATTTCATAGAAAATTTGGAGAAATGGTGGAAGGAGGAGAAGTTTGAAGGATCTAAGGCTTTTGCAATCATGGCTAAGTTGAAGGTTGTTTAAGGTAAATTAAAACATTAGAACAAGATCCACTTTGGCAATATATTTGAAATCAAACAAAACATTGAGGAGGAACTGGTAGATCTCAATGAGAAGATTCTCAAGGAAGGCATGGACCAGGGGAGTTATTTAAAGGAAAAAGAGTTACTTAAGAATCATGAAGATATTTTGGGAAAAGAAGAAATATTTTGGAAACAAAAATCAAGAGAAATATGTTTAGTGGAAGAAGATAAAAACACTAAGTTCTTCTACAATAGTACTAAAATTTGTAGGAGTATTAATCAGATCAAGTCTATTAGAAAATATAATGGTACCCTAGTAGAAGATCCGGTAGACATAGCAAATGAAGCGGTTAATTACTTTAATGATTTGTTGAATAATTAGGAGGGCTCTACAAAAGAAGTACAAGAAACTATAATAGGTAGTGTTGGTGTCCAAAATGACGCTTATGCTCTAATAGGCTACCAATATACCCTCAGATGGATTTTAGGAATGGTTAACTCCAAAATGTTATGAGGTCTTAGGATAACTGGACCAACTATTGGGACTAGACTACCCTCTTCTACTTCTGGCTCTGCAAAACTAAGGTAGGTGCACCTAACCCAGTATAAACTATACTTCACACACCAATGACTGGGTTTGAATAGTAGATAATAGGATAGTAAGAAAGTAATAAGTGTTAACCACACACTCATTGACTCTCCATTACTATGGGGTGGAACCTTACACAACCGAATACTGAAAACTTAAGGATGGTTCTTAATTTCATGTGTTTGAATCATAACAACCTCAATCAGGACATGTCAACAAAGAAATACTTATCTAGGCCAGTGCCTCATCCATTGGGCAAGGTTTCTTAGATAGACTACACACACACACCAGAATATATCTAAGATTCAAAGCCATAAACACATTTAAAATCTCCTTTACTACTTACAGAGTATCCTGACATTGACAAAAGATAAATCTATGTCCCATCTAGAGCATCATTTCATCTAATCCTAGATTAGAACTCAAGAATGAGGGCACATACACAAACTGGTTATGCAATGGACTAGAAAGTTCAAAATTTATCTATGTTGACACAAAGGAGAGACAAGAATCAAGTGCCTGCATTAAGTATGAAGAATCCTCTAGTGTATACAATCCATCCAAAGGAACCCTGCTTGCAAACTACAACTTAGACCTATAACTTTCTTTCAAATTGTCAAAAAAAAAAAATCCAGACAAGTCATTACCATTCAGACTGAGAAGAGGACTCACAACCCAAAAGTTTGAATACCTAACTCCCAATAATCCAAAAATGATCATAAAAATCCCTTTATACCAGGGTTACAATGCAAGCACAATGATCATTTCAAACTCAAAAATTCAAAAACACCTAACCCACCGAGGAGTTACCACAGACAAGATAGGGATCAAGCCGCAGCATGCAAGCTCAAACAGTCTAATGCATTTAATCAACATCAGATCTTCAATCATGAGAAACTCTAAAAAGGCACCGAAGATCAATGAAAAATTTGCAAAATTCAAATTGGAAGTGACCCTGCAACTGCTTTTGGTACATTTCATTTACTCCCCTACGGCAAGACACTCCTCTTCTGCAATCATCTCACACCCTGGAGCACACTGGAGCGGTGGAGAAAATTAGTTTTACCAACTCTGGCCCTTTCTGTCATCAATTTTAGTCCTTTCTGGTCGCAGGAAACATTCTCAGAGATTCAAAAATGAAAGCAAACAGTCACCATGCATTTCACGGGCTTGTGTTTTTAACCATCCAAACACCTCGGGTTAACTCCGCAACGATGATGCCAAATAGTTGTCGCATGATCTCATAGCCCAAAAATGGGCTATGCGAACATGTGACACGCCACTTCCCAATACCTTTTTCATAACTACCGATGCTGCCGCTGCCACAAAAGGGTTTGTTGCATGTTCGCAAGCTAGAAAACTGGCTCATGTGAACATGCGACAAGCCACAAACATGCATCCTGCCAGTTGTCATGTCACCGCTGAGATACCCTAACCTGGGCCCATGTTCAAACCTATCATCCTGCTAGCTCGGACCAACCGGAGATTGCCACAACACCACCTACCAATGGGACCACCAAACAACTACAAACGGGCCCCAGCACATGTGGCACCCTATCGCATGATCGCATAGCCAAAAACTGGGCTATGCGATCATGCGATAGCCAACCAAAGGCCACCACATCTCTACATTGCATCCAATAGAACACTGCCACCTCAGCATTTGGAAGATGCCCCATCACCTACCACCGGGCCCTAGGGACACGTGTCAACTGATCGCATGTCAAAAAACTTTGACATGCAATCATGCGACAGCCAACCCTAGGATACCACATCACCACCTCCGGGACCACATAACTACTTTACCTTTTAGAGGATTGGACGGTTGTCACAAAAGTGTGAGAAATAAACCTTGCATAACTTTTCCATGTGAACAAGCGACAGCCACATATCCTATTTGAACATTAACTGCACCAAGCAACTGCGAAGAATCAGGACCCACGCGGATAGGTGGCAAGCGGTTGCATGATCACATGTCAGAAAAGTCTGACATGCGGCCATGCGACAACCTATCATAGTAAAACCTTTGAAGACCTGGGCCCACCATCCAGTTAGACTTGCGCAGTTAGAAAATGCCAACAAATAGGGAGTGCTAGCAAGAGGAAAGAAATGTGAGGTCGAAAACATCTAGGGTTTTTGGTGAAGGATTGAAAACACACAGAGTTTTCAACATTGACACAAAGGTAAAAAAGGATGTGAAAACATCAAGGGTTTTTCATGCAGGCCAAAAAGGTCAAAAACATTATGGATTTTCAAAAACACTGTGGGTTTTCGACACTGTGGCATATTCTAAAAATATTTCCTGTAGACCTTGAAACTCGAATAACTTTTTGGATTTTGCAATTCAGCACATGTGTTTTGGACTGGAGCAAGGTGACAACATGAAGCACACAGGGTAGGACACTTCAAGAAAACTTGCAAGGAAGTGGGCCATTTTCAAAAGATTTTTGCTATGACAAAAAAATGGACTAACAGTGGCTCTAGTTGGGGACATGTATCTCTTGCAGATACAATGAGAAAATAGAATGTACTGGAAGAGCAAACCTCAAAACTTCAGACCAAAAACAACCCTAAGAGACCTAGGGAAGAATCCTAACTACTGCTCATGGAAAAAGATACTTCAAGAGAAGTAAAACTTTAGGAATTGTCCATGAACAGGCAATTCCAAAGTGCCATCAGTTAGATCTTTCAGAATATATGAATAAACTCCCCATTTACTTTCAATGAGATAAGGACCTAACCATATAGGATCAAATTTACCATGCCTTCCCTTATCCTCTAATCTGGCATTCAACATTAGAACAAGATCTCCAGCCCCAAAACTCCTTTGAATGGCTCCTTTATCAAATAAGTTCTTACACTGTGTCTGAAGTGTTTCATTTCTTTCATGTGCATCTCTTCTTACCTCCTCCAACTAGATTAACTCATCCATCCTTAGTCTCATTTCATCATCTAAGTCTTCATCGTATGCCTGGATGAATTTATACATTTCCAATAAATTGTTCTGAGGTAACCTAGCTCCAATCCCATAGACTAGATCAAATGGGGCACAACCTATGGCCTTCTTGATGGTCACTCTATCAGCCCACAATGCCCACCAAAGTTTTGAGTCCCATGATTTCTTATTTCTGTCCAACACCCTCTTGAGAATCTTAATAAGGCTTTTATTACTGGATTCAGCCTGGCCATTTCCTTGTGGATGATATAGGGAAGAAAATGAAATGTGTATCCCATATTGCTGACAAAAATCACCAAACTCCTATGATCTAAAGCACATTGCATTGTCTACCACTATTGTTTCTGGACATCCAAACCTAGTGAGAATGTTCTGCATCATGAAATCAATAACAACTTTACTAGTGGCCCTCCTAGTGGGAATAGCTTCAATCCATTTAGTGAAATAGTCTGTTGCCACTAATATGTAGGAATGCCCACCACTAGACTTTTTTGGAATCTCACCTATGAAATCAATACCCCACTACTGGAAAGGGGCCTGAACTGAGACTAGTTTGAGTGGTAATTTTCCACCAAATTTTAGCTTACCTGCAAACCTCTGGCATGCATCACACTTCCTTACAAATTGATGTGTGTCCTTAAAGATAGTAGGCCACCAAAATCTAGACCTAAGGATTTTGTGAGCCGTTGACTTTTCCATGTAGTGTCCTCCACACACACCTTGATGCATTGATTCTAACAAAGACTTAGACCTTTCCTAGTCTACACATTTTAGCAATACACCTTCATTGCTTTTCCACCATAACTCACCATGTATAATGGCATATCTCACAGATTGTAGCTTGATAGTCCTTTTCTTATTTTCACTCATGTCAGGGGGAAGAAATAATTTTTACAAGTAATTGATGACATCCCTGTACCAATCACAATAGTCCAAATCACAAACATATGGCCTTTCTTCCTCCTCTAACATGTTCACATGGTTTGCAGTCAAATTACTCTGAGCCATCAATTTTGCAAGTCCTAGGCCTCTTATCAGTTTTGTAATTTGAATGTCTATGTTGAATTCTTGGACCCTATTGATCCATCTACATCTCTTACCTGAGACCTCCCGTTGCACTAGAATATCCTTGACAGTAGCATTAGGAACATAAGCAACCACCTTAGCTCCTACAAGATAACATTTGAAAGCCTTGACTACTTTGACTAGGGCATAAGCCTGTTTCTCAACTATATCATACTTTAGTTCTGCTGCATGTAAGGATTTGCTGAAAAAGGATATGGGTTGTTCATACCCTTCTACATTCTTTTGTAATAAGACTGATGCAATTGTATGATAAGAAGCAAAGGAGAAAATTTTCATGGGTTTACCATAATCAGGGGTCCTTAAAACAAGGGCATCCTTGATGGCCTATTTGATATTCTTGAAAGACTCAGTTGCTTCTTCATTCCATTCTACTTTTGCATTTTTCTTCAGCATTCCAGAGATGGGAATACAAATTTCTGCAAAGTTAGTAACAAACCTTCTAAGAAAATTCACTTGCCCAAAGAAAGACTGTACTCCTTTAACATTCCTTGGTGGTGAAAGCTTTTCTATTGCCATAACCCTTTCAGGATCAATTCTCACTCCATCCTTGGACACAATATGTCCTAAGAGCTTTCCTTCCACCACACCAAAAGAACATTTCTTTAGATTCAAAGAAATTCTGTATTCCAGAGCTCTAATAAAAATCTTTTCAAGATGCTCACAATGCTGATCCTCCTTCTCTGAATATGCCATGAGATCATCCTGATACACTACTAGGAACTCGTTTATGAAATTTGCAAAGGCCACATCCATATCTCTTTGAAAGGTAGCTCCTACATTTGTCAAGCCAAAAGGCATCCTAACATACACATAGGTCCCCCAAGGAGTTGTGAATGCAGTCTTGAATTGTTCTGACTCCTTGACCATGACCTGATTATATCTAGAGAAGCCATCCATCATGGACATTAACTCTGATCCAGTGACTCTTTGCAGCATGTTTTCCATATTAGGAAGACCATAGTTTTCTTTCAAAGAATTGACATTCAAATTTCTAAAATAAACACATAGCCTAATGTCACCATTCTTTTTTCTAACTGGAACCAAGTTTGACACCCAAGAGGAATGTCTGACAGGCTTTATGATTCCTACATCCATCATCTTCTTCAATTCATCTTGCATTTTTGGTGCCAAAGTAGGATTTACAGGCCTCAACTTTTTCCTAAATGGTTTAGTTCCTTCCTTCAATGGTATCTCATGTTGAAAGAGATCTTCTCTATATGCCTTCAAATCTTCATAAGACCATGCAAAAACATGTCTAATTTTCTTGAGAAGATCAATCAAATTTCTTCTAGTTCTTTGAGATAAGCATTTACCTATGTAAATGTTCTTTGGTTCTTGGGTTGTTCCTAGATTCACTTCCTCCAAATCATTTTTCTTGTCAACAATTCTAGCAACACAAGCCCTCTCCTTATCATCAAATGTCCTTTCAAGGGAAACCAATCCCCTAGGGATCCTATTTGACTTTAGTTGCAAAACTTCCTTCCCAAGAACACTTTCTTTTCCATCTTTGTTGTCTACATAGGTGCTGAAGTCCATTTCCTGACCATCAAAGTGAGACTCACACTACAAGAACCTCAAAATATCCTGATCATCAGAAAATACTTGCCAAATTTCAACATTATCTGGGATAGAAGGCCTGGACTTACACTCAATTCTGGATATCCCTGCAAAGGTAACATCCTCTGGCCTTAAGGCTATGTTTGCTAGTACATTTTCCATCCTGTTTTGGCTTCTATCCACCCAATCAATACCAAAGGCACTGAAACATTCAATTTAATCCCATACAACATTCCTATATTGTTTCAGCCTTTGGTTCTTAGATGCATACTTTGATCTAATCTGAGAAACTATTAACTCAGAATCACCAATCACCCTAAGATGTTTGATCCCATGTTTTGATGCTTGTCTCAAACTAATCAGTAGGGCTTCATATTCTGCAACATTGTTTGTGCAAGAAAATAGGAGAGTGAAAGAAAACTTGAAAGTCTTACCACTTGGGGACACCAATAACACTCCTGCTCCAGCACCTTCTCTAGAACTTGCTCCATCAAAATATAATGTCCATAAGACATTACCCTCTGCCATGTTACTCTCATCATCAGCCAAAAGGATAGGCCTGACCTTCTCCTACATCTCATTCCTCTGGACTTGGAATGAGCCAATGTCAGTGTCAACAAAATAATTCATGCTATCCCTTTCATTTTCCTCAATCATATGTAGGGTCCTAGCTTCCCTTGACACCTTCACACTCTCTCCTTCAATGTCAAAAGTGGCAAAGGACAAGTCACAGTGAATACTTCCTCCCATGGAGGCACTCCACTTTCTAGATAACAACATTCCATATTGAGGAGGAATGTCAACTACAAGAACACTCATAGTCAACTATTTGTTGGGAAATGCAGCTAATTTATAAGGCAAAGCCTTGATGGTACCAATAACTAGCACTTCTCTTGAGTCCATAGCTTGGCATCACCTATGAGGTGCATCAACCTTTAGTCCTAATGATTTCATGATCTCTGCAGGCATGACAGTGTTTGATGCTCTAGAATCGATCATGCAATTCTTCACTATTTTACCACCAATCACAAGGGACAAAAAGAAAGGATCAACTGTCCCTGATGCATTATTTACAATATTTATAGCCAAGAAGATTTGTGGAATCTTAGAAACAATTTCTTCACTCTTACTGTTAGGTGTGTCTTCCAAGGAAGCCACATGTTTGTCATTTCTATTCACCTCTTGGATTCTTGTAGAAGAAACACCATTCACCCAATTCAAGGCCTTGACCTTATGTTCTTCTATTCTCATCATTTCCAAAAGTGGAACCTTGACAGTGATTTGTGAAAGCAATTTGGACATATCAATTGGAACATACTTTTGGTTGTTCATGTCTTCTTCAAAGACAGTGACAACTTTATCCTTTGTGAAACCAGATTTGTCTTTGAGAGGAGATTCCTCTCCCTTCCAAGGAATGGGAACAACTACCTCTGTTGTCTTTGCTTTATTCTTAGGTGCTGCAACAGGCTCAACTTTCCTTTTTACCTTCACTTGGTTAGTATCATCGGCACCCCTGCCTTTTCTCCATGTTGTTGTGTACCATTTTTTGTTTCCTTGATAAACATACTGCCTAGCTTACCAGTTGCATTTCCAACTGTCCTATTCCTCAAGTTATAATTGCTTCTAGCTTGAGTAACCATGTCTACAGTGATCTGAGCAATTTCTTCATCTGATGGTCTTCTTAAAGAAACTTGCTCCTCACCCCCCACAATACCACATCCAACATCATCAAAATCTTCATCTTCTTCATCAAAATCATTCTCATCCTCTACATGTGCAGAAGTCATTCCACAACCACTCTTGTCATATTGCTCCTCTTGTTCTTGATTCTCTTGTAAGTTTAAAGCAATGACACAATGCTCAGGGTCATGAGGAGACTGACAAGCAGCACACCATGGGATATCTTTAGTCATATTTATTGAATTTCTATGCAAGGGATCAGGGATCCTTCCATTAGGCCTTTCTTGCTTGGTTGGGAAAATGGGCTTTCCATCTGTCCACTGAGTGTTGTAAGGGTAATTTATTCTTGGCTGTCTGCTAAATTTTTTTGGAGATGACCTCTCCATAGTCACAGTTCTATTGTTTCCCTTTTCACCAGGCTTTAAACCTTCCAAAGCCTTTAAAATTTGTTTTAGATTGTCATCATCTTTGGGTTTAGAGTCAACAAACCTTCCCATTTCTTTCTTGCTCTGCATTTGAGGCCTGCAATCAACTCTTCTTCCTATCTTTCCTGATATTCTTCTATTGCTCTCTATGTTGATGGCCAATTTGTAAGCTTCCCCAAGATTTCTAGGGTTCTTGTCCCTCAAGAGGTATCCCATTTTTGCATCAAAGGCATTCAAGTATGTCACAAGACACACCCTTTCATCTAGTCTAATAACCTGCAAGAGCCTATGCATAGCCTTTTGGAATCTTATATTAAATTCCAGGACCTCTTCATTCTGATTCTTCTTTATGTTATTGAATTCATTTAGGATAAAACCCTCATTAGTCTTATCACCATAGTGTTCCTTGAAATAGTTTTTAAATTCATTCCATGATCCTATACTAGCATGGGGTAATCCTCTAAACCAATCCCTAGCATCTTCAATCAGGGATTGTACAAATAACTTCATTATAACATCATCAAGTTCTATATTATAATCATCTATCACATCTATGAATTTTTTTAGATGTTCTTCACATGTGATGACATTATTTCCAGTAAATTTAGGAAGCTTCTTTCTAATTTCATCAGGGGTTGCATTAGGATAACCAGGAATACCAAAGAAGAAAAGTTGTTTGTACCTTTCATGAATAGGAGCTCCATGTAGTGGATCCATTCCTTGAGATGTAGATGTCCTTGTGTTTGAACCATTAGGAACTCTAGTGGCACCTGGCACACCATTTGCTTGAGCTGCATTGTTACCATGAGTTCCACCTTGTCCTAAAAAGGAAGCAACAACATTTGAAGGTCCTGAAGCATGCTTGAGAAAATCTATCTTCTTTCTGATTTCTACAGCAGAAGCCTCCAACTCTGCTTTCTCTAGTTCTTTATCCAATATTTCTTTCTTCCTTCTAGCTATCTCCAAATCTGAATCTAATCTTAGTCCAGGATCTGATGTCCTATCCATAATAACTTGTTCACTGATTTGAATCCCAACAGCCTTCTATTTTCCTTTATCTCTTGGTCTGGTTTCTTCACATATTTTTTGAACAATAGGCTGTTCATTTACTCTTTCAGGCTCTGGGACAAAATCAATTGCCTCCAAATCCAGCAATTGCCTCTTTAGCTGATCAACCCTTATCATGGCTTGTCTTACTTTATCTTCTTTGTCCTTTTCTCTTTGCTGCCTAATGGCAAGCTATTCTTGAACTCTTCTTTCTAGTTCATAAATCTCCTCAAAGATCTCTTCTGATTCAGGGAGTGTGGTCTCTGACTCATCATCTCCCACTTGAAACTCTTCCTCATACTAGTTCAATCCCAAATCAACAGCCTCTTCATATTCTAAATTATTTTCTTCTTGACTAGGCCTGGCTTGGGTTTCTTGTCTGATATCTTTCTTGTTTCTCCAAGTATTAGAAACACCTCTTCTCTTCTTTCCTCCCCTTGTCTAACTAGGCCTAGAAGTGCCTCGAATGCCTTCTTCCATTATATCTTCAGGATGCTCCTTTCTCTGAGACCTAGTACCTCTATAAGTCATCCTACAAAATAAATACTGGCTAGCACTGCTTTAGAGATGTTTGAGTCACCACCCAAGTGTATTGGGAATATCACAATATAATTTATTCAGTCTAGAAATACTCAAATGAGTTAGACAGACAAGGGACAAGAACAACCCTGTTTCTTCCAATGATGACCTACTGGTTAGGATGAACATGTATACACTTCCCCAGCAGAGTTGCCATCTTGTTGGTGTCCAAAATGATGCTTATGCTCTAATAGGCTGCCAATATACCCTCAGATAGATTTTAGGAATGGTTAACTCCAAAATGTTATGAGGTCTTAGGGTAACTGGACCAACTATAGCGACTAGACTACCCTCTTCTACTTCTGGCTCTACAAAACCAAGGCGGGTGCACCTAACCCAGTATAAACTATACTTCACACACCAATGACTGGGTTTGAATAGAAGATAATAGGATAGTAAGAAAGTACTAAGTGTTAACCACACACTCATTGACTCTCCATTACTATGGGGTGGAACCTTACACAACCGAATACTGAAAACTTAAGGATGGTTCTTAATTTCATGTGTTTGAATCATAACAACCTCAATCAGGACATGTCAACAAAGAAATACTTATCTAGGCCAGTGCCTCATCCATTGGGCAAGGTTTCTTAGATAGACTACACACACACACCAGAATATATATGAGATTCAAAGCCATAAACACATTTACAATCTCCTTTACTACTTATAGAGTATCCTTACATAGACAAAAGATAAATCTATGTCCCATCTAGAGCATCATTTCATCTAATCCTGGATTAGAACTCAAGAATGAGGGCACATACATAAATTGGTTATGCAATGAGCTAGAAAGTTCAAAATTTATCTATGTTGACACAAAGGAGAGACAAGAATCAAGTGCCTGCATTAAGTATGAAGAATCCTCCAATGTATACAATCCATCCAAAGGAACCCTACTTGCAAACTATAGCTTAGACCTGTAACTTTCTTTCAAATTGTCAAAAAAAAAAAATCCAGACAAGTCATTACCATTCAGACTGAGAAGAGGACTCACAACCCAAAAGTTTGAATACCTAACTCCCAATAATCCAAAAATGATCATAAAAATCCCTTTATACCAGGGTTACAATGCAAGCACAATGATCATTTCAAACTCAAAAATTCAAAAACACCTAACCCCACCGAGGAGTTACCACAGACAAGATAGGGATCAAGCCGCAGCATGCAAGCTCAAACAGTCTAATGCATTTAATCAACATCAGATCTTCAATCATGAGAAACTCTGAAAAGGCACCGAAGATCAATAAAAAATTTGCAAAATTCAAACTGGAAGTGACCCTGCAATTGCTTTTGGTACATTTCATTTACTCCCCTACGGAAAGACACTCCTCTTCTGCAATCATCTCACACCCTAGAGCACATTGGAGCGGTGGAGAAAATTAGTTTTACCAACTCTGGCCCTTTTTGTCATCAATTTCAGTCCTTTCTGGTCGCAGGAAACGTTCTCAGAGATTCAAAAATGAAAGTAAACGGTCACCATGCATTTCACAGGCTTGTGTTTTTAACCATCCAAACACCTCAGGTTAACTCCACAATGGTGATGCCAAATAGTTGTTGCATGATTGCATAGCCCAAAAATGGGCTATGCGAACATGCGACATGCCACTTCCCATTACCTTCTTCATAACCGTTGACGCTGCTGCTGCCACAAAAGGGTTTGTCGCATGCTCACAAGCCAAAAAATTGGCTCATGCGAACATGTAACAAGCTACAAACACATATCCTACCAGTTGTCATGTCACTGCTGAGATACCCTAACCTGGGCCCGCGTTCAAACCTATCATCCTGCTAGCTCGAACCAACCGGAGATTGCCACAACACCACCTGCCAATGGGACCACCAAACAACTACAAACGGGCCCCAGCACACGTGGCACCCTATCGCATGGTCGCATAACCCGGAGACGGGCTACGCGAACATGTGACAACCCACGAACCTTAACCACTAGCATAACCACCACCGCATGAAGTTGATAGAAAATGTCTGTCGCATGATCGCATAGCCTTGCAAAAGGCTATGCGAACATGTGACTAACTACCAGCAAACCCCCGCCGCTACTTGCCATTAAGTAGCGGTCCCACCAAGCATATCAACACATCATCACACCTGGCAGATGGATCCACCGCTTGTCAACCCATCTCTCTAGATCTCCCGGGCCCACCGACAAAATTCCACCTCACTACCACAGATACATGTCAATCGGTCGCATGATCGCATAGCCAAAAACTGGGCTATGAGATCATGCAACAGCCAACTAAAGGCTGCCACATCTCTATGCTACATCCAATAGAACACTGCCACCTTAGCATCTGAAAGATGCCCCATCACCTACCACTGAGCCCCAGGGACACGTGTCAACCGGTCGCATGATCGCATGTCAGAAAACTCTGACATGCGATCATGTGACAGCTAACCCCAGGCTGCCACATCATTACCTTTGGGAACACAGAACTACTTTACCTTTTAGAGGATCAGATGGTTGTCACAAAAGCATGAGAAATAAACCTCGTACAACTTTTCCATGTGAACAAGCGACAGCCACAGATCCTGTCTGAACATTAACTGCACCAAGCAACTGCGAAGAATCGGGACTCACGCGGATAGGTGGCAAGCGGTCACATGATCGCATGTCAGAAAAGTTTGACATGTGGCCATGTGACAACCTGTCACAGTAAAACCTTTGAAGACCCAAGCCCACCATCTAGCCGGACTTGCGCAGTTAGAAAATGCCAACAAACAAGGAGTGCCGGCAAGAGGAAAGAAATGTGAGGTCAAAAACATCTAGTGTTTTCGGTGAAGGATCAAAAACACACAGAGTTTTCAACATTGACACAAAGGTAAACAAGGATGTGAAAACATCGAGGGTTTTTCATGCAGGCCAAAAAGGTCGAAAACATCATGGATTTTCAAAAACACTGTGGCAGATTCTAAAAATATTTCCTGCAGACCTTGAAACTTGAATAACTTTCTGGATTTTGCAATTCAGCACGTGTGTTTTGGACTGGAGCAAGGTGACAACATGAAGCACATAGGGTAGGACACTTCAAGAAAACTTGCAAGGAAGTGGGCCATTTTCAAAAGATTTTTGCTATGATAGAAAAATGGACTAACAAGTAGTATCCCCAAACTTCTCAATGAATGCCATAATAACATGTTGAATGCAAAATTTACTAAAGAAGAAATAGAGATTTCTTTAATGCAACTCCTCCCAGACAGGGCCCTTGAATGAGATGGGTTTCTATCCTTCTTTTACCAAAAATATTGGTCCTTCCTAGGGAATGAAGTGACTGAGGTTTTGGAAAACATTATAAACTTGAGGAGGATATTAAGGGATTTTAACAACACTCTTATAGCCCTCATTCTAAAAAAAAGACCAGGTTTCTAGTTTGGATGACTTTAGGCCTATCTCCCTTTGTAATACGATATATAAAATCTTAACCAAGACAATGGATAATAGGATTAAGAAACTCCTCCCAATCATTATCGTAGATGATAAAATTGGATTTATCTCAGGAAGATCCATATTAGACGAGATAATAATAGCCCAAGAAGCCATACATTCAGTTCAACACAATCAAGAGCCCAGTATGCTTACAAAACTAGATATTAAGAAGGATTATGATAAGGTGTACTAGAGATTTCTATGTAGATGTATGAAAGCCTTTGGGTTTTCCAATCAATGGGTTAACCTAGTATTTGAATGCATTTCTACTCCTAAAATTTTAGTCTTAGTAAATGGGAAACCATAAGGCTACTTTAATATCTCTAGGGGTCTAAGGAAGGGATACCCTCTATCACCCTTTTTGTTTATGATTATGGCATAAGCGTTAGGTAGGTCAATTAAAAAGGCACAAGATCGAGGAAAGGTAAAAGGTATCAAGATAACAAGTGAGCAGGAAGCAACAACACATCAATAATTTATGGATGATACAATGCTATATGGTAAGGTTGAGATTTTAGAAGCTAGATGTATAAAGACAATCTTAGAAGACTATTCAGATGCTTCAGAACAATTAATTAATAAAGAAAAATCAAACATCTTCTTCTTTAATACAAGTTTGTGGAGAGAAGATGAGATTTGCAACATTCCTATATTTTAGGAAAGGGAATCTTCCTAGTAGGTACTTAGGAGTTCCCTTAAACAAAGGATCAAGGAGAAATAATTTTTGGAGCAATTTACCGAGTAAGGTAGACAAAAAGGTAGAATCTTGGGAAGGAAAATGGCTCTCCTCAGCTAGAAGATTAACAATGCTAAAATTAGTACTATACTCTCTTCCAATCTACCAAATGTATTATTTTAAAATCCCAACAGAGGTGAGAAAAAAGCTTATCTAGAAATCCAAGAATTTATTTTTGGCAATGATCAACAGATAAAGAAAAGGTATCCCTTATTGCCTGGGAAAAGTTATGCATGGCCAAAAAATAAGGGGGAGTAGACCCTAAGATCCTTAGATATAAATATCTTGATGGAAATGATAACCTAAGTATTTTAAGACATGTTAATCCACCTAATGGATCCAAAATTTGGAACTCTATGAAATAATGCAGAAGTATCATAAATGATGGAATCTCGGGAACATTGGGGATGGAGGCTCAACCCTTTTCTAGGACAACTCTTGGGGACGTTACCAAACACTCTCTTCTCTTATGGATGATCAATAAACTATATATTCCCTCAAAAATCAAAGAGGTATTTATGTAAAAAATTATTTAGAATCCCCATATGGGAATCCAACATTAGGATGAGAATGAGAGTTAGGTACTAGTTAGGGGGTTCCTATAGACTTCAAGAATAGATAGATGGAAATATTAGGATCAAGAATAGTGTACCCAATCCTTAAAAAGTATAATACTATTTGGGCTTTGTCCAAGAATGGGGAATATAGCACAAAGGAAGGTTATAATGTTCTTTATAAATAGAAGTAGTTTAGACAGACTAGGATACCAATGAATCTATGCTTGGGTAAGGAATGTTTTCCAAAAGAAGGAATGTTTGCATGGGTAGAATTAAAGAAAAGAATTATCACTACTAAATGGTTTTGGAAGATGGGATATCAAGGCCCTTCAAGGTGTGCACTCTATAAAAAAGAGGAGGAAACAATTAATCGTTTACTTTTAAATTATGAATTTTCTAACAAATGTTGGCATTGGATTTTAAATAAACTTAATTGGAAAACTACTCTACCTGAGGATGTGATGGACCTCTTTTGTAGTTGGACCACATATAAGAAGAAATAAGTATATGGTAATCTATGTATTATAGCCCCCTCTATTCTAATATTGGAATTATGGAAGGAGATGAATAGAAGAATATTCAAAGATAAGGAGTTAAGTTATGATCAACTTACTAATAAAGTAGAAGCAACTATAGTGGAAGTAGTCAATAGAAGAAATTTGGGAAGTAAGATAGGTAAAGTATTTACCCATTGGGATGATAAGATTATAAATAAGTGGCAAGGTTTGAAGATACCAACCTTCATTGGTAATGACAAAGACTTCTCTAGTAGGTTGAGAAAGTAATGTATATGGAAACCACTAGAAAAAGGGTGGTATAAGATAAATTTTCATGGTACCTCAAGAGGAAGCCCACAGGTGGATGGTATTGGGTGTTGCATTCATAATTGCAAAGGGGAACTAATTGTAGAACTAAATAAACCCATAAGTATCACCACTAACAATATAGAGGATTTAACAACTTTATTGGAGGGCCTAAGATTGTATAGAAGATTAAATATAGAGAGGCTATAAATTGAGGGTGATTCAACATTAGTTATCAATGCAATTAGGTAATGAGAGACTCAAAATTAGCACCTTAATGGTCTGGTTAAGCATATTACATAAATTTAAAGATTCTTAATACATATTTATTTAAATCATACTTACAGGGAGGGTAATGGAGTAGCAGATAATTTAGCTAGCTTAGGAGCTAATGGGGAGATGAGGGGAATTGGGATCTTAGTCCATATTCCTAGTATATGAGGGATAGGAGTATTAGTATAGAGTTTAGTATAGTGAATAATGTTGATGTGAGTGTTCCAAGGTGCTTGCACTGCTACTTAAGAGACCTAGCTTGTCTCCTCTATGTACCTAGTCTCCCCTATGCATTGATTGGTTTAGATAATTAACTAATCCCAATCCTAACTCCTCTCCAAGAGTTTTATCCTTTGTGCCTAACCTTAGAAGACTAACACCCTAGTTTTAGTACTCTTCTTCACACTCACTTAGAAGGCTCTAAGTGCCAAATCCTCATAAATTTGGTCTATTATTGTAGGGGTGTTCTCCACCTTGAAAACATGAATAAATTTTCTTATTTGATCCATTTTTGAGGGATCTTGATTCATATTTCAACCGGGTTCCATATTTCATACTTTGGAGACCTTAAAATTAGGCCTATTCCTTGTAGCCTTTTCTAGTCACCTTTTGCTATTTCTTGCAAAACTTTCCTTAACAACCTAGAAAAATAAGCCCATATTCAGATACCCATTTGGAAGTTTTAAAACATTCATAGGGTCTTGGGGTCTGACAGGCTCCATACATAGGGTTCCTATATACTAGAACAAACAGGTCTAATTGACCTAGATTTTAGGATAGTCTAAATCCCAATAGAAATCTTGCTCAAACCCAAACCTTGGTGATTGGTATGATCTCAATCTACATAGGATGGTTAGATATGGTGAACACCTACTTGAAAAAGTCCTGGAGTAGTAATGTACCATACAACCTTGCATAAAGTCTTCAAATCTTCATTGTTAGACCACTAACCGGGCTCCTGTCTGCTCACCTAGGGCCTAATTAAAAATAGCTCTCCTCATTTCCCAAAATTATAAACCTAAAATTATTTAAAATAGTGACTCCCCTAACATTTCCATCCACTGTGAGATATTTCCCATGGCTAGATTTCATGGGGGAGCCATGAAATCACTAGCAGGTAAGAACAAAACCAGTGAAACTCTAAAACAAAGTCTACTTTAACTGACGCCCTAAACCTACTCAAAACACTTTTCTATTCAAATGAAAATGTATTCTAACAATCTATTGAACACTAAAAAATCATTGTATTGAAACTATCAATCCATCAAGTATGACTGTCAATACAAAGTCTCAGAATTCCCTAGTAATACACTTGCAGAGCTCTATTCACATACTTCAAAAAAATTACAATGCAACTCATTGCTTGAGATTAAAGTATTGGCCTACATTAGATGCCATCTCCTTCATTTTAGGGCCTATTGGTTGATTCCCCACCTCCTAAAGTTTAGGGGATCCAAAGCTATCCGAGTTGCATGCAACATTTGCAATAATTGCAAATGTTGTCATGACAACTTCTTTGCAACAATTGGAATCTTTGATTTATGCCATGATCCTATATTCTAGGACTCCTATCCTCCTATTTTTCGAGGATCCAAGGCCATTTATGACCATATGGCATCTTTACAAAAACTATATATTTTTAGAACACATTTAAAACTCTAACCTTAGGTTAAGCTCCCAGCACTAAGAAATTGAATAAAAAACTAACAATGGCTATTAGTGTGACCTTAGTCCTAGTGACTAATTCACTTAGCCAACATAGAAAATGACCTTTTAAGGTCTTCAATAAAACTAAAATATCCTCTTGACTTGGCTAGAGTCAAGTACAAGCCAAAAATATTTAAGCAATGGAGGCTAGCCTAGGTGCTCCTACACCATCCTCCCCAAAATAAGAAGTTCAATCCACCCTTGGATTGATGATGATAGGATCAATTCCAATTCTCTTGAGCTCTGACTCCTTGATCCATATTAAATTAGCATCACTCTATCCACACCTCTTGATGAGGTGTTCCTTATGCTCTTTTGTTCTAGTCTTTTTATAGACTCTTGTGTCCAGTATGTTGTCTGGTCCTGTGACAGTAGCAATAGGAAATTGGAGATCCTCTACATCTCTGATCACTTCATGAAGATTATGATTCATGTCTAGTTGTTGTCCTTTTTAATGGACTAAATCTACAAAATTGAAGATTGGTGATAGTCCACTATCCTCTGGCAGCTCAACCTTGAAGACATTATCACCATACCTTGCCAAGATGGGACAGGGTCCTATTCTCCTCATTTGCAGCTTGTGAGGTACTCCTGTTTGCAATTTGGACTTATTAAGATGCACCATGACTAAGTCCCCAACATTAAACTCAACTGTCCTTCTAGTTTCATCCACCTTAGCTTTGTGTTTCATGGTGTTCTCTGTCAATGTCTTTCTCACTATTTCATGAATCTCTTGCATAGCATATGCAAAGTCATCAACATATCCACTTTCTTTCACTCCATCTTTCAGATCTCTCAACTCATAGACACCTCTAGGATGTAGTCCATACACTATTTCAAATGGACTCTTCCCTATGGATCTATTTATGGTGTCATTGTAGGTATATTCAGCTTGCCCAATCAATTGATCCCATTGCTGACCGTACTCCTTAGTCAAACATCTTAGAAGATTCCCAAGGCTTCTATTAACAACCTTAGTCTAACCATTAGTTTGGGGATGGTAGGCTGATCCAAAAGATAATTTGGTGCCCAATCTTTTCCAAAGAGTCTTCCAAAAATTACTCATAAATTTAGTGTCTCTGTCTGACACAATGCTGATAGGTAACCGATGGATTCTCACAATTTCTTTGAAGAATAGAGAGGCTATTTGAGTGGCATCATTGGTGGTCTTGCATGGCATAAAGTGAGCCATCTTGCTAAACCTATCCACAACCACATACACACTATCCATGCCTTGTCTAGTCTTGGGTAACCCAACTACAAAATCCATGCTTAAACATTCCCATGGCCTAGTAGGAATAGGTAGTGGTTGATAAAGACCAACATTTGTAGAAGTTCCCTTGGCCTTTTGACATACAACCAACTTTGTATATACCTCCTAACATCTAAATTCATCCTTGGCTAATAGTAAAACCTTGAAACAAGGTCTTGAGTCTTAGTGATCCCAAAGTGACCACTCAAAGCACCATTATATTTTTCTAATAGAGCCTCTAGGAACACATAATTGATTCCCCTTAAACAAGAGATCACTTTGCAAAGTATATTCAACATATCTACTATGAAAATGATTCTTGTATTCAACACATACCTTGTAAATGTCTGTAAAATCCTCATCATCTACATATAGATCCTTGAAATGATCTATCCCCATGATTTTCAACTGAATTTATTGGAGTGTGAGGGCTCTTCTTGACAATGCATATGCCACCTTGTTTAGAACACCCTTCTTGTGCTTGATATTAAAGGTGTAAGCTTGTAGGTACTCAACCCACTTCATGTGCTTGTGACTCAACTTCTCTTGTGAATTCAAGAAACTAAGTGCTTGATTGTCTGAATACACAATGAATTCTTTGGGAATCAAGTAATGCCTCCACTTTTTTAGAACTTGGACCAATGCATACATTTCTAGGTCATATGAGGAGTATTTCCTCTTAGCCTCACTCAACTTTTCAGAATGGAAAGCCATCGGTATGCCTTCTTGGCTTAGAATAGCCCCAATTGCTACATTGCTAGCATCACACTCAATGGTGAATAGCTTCTCAAAGCTTGGCAACACTAAAATGGGTTGGGTAGCTATCTTCTCCTTCAAAAAATAAAAGCTCTTGTTATCATCTTCATTCCAAACAAACTTGGTTTTCATTCCTCCTTTGATAGTATCCAACATAGGAGCACAAATTGCACTAAATTGCCTTATAAACTTTCTATAGTATTGTGCAAGGCCATGAAAACTCCTAACCTCTATTTTTTTCCTTGGATTAGGCCAATTCATGATAGCCTCCACTTTTCTTTTGTCCTTTTTCATATTTCCATGTGATAAGACAAACCCAAGGTACACTAGCTATGTTTTGATGAACTCACACTTCTCCAAGTTGATCATCAACTTCTCCTCATGTAGCTTCTTGAAAAAAATATTAGGATGTTCTAGATGCTCACTCCTTGTCTTGCTAAAAATTAGTATATAATCTATATATAAAACTACAAACTTTCCTATGTAGTCTTTGAGGACTTCGTTCATGAGCCTCATGAATGTGGAGGGGGCATTTGAAAATCCAAATGGAATGACAAGCCATTCATAGATCCCTTCATTGGTCTTGAAGGCTATATTCCACTAATCACCTTTATGTATTATTATTTGGTGATAACCAATTTTCAATTCTATCTTTCTATAGTACTTGGCTTCACCTAGATTGTCCATTAAGTCTTCAATCCTAGGGATAGGGAACCTATACCTTATGGTTATCCTATTGATAGCCCTTGAGTCAGTACACCTCCTTTCTTAGCTGCAAGTACAATGGTTATAACACATGGAATAATACTCTTCCTAATTAGGCCTTGGTCTAAGATCTCTTGTATTTGTCTTGCTATTTCCTCATTTTGTTGAGGGGTCATTGTGTAAGCAGCTTTGTTTGGTAGCGTAGCTCCTGGGATTACGTCTATTCTATGGCTTATGGATCTTTGAGGGGATAAGGTTGATGGTTTTCCATCACTTACAATACCTTGGTAAGTCTGCAACATACCTTGAATCTCCTTTGGTAACTCTATCTTCTTAGTCACCTTGCCTTCATCTCCCTCTCTTGGTTTCAACACCAATGCATAGCCTATGCCTTCACTCTCTTCCATGGTTTGCAAGAACTCTTTTTCACTCACCATAAGTAAATTTGGACCTACTATCTTCACCTCAGCATCCTCCAACAATGACTGTATTTTGAAGGTCACATTGTTCTTCTTGAAAGAATAAGAATTATTTCCTCCATCATGTATGGCTTGGCAGTCAAATTTCCAAGGTCTACCTAGGAGCAAATGGCATGCATCCATAGGAAAAACATCACATAAAACTTTGTCTTTGTATCTTCCAATGGAGAACTCCACCCATGCTTTCTCATTCACTAACACATGTTGGCCTTTGTTGAGCCAAGTGACCTTGTAAGGATTGGTGTGGGGTATCCTTGTCAACTTCAACTTGATGACTACTTCCTCTAATACAATATTGTCAATGGAGCTTGAATCTATAATGACCCTACATACTTTCCCCATAATATTTAACTTAATCCTAAACAAAGACCTTCTTTGGCTTGGATCCTCCTTCACCAGCTCCTTGATTAGAGTTCTCCTCATCATGAGGTTTTCTCCTTCCTCTGAATTTAGTGGTACTTCAGCATGTTTATCTTCTGCATTAGACTCATCTTGAACTAGGTTAGTCCTCTTATCACCTCCTTGTGATGAACCACCTTTCTTCAGACATCTATAAGTAGGGTGCCCCATTTGATTGCAATGGTCACACTTCATGCTGCCAAAGTAATTGCCTCTTCCTCCTTGTGATGAACCACCACTTCTTCCTCTAAAACTAGAGTTAGAATTTCTTCCTCTACCACCTCTACTTGAGCTTCCTTATTGTTTTTCACTAAACTTGCTATCTTTTTGTGCTCTTGATTCAGAAGCTCTTCCACCATAGCCACCTCTTTGACCTTTGGTATCTTTGCCTTTACCTTTACCTTTGGAGGTTTCTTGCTTCCTCTTTCTTTTCTCTTCTATCTTCAAGGCCATTTGATAGCACTGCCTAATGGACTTGAAATTCACTAGGCTCATCTCTTCTTGAATAGACCATTTAAGGCCATTCAAGTATCTTGCAAGCTTGATGCTCTCTTTTTCAACCACCTTAGATCTCAAACATAGCTTTTGAAACTCCTCGGTGTAGGCTTGGACATCTAGTTCCTTTTGCCTAAGATTGTGTCTTGTCCTATGAATTTGGACTTTATAACCATTAGGAAGGTAGGTTTGCTTCACTTTGGATACCATGCCCTTCCATGTCACAATAGGACCTTTTCCATCCTTTTCTCTCTCAGTTTGCACAAACTTCCACCAAGTAAGAGTTGATCCTTTTAGTCTAGACTTGGCCACCACAAATTTTTGTGCCTTAGAGATACCATCACATTCAAAATGGTTCTCAATGCTATCTATCTAATCCACAACTAAATTTGGATCCATTTGTCCACTAAATAGTGGCACACCTTCCAAATCTTTACCACTCAATGCTTTTAGTGCCTTTAAGAATGGCTCTTCTGGAAGAACAGGGTTAGGTGTTGGTGCTTCCTCCTCCAACTCTAATTCCTTCTCCCTTTCTTCTTTTTCTTTCTTTAGGTCAATCTTCTCTTTGACCTTATCTGCTTTGTCTTGGACTTCACCCAAGAGCTACTCCATTTGAGCTAGTTTTTGCCTTAGCAATTTGTTATCCTCCTCTTGTTCTTGAAACTTCTTGGCTAATGTAGCATTAGTCACCATGGCTTTATCTGGTGTATTCTCAACTACTAATTCAAAAGGCTGCAACATCAACCACAAGCCTAATCAATTCAAGCTCTGATACCAATATGATGTGAGTGTTCCAAGGTGCTTGCACTACTACTTAAGAGACCTAGCTTGTCTCCTCTAGGTGCCTAGTCTCCCCTAGGTCCTGATTGGTTTAGATAATTAAATAATCCCAATCCTAACTCCTCTCCAAGATTTTTATCCTTTGTGCCTAACCTTAGAAGACTAACACCCTAGTTTTAGTACTCTTCTTCACACTCACTTAGAAGGCTCTAAGTGCCAAATCCTCATAAATTTGGTCTATTATTGCAGGGTTTTTCTCCACCTTGAAAACATGAATAAATTTTCTCATTTAATCCATTTTTGAGGGATCTTGATTCATATTTCTACCAGGTTCCATATTTCATACTTTGGAGACCTTAAAATTTGGCCTATTCCTTATAGCCTTTTCTAGTCACATTTTGCTATTTCTTGCAAAACTTTCCTTAACACCCTAGAAAACTAAACCCATATTCAGATACCCATTTGGAATTTTTAAAACATTCATTGGGTCTTGGGGTCTAATAGGCTCTGTACATAGGGTTCCTATATACTAGGACAAACATGCCTAATTGATCTAGATTTTAGGACAGTCTAAATCCCAATAGAAATCTTGCTCAAACCCAAACCTTGGTGATTGGTATGATCTCAATATACATAGGATGGTTACATATGGTGAAAACCTACTTGAAAAAGTCCTAGAGCAGTACTGTATCATACAAACCTGCATAAAGTCTTCAAATCTTCATTGTTAGACCACTAACCGGGCTCCTGTTTGCTTGCCTAGGGCCTAATGGTAAAAATAACTCTCCTCATTTCCCAAAATTCTAAACCTAAACTTATTTACAATAGTGACTCCCCTAAAATTTCCATCCATCATGAGTTATTTCCCATGGCTAGATTTCATGGGGGAGCCATGAAAACATTGGCAGGTCAGAACAAAACCAGTGGGACTCTAAAAAAAAGTCTACTTTAACTGATGCCCTAAACCCACTCAAAACACTCTGCTATTCAAATGAAAAAGTCTTCTAATAGTCTATTGAACACTAAACAATCATTTTATTGAAACTATCAATCCATCGAGTATGATTGTCAACACAAAGTCTCAGAATTCCTTGGTAATACACTTACAAAGCTCTATTCACATACTTCAAAAAAATTACAATGCAACTCACTGCTTGAGATTTGAGTCTTGGCTTACATTAGATGCCATCTCCTTTATTTTAGGTCATGTTGGTCGATTCTCCACCTCCTAAAGTTTAGGGGATCCAAAGCTATTCGAGTTGCATGCAACATTTGCAATAATTGCAAATGTTGTCATGACAACTTCTTTGCAACAATTGGAATCTTTGATTTATGCCATGATCCTATATTCTAGGACTCCTATCCTCCTATTTTTTGAGGATCCAAGGCTATTTATGACCATATGGCATCTTTACAACAACTATATGTGTTTAGAACACATTTAAGACTCCAACCTTAGGTTAAGCTCCTAGCACTAAGAAATTGAATAAACAACTAACAATGGCTATTAGTGTGACCTTAGTCCTAGTGACTAATTCACTTAGCCAACATATAAAATGACCTTCTAAGGCCTTCAAGAAAACTAAACTATCCTCTTGACTTGGCTAGAGTCAAGTACAAGCCAAAAACATTTAAGTAATGGAGGCTAGCCTAGGTTCTCCTGCACCAAATGTAGTAGTATCTCTCATTAAGAGTATAGAGGAAACTTAGCTAGTAGGGCCATGTTTTCCCCCTCTCCTTAAGAAGCTAGGTTAAGCATTTTTATTAGTATTAAGAATGATTATTAAGAAAGGTGTTTTTCCTTTCTCATTGGAATCAACACTCTTCTACAAATAATGCATTTTTAAAATTATCAAGTAACACTAACCCCTCAAGGTGATGTTGGCTAATTTTGCTTCTTATTATTAAATCAGTCTTTGGGCCTTTATATCCCCTTCTTTCATTAATAAAGGGAACTTACATGGTGGTAGATAGGTTTGACATAATAGTCAGAAAGTATGGTAGATAGATTAGAAGTTGTAATTTTCATTATTACATCGGCCATTTAGACATTATTAGTTGTGAATTGTAGATAAGTCTACATGTAATGTGGGAATTTAGATAGCATTTCTCTTATTTATTAAGTATTGCATCTAGAAATTTGTAGAGTTATAGTAGCCGTGGATACACTAATCTGTATGAAACCAATAAATAAGGAGATGTCTTTCTGGGAGGAGATAATGGAGTTGAAGTTCGGGAAGATGATAAAGGTTGAACATAACCTAATCCTCCAAGCAGTGTTGAAAATAATAGGGAAGGAGTTATCCATGTTGGAAGATAGGCCGAAGAACAATACGAAGGTAGTGGCAATGTTTGTGATCACTATAATGCATGTTGAAAGAGACAAGCTGTCAATTAGTGACTTGTATAAGAGTTTGTTCAAAAAGAGCCTTCTAGTAGAATTAGGAATTATGATGGAAAATATCGATGACAATATTTGTATCCCAAAGAGGAGTGACTATGGGGTAACAGATAGGTTTGTTCCTATTTTCCCAATTTTGGAAATCTAATATTATCATGCCTTTGTTTGTAGAATGCCAACCATTCAAAGGAATTAGATTTTCATTTTAAACATCATGAAGGTTTACATCTGTAAAGGGTCGAAAGGACTGGAATGGTTTATGGAGGTAGATAAAGTAGATCATGATGAGGACATGCTAGATTAAGAAAATGACAATAAGCCAGTGGGGGGATTCAAAGGAAAGGATAGGGTATATTAAAGGGGCCAAGGAGGCTCGATAGGTTCTTAATTTTGGCTTAAGATATAATTTATGACTATAAGAACTTATTACTTGTTATTAAGACTGATGAATTATCATTGGTAGATGCTCACTTTCTTCTTATATTCAAACCTTCCTTATTTATATTTATAATTTACTCAATTTGCTTGGATTTGATAAGGTATGCATATAAATAGTGTACTCGATGATAGAAGAGGTTGGTCATGATAGATTTGTAGGAAATTATGGATGATATGATCTACACAATTCACTTTTATCTGTTCATAGGCATGTTTTTTACTAACTTGCAGGATGTGAGAATCTAGGTTGTCACTCATATGTTTTTATGTCATACATTTAAATGGGTATATTCACTCGGACCTATTTTTATTTATAAATATGATTTTAAAGATACTTGTTATTTGTTTATATATAAATATGAATACACACACACATTGTAAGAACCTCTACAAGTGCTAACTCTAAAAAACACTAGATTTTATTTAATTTTGGATATTTGATATTTTGTCAAACACTTTGCATGAAACCTCTATCTTGTTGTCTTTTATTTTTCAAATTGTATTTTTTGGGTCTTGTATGTTGTAGTTGATGTTTTTAAATACTTCTAGCAATGCAATATTGACTAACAATGTCATAGAGATTATATGTTAATTGATTTATGACTTTTACATTCATATAAGTGGCTGAAAGTATTAACTACAACTACCTAACAAATTATCAAACACTTGGCATGCATCAATCCAATATAAGGTACAAAAAAAGACATTTACAACCAATAGACATTTAGACAAATATTTGGCATGCAACCTTGTAACATCTTATGATGCAAAACAAATATGATGTTGATATACAATTGATCTAAATGCAAGATGCTAAAACCTAGCATCTAGTCGCCTAGACTATAGTCTTCAAAAAGTGATTGTAAAAATGATGCCAAAGCTGGAAATACTTGTGTAAGGCACATGAGTACCAAATCGTGCCTTCTTACCAAACATATGCCTTCTAATATTGGTTACTATGTCTAATGAATTTCCCATTGCCTAAAAGTAATTGATGGCTTTCTAAACCCAAATGCAGACTTAAATAATAAGAAAAATACTGTAGTATTTATTATTCATGGTACTGTAGCAGCCCATACAAATCTCAATATGCAAATAAATATGCATCAAACCCTTGTGTCCTTGGTATTTTATTTCTGATTTAGTACAAATAGAATGTCTGTATGAAGCTCTCCTGGATGCCAAATTCAATGGATTATTCACCACCTCAAATGGTTGCAACCCTAAAGAAATATTGTTCTCCAATGACGAATGAAAGTCTGAAACCCTTGGTCTCTGCTCTCCACAACATCATAGAAAAATAGATGCACAATCATACTAAATCTAAATTCTCTTATTAAATTTATACATTCTCCAAGAGAAGTTCGAACTTCTCCAAAAAAAATCTTTATTAACATTAAAAATGTTATAACATTGCATTGGCATCATTAATGAAATAAAACTTTGGGTTATGCTCATAAATAATTAATAAATTTGGCCCCTTCTTATGATGACTCGACCCTCAACTTAAGTGAAATTATAAAGTTAAATTATAACTTTATAATTAGTCATTTAATGATTTAATAATAATTTGGCCACTAAAATAATACTAAATCCCAAAATACTTATCCTTTAAATATGTCATCTGAAATAGGAGTCACCCCTATTATTTCCCCATGTGACCAAATGCACTTTCAAAAAATAGAAAGGGTCCCTCTCAATCATCAACAAACTTATCATAAAGAGTAAGTACATGAAACTAAGCGCAAACAAAGTCCAATCTGAGCCAAAAAATGACCAAACTAGAACATACTAAATTGTGGAGAATACAAGACCCTCCCATAACCGAGCCTCTGCCTTAGAAGTCCCTCTATCCACAATAATTATCCTACAAGGGACACAATAATAGGCTAACAACTCACCTCTAACACTAGATAAAAAGGGGGAAAGTACAGTGTGCCCTTCCAAAAATTTCTTGTCCCTAAGCAATCTAAAAAAAATAACACATCAGTCCATCCGGATCCCAAGGGTAAGAATGTATAATTTCCTCACAATCACTAACCAGGTCCTATAATATCATCACTAGTACAACTGACAAAACCTTCCAAACTGAACCAAATCTGATTGTAGATGTCGCAAGAAAAAATAACTCAAAGGAAAGCAGCTTGGTAAGCTAACAAAGCATGCGTTCCCAAATGGTTCAAAGTGAACTTCCATACACACTATCTGAAACCGTTAGGATTAACAAGACAATCATAACAATTACATGCAAACATAACCAATTATCAGAAAAAACATAAACCACACAGAAGAGAATAGAAGACACAAAGATTTAATGTGGTTCACCCAATCCCTCGGCTACATCCACCAACAACGAGTCCAATATTATTATTATCCAGTGATTACAACCTGATTAAAATTCATAATCCCTTATAGCTCAATTCCATCGCAAGTACTAAAACCATACATCATGAAATCCCTAATCCTACACTAGTATATTTGGGGTCAAATTCCGACGGCCATTTGTTAGATTTGCAACGATCATTTGTCAGCATTTTGACACATGTCCGTCATAGTTTTTGCATTGGAAATTGTGACAAAAGAGATATCCATCAGTTTACCGACACCCCATTACATCAAAAAATTGCACATGATAACAACTTTGTTATGGCATTTCCTACAGTCCATCTATCAGAATTTTGACACAAAGACCTATCGAAAATACACAATCTCTGTCAAAACTAACTGTCGAAAAGATATCCTTTCCGACATTAGAACTGTTGGTATAGCAACAGATCTGCAACCAATTTTTGACAGATAAACCCATCGGTGACGTAGCATTAGTGTTGGAACTATCTGTCAAAAATTGCATATCTATGACATTTTAACTGTCAGAAGAGTGACGGTAGTGCAACATATCTCTGACAGGTTTCCCTATTGGACGTATAGCATAACTATCGCAATAATTGTCATAAAGTATTTTCTCTGACATTTGATCTGTTAGATAGGTGATGTGTTGGCCTATATTCTGATGGGAAATTATGTCAAATGTATAGCACTGCCATTGGAATAAATTATAAAGTGTTGAAAAATCGACGGATATGCACATTAAAGATAACACAGCTCAAGAGACCATCATAGGTTATCTCTTTCTTTGGTCTATATTATTGACAAAATGTTTTACCTTTCATTAGCTCATCAAATTTGTGGATTTGAAAGAATTTAATAGAATATTTTCATGACAAAGTATATTATTTAAGTTGATGTTGCATGAATTTATCTACTTTGCACACTTGTAGACTATGAGGATGGCGATAAAGAAGCATGGCCATGGGAGGAGATGCTTCTTTATCACCATCCTAATAGTCTACAAGTGCATGAAGTAGATAAATTCATGCAATGTCAACTTAAATAATATACGTTGTCATGAAAATATTCTATTAAATTCTTTCAAATCCCTAGATTTGATGAGCTAATGAAAGGTAAAACATTATGTCAATAATATAGACTGAAGAAAGAGACAACCTATGATGGTCTCTTGAGCTGTGTTATCTTTAGTCCTAGCTACTGGGTAAGGCCTAGAAGACTTATACATGTCAATTGTCGAGAATAATCACCGCCTTGCATTTATGTACACTACACAAATTGATCCCAGTCTTGCAAAAACATTTTACACTTTTACATCTCATCAATACTAGAGGCCTAAAGTAATTTTATACGATCACTAGCACATTTCGTGCATGGATGAGAAACAGTATCCAAATTTTCTAGATAACCATTTTTGAGAAGAGGAATGAGTGGAGGCCAAAGAAGGGATAATTGTGAAGGTTTTATAGATGTAGGTTACTGAATCATCATCTCTGCACTGGTACTCAATCTAGCCTCCACTCCATATACGTCTTCTCAGAATCTAAAAACTCTCCATCATTGATTCCCATCATTTTTTCAGCATCTCCGTGGACTAAGATCTTAAATTATTGAGTTTCTCTTTGTTTTAACATTCTCTACTTAACAGGGCCAACCACATGAAGGTGGAAGCTCACCTGGCCCCTCCTAGGAGCCTCTTATGACCCTTTGCAACATTTTAAGACCTCTAAGATGTATTCTTAAGGATTGTAAAGGGTCATAAGGGGTCTTGGGACACAATAGCTGAGAAACATAAATGTAGGCATCATGGTCACAATTTTTTGGAGACACAACATAATTGAGTGGTTTTCCCAGACAATGCAAAGTAGTGGTTTCTTTGCATCATCTGGGAATAACACTCAATTATGTTGTGTCTCCAAAAAATTGTGACCATGATGCCTACATTTATGTTTCTCAGCTGTTGTGATATCTACTTTGCAGTCTGTTGTTGTTGCAGCAACAGAGCCTATATTCCACAACAAAAAGGAAGACATCTTTTTAGCCTGGGTTTGGATCCTACCCAAATTTTTGAAGGATCCAGGGCCAGTCTAGAAAGATGTCTTCCCATTCTATTTGCAACATTGTGTCCATCCATGATCTCAGGAACATCATTGTCTTTCCACTCTTCATTTGCCAAAATATACCGCTTCTTCAAGCTTGCAGAGTAATCTTATTAATAAAAGAACTCTTGCCAACATTAGGGTACCCATAGATCAAAATAGTTGATGTTATTGGTGCTTGTGCTCAAGGATATTGATTCACTATTTTGAAATGGCCAAATCATTTTTATTTCAATTGAAGAGAAAAGGAGTGGGAGAAAATGAGTGGGTGAAAGTTGATCGAGTGTGAGAGAAGGCATTGCATTTTATTTGATCATGAATGCTCTCCGAAATGACCAATCATGTTTTCTATTTGATTCTTTTTGGTGCTTTTTTTTCCCATCTTCAGTAGATAAAAATCATGGCAGCATCCACCTAGCCATCTTTTTGATGTTCCAGGTATTTTACAAAGATACAGGTATGTGGATTTATCATTCAGTTGCTTGCAGTTATTGGTCAAATGCAAATATTTTGTCAAGTTGAAAGGGCAAGATATCAGTTTGGTATTTTCGGTTTATGTTAAAAGTTGATTTGGTAAAATCCTCAAAAAACACACTACATGTTCTAAAATGTAAAGAAGTTGAATGTTAAATGTAAGATATATATCTCATCCATAATAATCAAAAGAAAGGACATGAAACTTATAAGGAGATTTACCAATCCAAAAATATAAGCGAATAGGAAACATTATTGGTACCTTATGAATTGGTTTTTGAGGTGCACAATCTTCATCAATCTCCTCAGAACAAGACCCCTCCTTAAAAAAAATGCATTTAACACAAAAAACAAATCTACAAAACTGAACCAATGGCATGTTTAGAACAAAGAAATAGATCGATAATAATATGCTGAAAATTCTATTATGTTTAATACACGCAAAAGGACCAGTCCCAACAATTCTTAAACATTCTTTATCTGATATGATAATAACATGCTAATTAAACTAATAAAGGTGTTATCTACATTTAATCTGCCAATTACTAATTACACAAAAAACAAATTTACAAAACTGAACCAATGGCATGTTCTTCGTATGTGATTTCTTCATTTTTCGAGCATCTGGCATCATATTTGACAGCAAATTTCAAATGCATTGCATTTTATTTGATCATGAGTGCTCTCTGAAATGACCGCATTCTACTGGTGTCGTGCCCTAGCCTGTGCTTTATCTCCATTATTTGATGTTATTGGTGCTTGTGCTCAAGGATATCGATTCACTATTTTCAAATGTTTGGATTGTTTTGGTCGTGACTGTTCCTCTAGTACACAGTCAGGAAATGTAACTGTCTAATGATTATATGTAATGTTGAATGGATTAAATAATTTATTCTTGGTATAAGTGAATGGAATGAATAGTGTTGGTGTTAGGTTTCATTTATTATTGAATTCAATGGTTTCCAAGATGTGTTGAGGAGTTTGCTCCTTGTTTAATGTTAACTGTTCCTGCACAATCCACTCATACAATAGTGAAATGCTATGTGATTGAAAATTTCATACAACTGGTCCTTTGGCATGTATTCAATACAATCCAGTCACTTATTGAATGCTTTGGAGACTACTGGTTTGATTGGCCATGCGTTACCAGTGACCGAGATTCATTAAAGGATACAAAACCCTTCATTTTGGGGTTATTGTGTGTGGATTCAAATGTAGGTTTGATTTGGTTAATGTTTAGAAGAGATCAATAAAGTATTTAAAGACAATCTTACATGTTTGGAGAGGTTTGAGAGGCACTTATCATGATTGTACCCTCACAAACAGTGGCATAGACTGGTTTTACTAAGTTTCCTTTCTCTATTTTGAGGTTTCCTTTCTCTGCCGCAGGGGTACAGTCAGAGGGTTCATTGACAAAATGATCCTTTGAATGGTTACTATGAATATGAATGATTTGATATAGCATATTTCTCATTTTACTTGAAGTTTGGAATAGCTTGTGCAAGGGTGAAAGTAGTTTTGATCATTTTGGTCATGATTGTTCATCTACACAGTCAGAAAATGTAATTGTTTAATGATTATATGTAATGTTGAATGGATTAAATGCTTTATTCTTTGTAGAAGTGAATGGAAGGAATAGTTTTGGTGTTAGGTTTCATTTATTATTGAATTCAATGGTCTCAAAGATGTGTTGAGGAGTTTGCTCCTTGTTTAATGTTAACTGTTCCTACACAATCCACTCATACAATAGTGAAGTTACAAAATTGAACCAATGACATGTTTACAACAAAGAAATATAATGATAATAATATGCTTAAAATTCTATTCTATTTAATACACGCAAAAGGACCAATCCCAACAATTCTTAAACATACTAGTTATCTGATATGATCAATTGTTAATAAAGGTCTAATTTTGTAGACTGCTAGCACGAAGGAAGATTTGACCTAGCCAAATCTTCCTTGTACCACACAAAAAAAAAGTGTGATAACTATGTCTACTCCAACCTTAATTGTTTAAGAATTCATCATATCAGATAAAGTATGTTTAAAAATTGTTGGGAGTTCTATTAGACCTTTTTTGTAAACATGTCATTGGTTTTCAAATGTTTGGATTCATGTTTGTTGATATTACTGGCACGTTTAATGATGCCATTGTATATTGCTATCACTAAAATGATGTCATTCTATTGGTGCCGTGCCCTAGCCCATGCTTTAACTCCATTATTTGATGTTATTGGTGCTTGTGCTGAAGGATATCCATTTTTTTGAAATGTTGACTGTGGTTATCAAATGGATAGCCCGTGAGCTTCTAGCTAGGCGTCATTTGTATTGATAGCTTAGGGCATCAAATGTATTGTATCATTGATAGTTGAGACTTTGTTAAAAGGAGATAGGACAAAAAATGATTTTGATTTAGTTTCTCTATTTTGATCTCTAAGTGGCTTACAACCCTAGAGAAGTATATGCAGATTTATAGATGCAGTTGCAGGATACATAGCAATTGATAATTCACAAGAAATCTATGCATCCAATTTGAATAGAAATTAATGCAAAGAAATAGGATCCTCCAATGGCCCAATCATTTGGACCTTGACTGTCCCCTCAACCAATGACCCTTCAAAACTGGGTTATCATGCAATCAGTGAGTGATCCTTCATTCTCCTGGTCTGCCCTACATCCAAACATATTGGAAATACACAATACAATGATAAAAAGTCTTTCACAATCCCCCTTTCCTCAAGGAACACTATCAACTATCCCTTCCACATAGCATTTCACTATTGTATGAGTGGATTGTGCAGGAATAGTTAATATTAAACAAGGAGAAAACTCCTCAACACATCTTTGTTGTAAACATGCCATTGGTTCAGTTTTGTAAATTTGTTTTTTTTGTTAAATGCATTTAAATGGAACATTAAGCATAGTAATAATATGCTTATTCTATTAGTAATGGCAGATTAAATTCCCATAACACCTTTATCAGTTTAGTATGTTATTATAAGATACTAAAGAAGACCTACTATTTGTCAGAGAAATCTTCAATGTCCCCCACAATGAAGACAATGAAGATTGACCTCCTACCACACAACAAAGAACATTGTAATAAGAATAAGATATAATATAGTGTTAGAATAAACTTTGAACAAAGACATGTAATGCTTAAGTTAATGATCTAAAAATATGCAAATATAGGAATTGAAAAAGAAGATAGTGCCAAGAGACATTTTCACAAATATGAAACATGAGGAAAAGTAATAACATTAACAATGCCAAGATTCACAACATTAAATTTCACTTGCAGATGAGTTTCTGTAGTGGGTTTCCCAACATCAAAAATATGTTGAGTTGCATTTGAGTTGTAACTAAGAGTATCATGTGAAACAGACCCTAACCTTTGAAAGCGTTCTCCAGCCTGGCAATTCAAAATTCAATCTAGGAAAGCATCAATAAGTGAAATAAATTATAGACATCAACATCAACATCATCATAATCATTAGAAATAAAATTAAAGACATATTTTGGATAGTACTATGTTTCTTGAAAGTTTTTGTAATGCTTCTAAACTTTAAAGACATATTTTATGGCTTAATGATAACATAGATTAGTGTTTTTTTTTTTGATGGAATGTTGTTGATCATTCATGGTCTTGAAGAAACTTTTGATTGTTTTGATTCTCGAGTCTTGACATTGTTTTTCAATGTGATATAGACTGACCACAAGATGGTTCAGTTGGTCCTCTCTTTCTATTTAATCATTTGTCTTCTTCATGGTGTAAGTGTCAATATGTTATAATCCAACTAGCATGTCATACCCCCACTTCTAACAAACCTCGCAGCATGCAAATCACAACCAAAGACTTGGGTGATCAGCATACACAAACAATGATTACCCTTAGGAAACAATGATCATTAATATTCATTAATGGCGGGCAGCAATTCCTTGGTAATAAAGGCATTGACATCATTCATCATCTTAACCAAGTCATGGGTGGTGATCCTTCAAATAGCACAATTAGTAAAAGGAAATAACAACATAACATAATTTGGAGTGAGGAAGAAGGAAAATTGGAAAACAAAATATGGAATAATCAGGTTAGAATTAGAGAAGAATTCAAAAATAAACTTGAATTAGAAAAAAGCCAAGTTATCTGGTTCTTTGTTTGAGGCTAGGTTCCGATTCTACTTTTGTTCTCCTTTGGGTTTGACTTGGGTTCCTTTGGTAGGAACTTGGGTGCTTGGACCAATCCCGGGTGCACCTGCAATATTTTATTCATAATTTTATAGGCTAACTCATTATTATGGTAACATGGGTATGACCACACTCCATGCCTTATAATGGTACCCAACATGGAGTGTGGTTCAAATGAAGTTGAACCAAATGCTGACCGTGATGGCTATGATCATGATGAAGATGAATATGAATATTAAATCTAAAATGGCTTGTGATTTGAATTTTCATTGTGAATGAAGAAACTATAGATTCAGGTTGACTCATTCTATGTTGTAGTATATTTGTTCCCTAGATCTACCATATTATATATGTGTAGTATATTTGTTCCCTAGAAACCTATTGAGCTTCACTTTGTTTCGAGAATAGTTTTATATTTTGTACTAAACAGGACCAACCACGTGAAGGTGGAAGCTCATTTGGCCCCACCCCCCCTAACATCACTCTAAATTCCCCGTTAACATCTAACATTCATTCATTATTTCATCCATTAATAAAATGTAACATTCATTAATTATCACATGATAACATTCATTAACATTCATTCACACATTAATAAAATGTGACATTCATTAATTATCACATGATAACATTCACTGACACATTATAAAATTTATGAACATTCAATACAACATAATTAAATTCATTGGCATATAAAAATCATTCATTATCAATTAAGGTTCATAGATGACAATCATTTCTTTTGATGATCATCTACCCTCTCATTAGATCTCAATGCACACCTAGTTCTCTGCTGATGCAAAGGGGGTCATCTGCAATAACATATAAAAGCGTTAAATGAAAAAAAAATTATTATAATTAAAAAAATTAAAAATATTTTAAAGTATTTCAATACTTTATAGGCCATACTCATATAGCTCTTTACCTAATCTAGTCACATCATCAACATTGAGGTCAGTTTGTCTAGCCTCGGCCTCAACCTCAACCTGCTCATTAACAATGACCTCTACACTCTCTATAGCTACAATACAAATTATTACATTAATCCAAGCACCAATTGCAATTAAATTTGTATTACTACACCAATCAATTTAAGATGTTTACTTGTATTACTGTGATGTACATCCTCATTTTCATCAACACGCACAGGTTGTTTATGGCAAGAATTGGTAGGCTGCATTTCAATTTCATACGCATTCATGTTATCATTATTTTCTTACTTAAAACAAATTTACTCACTTTATGTTGGAACTTAACATCAAATGCTTCTTTATCACCATCCTAATAGTCTACAAGTGCGCGAAGTTGATAAATTCGTGCAATGTCAACTTAAATAATATACGTTGTCATGAAAATATTCTATTAAATTCTTTCAAATCCCCAGATTTGATGAGCTAATGAAAGGTAAAATTTTTTGTCAATAATATAGACTGAAGAAAAAGACAACCTATGATGGCCTCTTGAGCTGTGTTATCTTTAGTCCTAGCTGCTGGGTAAGGCCTGGAAGACTTATACCTGTCGATCATCAAGAATAATCACTGCCTTGCATTTATGTACACTGCACAAATTGATCCCAGTCTCACAAAAACATTTTACACTTGTACATCTCATCAATACTAGAGGCCTAAAGTAATTTTATATTATCACTAGCACATTTCGTGCATGGATGAGAAACATTATCCAAAGTTTCTAGATAACCATTTTTTAGAAGAGGAATGAGTGGAGGCCAAAGAAGGGATAATTGTGAAGGTTTTATAGATGTAGTTTACTGAATCATCATCTCTGCACTGGTACTCAATCTGGCCTCCACTTCATATACATCTTCTCAGAATCTAAAAATTGTCCATCATTGATTCTAGTTGTTTTTTCAGCATCTTCGTGGATTGAGACCTTAAATTATTGAGCTTCTTTTTGTTTCGAGAATAGTTTAAAATTATCTACTTAACAGGGCCAACCACGTGAAGGTGGAAGCTCATCTGGCCCCTCCTAGGAGCCTCTTATGACCTTTTACGACATTTTAAGACCTCTAAGATGTATTCTTAGGGATCGTAAAGGGTCATAAGGGGTCTTTGGACACAACAGCTGAGAAACATAATTGTAGGCATCGTGGTCACAATTTTTTGGAGACAACGTAATTGATTTGTATACCCAGACGATGGAGAGAAACTCCTGCACCTCCGATTCCAAGTTGAATACATCTGTTGCTCATGAATACAAGGTCCTCCAATAGATGTATTCAACTTGGAATCGGGGGTGCAGAAGTTTCTCTCCATCGCTTGGGTACACAACTCAATTACGTTGTCTCCAAAAGATTGTGACTATGATGCCTACAATTATGTTTCTCAGCTATTGTGAAATGTACATTTATGTTTCTCAGTTGTCGTGTTTATGTGCACATTTTTTATGTGTTTTGGATAGTAAGTCTAATTTAATTTGTCCGTGGACTAAGACCTTAAATCATGTAATGAAGACACTTAGAACACTAGTATATGCAAATTTCATTATTTAATAATAAAAATCTATTAAAATGTTTATACTTTCTTCTCCCATTTGCTAGTGTAATTCCTCTTTGAGTATCCCCTTTCTCCTTTGCATCCAAAATGAACTCATTCCAATCCCTCATTGGAATAAAGTGAGGATGCTCAAACTTTAGCAAGACTTCATACCACACAACATTCATAGATTACGTTCAATGCATTATTTACATTCGTAAATTAGCGTTGCGTACAAATCTACAGACTGTGCATGGTACGAAGCCACACTTAAGCTTGAAAATGATAGTCAATCCATAGTCAAGGTCAAGGAACAAATGGAATAACCAAGAACACACTATATGTTAAATCATGTGATTGATAGCAGATTGGGGCTCACCTAAGCCATAAACATGAAGAATTATTCTAAAAAAAGATGTAAACCATATATATGCGCACTTGAAGCAAAGAGAAGTTACGTCATATCCATATTAAAATATTAGTTACAATATGAAAATACTAAACTAACTAATTTCTGAGTTCATCTCTGCATATGGTCGCAACAAAGATATGCGATTAAAATACAAAGAAGGCATCGTAAAAGTATAATTTCAGAATTTTCCCTAGCCTAACATGTTTTGCACTCAAATCCTTTATTGTGGATAAGTGGAGATGGGCGGATAGATGCAGATGAGTTGTCATCAACCCAACTAAAGTATCTACAACCATTATTTCCTTGTGATGCCTAGTCTACATTAGTTCTTATATTATAATGAATAGTATTTACATTAGAAACATTAAATGTATACACATTAGCTACCTTTTTTCTATTTGGGCAGCACCAAAATTGTCATCTAGGGTTGCTCGATGTCCGTGAAGTCTTCAACACACACTGCCCACCACCACATCGACAGTTTGGCACATTGACAAGTCATCGAGCCTATATATCAATAATGCACCGCACCATCATTACTACATTTATTATTTTTATATGATTATTTTATATGAAATACACCAAGGAGTACCATCAGAAATATTAACCATTTACAATAATGAAAATTAAACCTAAATCAAATAGCTCATTTTTTTATCAGCATGTGTAGTCTCTGTGTATATGAAAAATGAAAGAAATATGAAGCTAAAATAAAATAGTGAACAAAATAGTATTCCACATAGACTGAATGAAATATACCATTAAAAGAAGGTGAAAAAATCTTGTCACGAAGCATAGACATAGGAAATAAAAAAGGGACAAAAGACAAGAAATAAGAAAAATCATTACGACTATAGAAAAATCATTTATACTATAATAGAAAAAAGAAACACTCTTTGTCAACAATTTTCAAAATCATTAGGACTATAGAAAAATAATTAAGACTATACAAAATCAAATTTTAGAAAGGGATGGTTCTGATGCTTTGCCATTACAACAATTGAGCATTCATCATTTGGTATTGTGTATTCCATTTAATTATGTCAACAATGTTCAAAATCTTGTCACCAAGCACAAACAAGAAATAAGAAAAATCATTAGGACTATAGAAAAATCAAGTTCTAGAAATGGATGGTTCTGATATTGCTTTTCCATTACAACAATTGAGAATTTATCATTTGGTACTTCTTGGTGTATTCCATTTAAGTTTTTCAGTTGTCATGCTTATGTGCATGTTTTTTATGTGTTTGGCTTCTCTCCCTCACAAGGGATGCGTCGATAGGTAATTGATTTGAAAGCATAATGATTTGACAGTCTTTTTTCAAGATAGGCGTAATCATCCCGCCAACCTTAATTAGCAACATTTGTGATATATGTCAAGTACTTATAATTAGTATGCCCAACAAACAAAGACTTATTAGTAAAAGCATGTCCTTTGGTTTACTAGTTTACTTATAATCAGTATGTCCTTTGGTTTACTAGTTTAATCTGGTATAAGAATGGTTTGTTTCATATGTGAATGTACCATTGAATGAAGCTTGGCTATATTAAGTACAATCTTAAGACTCGTGACTCTTCAAATTCTCTTGTTTCCTTCAGACCTCCAAATATGTGTACTTTGAGGAGCCCTCCAACAAATGGACTTGTGATGATTTTCACAATAGTACATGTGTAGGAGGACTACTCAAAGTATTGCTTAGGCAAATTTGAATGTTCATCACCTATGCATATAAGAGTTGATCATAGAAGGTATATGCTAGACCCAACAGCAAATAGATTTGTGGTGATTTTCACAATAGTACATGTGTTGCTGGGTAAGCTCCCAATAGCGCTTAGGCAAAAATGCATGTTCATCACCTGTGCATATGAAGTGGCTCTAATGGAAGATACAATCACTAAATTCTGCATACTCCTTATTTTGTTTTGCATTGATATTGTTAGACATGGTCTTTCTTGAATGGAATGACTCGTTACTTGTACATTGACTAGAATGTTGGTGGAAGAAGAATGATTTGTTTGCAACCATTTTTTCAACTCTATTTTTCTCAACACAAAGGGACATTTATCATAGTCATAGAAACATGATTATTTTAAAATGAAATACACCAAGGAGTACCATAAAAAATATTGACTATTTACAATCATGAATAGTTAACCTTAATCAAATAGCTCATTTTTTTATCAGCATGTGTAGTCTCTGTGTATATTAAAAATGAATGAAATATCAAGCTGAAATAAAACAGTGAACAAAAATTTAAATTCAAGGCCTAATTTATCAAGAGCAACAAACATTAGGATGAAAGAAAAATTATTAAGAGTATAGAAAAATCGTTAGGACTATAGAAAAATCATTAAGACTAGAAAATCAAGTTCTAGAAAAATCATTAAGAGTACTATAGAAAAATCATTAGGACAATAGAAAAATCATTAAGACTACAAAATCAGGTTCTAGAAAAATCATTACGACTATAGAAAAATCATTTAGACTATAAAATCAAGTTCTAGAAATGGATAGTTCTGATGCTTTGCCATTACAAAAATTGAGCATTCATCATTTGGTACTTCTTGGTGTATTCCATTTAAGTTTTTCAGCTGTCGTGTTTATGTGCATGTTCTTTATGTGTTTGGCTTCTCTCCCTCGCAAGGGATATGTCGATAGGTAATTGATTTGAAAGCATAATGATTTGACTATTCCAAGTAATTTTTTTAATCCTCTGAAGTTTCTCATGATCCTGATGTAAGTTGATTGGATTAAGAAATTTGGAGATCCAATAGGACTTTAGGGGAGTTCAATAAATGTTTTGGAAGACTTAGAGGAACTATTAGCATGATTGTTCCTTCATCTATAGTGAGTTAGACTGAATTTCCTAAGTTTTTCCTTTGTTTTGAAGTGTGTTTTGTAATCTATTTCCTTTCCATGGACCCAAAGACCTAGGACCCATGGAAAAGGATACTAACAATGTATTATACAACTCTAATGTTCTAGACTTGTAGAGATTTGAGAAAGTAAAGAGAACACTAGCTATGTTTAATGTTAATTGTTCCTGCACAATCCACTCATACAACAATGAAATGCTATGTGATTGACAATTTCATACAACTGGTCATTTGGCGTGTATTAAACATAATAGAATTTTCAACATATTATTATCATTCTATTTCTTTGTTGTAAACATGTCATTGGTTCAGTTTTAATCTACTGGTGTCGTGCCCGCTCCATTATTTGATGTTATTCACTATTTTGAAATGTTGACTGTGGTTATCAAATAGAAAAAATAGAAAAAAAAAATTGTACATGAATTTTTTTTTACAAAATTGAACCAATGGCATGTTTACAACAAAGAAATAGAATGATAATAATATGCTGAAAATTCTAGTTTGTTTAATACATGCCAAAGGACCAGTTGTATGAAATTGTCAATCACATAGCATTTCATTGTTGTATGAGTGGATTGTGCAGGAATAGTTAACATTAAACAAGGAGCAAACTCCTCAACACATCTTGGAAACCATTGAATTCAATAATAAATGAAACCTAACACCAACAATATTCCTTCCATTCACTTCTACAAAGAATAAAGCATTTAATCCATTCAACATTACATATAATCATTAAACAATTACATTTTCTGACTGTGTAGAGGAACAGTCACGACCAAAATGATCAAAACTACTTTCACCCTTGCACAAGCTATTCCAAACTTCAAGTAAAATGAGAAATATGCTATATCAAATCATTCATATTCATAGTAACCATTCAAAGGATCATTTTGTCAATGAACCCTCTAACTGTACCCCTGCGGTAGAGAAAGGAAACCTCAAAATAGAGAAAGGAAACTTAGTAAAACTAGTCTATGCCATTGTTTGTGAGGGTACAGTCATGATAAGTGCCTCTCAAACCTCTCCAAACATGTAAGATTGTCTTTAAATACTTTATTGATCTCTTCTAAACATTAACCAAATCAAACCTACATTTGAATCCACACACAATAACCCCAAAATGAAGGGTTTTGTATCCTTTAATGAATCTCAATCGTTGGTAACACATGGATAATCAAACCAGTAGTCTCCAAAGCATTCAATAAGTGACTGGATTGTATTTAATACACACCAAAGGACCAATTGTATGAAATTGTCAATCACATAGCATTTCACTGTTGTATGAGTGGATTGTGCAGGAACAATTAACATTAAACAAGGAGAAAACTCCTCAACACATCTTGGAAACCATTGAATTCAATAATAAATGAAACCTAACACCAACACTATTCCTTCCATTCACTTCTACCAAGAATTCCAGCACAAGCACAAGATATTCCAAACTTCAAGTACAAGCTATTCCAAACTTCAAGTAAAATGAGAAATATGCTATATCAAATCATTCGTATTTATAGTAACCATTCAAAGGATCATTTTGTCAATGAACCTTCTGACTGTACCCCAACGGCAGAGAAAAGAAACCTCAAAATAGAGAAAGGAAACTTAGTAAAACTAGACTATGCCACTGTTTGTGAGGATACAATCATGATAAGTGCCTCTCAAACCTCTCCAAACATGTAATATTGTCTTTAAATACTTTATTGATCTCTTCTAAACATTAACCAAATCAAACCTACATTTGAATCCACACACAATAACCCCAAAATGAAGGGTTTTATATCCTTTAATGAATCTCAGACACTGGTAACGCATGGATAGTCAAACCAGTAGTCTCCAAAGCATTCTGTAATACACACCCGTAGGTTGTTTTTAGTTTGCTTCATGTTTCAGATGTTTGACCAATTCTTTTAGGTCACTTTTGATGTGATCGGTTATTGTTTCATTTATGATGATTATGGATTATTGTTATATGTTTATCACATGTATGCATAGATTAGATGATGATGTTTCATGATCATAGATTACATGTTTTATATTGATTATGATGTACTTACCCCATACTTGCATGTGTATGGTTATCTTGTGTTTGTATCGGTTTGACATGTTTGTGTGGTAGAGGATGGAGGCGTAGTTACTTGCATAGTCGAGATCCACACATCCGACCGTACCCTATCATTGTCTGCTATATATTGTATGTACATGTTTCATCTTGTGATGACAGGTTTGCAGGTACAGGGTATCGTCTTCCCTGAATTAGCAGGAGTGAGCGTGCCCACAAACATTGATCTCAATGGTAAAGAGGGGAGATAATACACATACCCAAAACTCTATCCTAATCCTATTTATCCTAATTGTTGGATAAGTATCTGTTGACTATCCTACCTAAATTTTTTAGGTGACAAAGTTCGTGGATCCCTTCTTTGGATTTGTATGTTTATTTGATGATCTTGATTTATGGCTGTTTGATTATGTGATTTTTTGTAGTCATGAAAATTAATATTATAATTGGAAAATAATATTAAATTTATTTCCTATGTTTTGTATGATTATTAATTAATTACAAATCAAATATTAAGATATTTGGTTTTAATTAATTAATTAGGTGAAAATATGATTAATATTGTCTACTAAATTTTAAATTATTAAATTTCATGATTTAATGATGTTTGGAATATTAAATTATTTATTGATAGATTTTAATAATAACATGTGCTTTTTAAGTTTGAATGTTATTTGTTTGAAAAAGGTGACAACTTGTCTTTAGGAGTCTAAGTTGAGTTGTGCACAATTAAAAGATATTTTTAATTATTAATTAGTAATTTCTTTCAACTTAGGAGGGTGAGTTTGATTAGGAGTTGTATTGTGAGTCATCTAGGGTTTGCATGATGTTGGAAACTGAATTGAAACAATTGTTGTATTGTCATTGATGTCAAACCTTAATTGGTAAGGTTGTTGCTACTTAGGAAAGTAACTATATCTATTTGAGTGTTGCTAAGGGGCTAAGCAAGGTTGGTAACAATAGCACCTAAGGAAAGGTTGAGTTATCTTGATACTACAAAGTGTACTTGACTATGTTGCACTATGATGAGATAATGTATTGTTTATCTTAGTAAGATTGAAGACTAAACTGGTAGGCTTAACTAAGCAAAGAATGAAAAATCATGTTTAAGCCAAGTGATGTTAGTGTTGACCGAGTTGATATATGCCAAGCAAAATTATAGTGTTGACCAAGCATCAGTAAATTGCCAAGAAAGACAGTGCAAGCCGAGGAGACAGTTTTACTATTGATCGAGTGTTCTTCATGGAGATCGAGTGAACAATCACAGTATTGACCGAGCATCAACAATTTTATATTTGAAGAGAATTTAATTTTAGAGCTGACATTGTTGAATTCTTGGATTATGTAAAATGTGTTGACTTTATTTATTGATTGTTTGGAAGCATTAAATGCATTGTAAAATGTTTTATTGTAAATCTTTAAGAGATTTGAGATGATTCTAGAAAAGGAGCTGAAGAACATAAAGCGGGTAGATTCAATGAATCTAACCTAACCCTAAGATCTACGAATGAGATTGAGCGGTAAAAGATGAGTTAACCTAATTGAGGAAAATATAAGGGAACCTGAACATTGTGATATGTATGCACATGGTGAATAGAGAATGCTGGAAGAAGAAAAGTTTTATTGACTAAATAAGCAGAAAAGGCTAAAGGAGAAGTGTGGTGATTGCTTGAAGAAAAGTTCCAAGTAGATCAGAGATGGAAATGGCAAAGTTTCAAAGTCAGTAAACTAGCATTAGTGTATGGAATCGGATCTGATATTTGCAAAGTGAGTTGTATATTTTTCAGATAATACTGCTGCTACTTTCTAACCATTGTAACAGTCAAAATCTTTTTAACAGCAGTTGACCTAACAGTCATATGTTAAATCCTTTTAACAAGGTTGCATTCTAATGGAGTGTATGTAAGTCCTATGACTAGGCTCACTTTTAACAGGGTTATTGAAATCCTTTAACCAGGTCACATTTTATAGTGTGTATTGTAACCTTTGATAGGGTTGGCTTTTTACCGAGCTCACTTCAGAAGAGTGAAAATAATAGTAGCATGTTACAAAGTGGTTTTTCCCAAATTGGGTTTCCACTATAAAACCTAGTGTTTATACTTGTGTGAATGTTTAGATCTGAACATTGCTATGTTTTACAAGTTAAGTTACAGCTGGATAGTGGAATGCATTGTTAGATATTTCTATTATTGAATCAGTGATGACTAAGTTTGTTTTGGTTTTGGATCTGATTTAAGGATAAATTTATGAGATTATTTTATACATCAGGACCTAAGAACAACTGATTCACCCCCCCTCTCTGTTGTTCTAAATCATATTAACAATTGGTATCAGAGCTAAGTTTCTTATTATTAGTGTTGACAAATATCAAGTTTAAAGGGGCTTGAAGAAAATGATCAAGATGTATAAGAAGGAGGAACCGAAGCTAAACAAAGAAAATTTCCCTGCATGGAAAAGCTTGATGAAGCTACATCTAGCCGGTATTGGTGAATCTGCAAAGTACTACATTGAAAACAACTATGTCTCACCTGTCGCACCTTTGACTGCTAAAGAAATGAGAGCTAAGCAAGAACATAATCAGGCAATGCTGGAAATTGCATTTTCCCTAAGCTATGTAGAATTTGAGGACATTAAAGATTGCACAACTGCAAAGGATATGTGGGACACTCTTGCAAGGATCTATGGTAGTGACTTGAATGTGCTGAAAGCAAAGGCCAAGAGTCTTAGAGGTAAGTTTGATGAAATGAGAATGCAAGAAGGTGAAAACATTGCACAATATTGTAGTAGAATAAAAGAAGTTGTGAATGCTATTAGAGGAGCTAACGGGACTATTGATGATGAAACTATAATTGAAAAATTATTAAGAACCCTATGTCCTATATATACTATTAAGATCTCAGCTATTCAAGAATCTAGATGTAACTTTACTAATGTGCTTACTTTGAAAAGTTTGGTTGGTAAGATGACTACTTTTGAACTCTCTAATTATGATAATTTCACTGTTGGAAGTATTGGAAACGTTGAATCTGCTTTTAAGTCACACCTAGTTCTGAACAAGCCAAAGAAAGAAAAAGAAAGATGCATCAATGAAAGTGAAAGTGAAAGTGAAAGCGATAGTGAAAGTGACAATGACACTTCCGATGAAGACCTAGAAGATCTAGAAGCTCTTATGGCTAGAAGACTGAGAAGGGGAAAAGGAAAGTATAAAGGTAAACTCCCTATTATATGTTTTGCATGTAATAAAGTTGGTCATATAGTTACTAGATGTCCTGATAGGAAGGATAAAGATGATGAAAGGAAAAGAAAACACAAAGATAGAAAGATGATAGAAGCTACCGATGGAATAGAGACTACAAGGGAAAAGGTAATAAATCTTGTTACATTATTGAAAAAGAGACTGACACTGATGGTGATGATTTTGAAATTGAGGTAGTTTATGTGGCAATGAAAGATAAATCTGATGAGGATGAGAAAACTGCATTGATATCCTATGTGAACAAGAATGATAAATGGATTATTGACAGTGGCTGTTCACATCACATGACTGGTGACAAAAATAAGTTTGAGACTTTACATCATTACAGAGGTAAAAGTGTAAAATTTGGTAATGATGCACCATGTCCTGTTAGAGGAAAAGGTTTGATTAAACTAACTGATAAGATATCTTGTGAAAATGCATATTGGGTTGAAGGTCTTAATTACAATTGGTTAAGTGTTGCTCAGCTTAAAAAAACTAGTTACTGAGTGGAATTTCATCACAAGCAAGCTAAAATATTTAATGCTGCTGAAGAACTGATTAGAAGTGGAGATCAGACTAGAGGTAATTTGTTCTATCTTGACCTATCTGAAGAGACATGTTTCATTGCACAACTTGATGATATTTGGTTATGGCATAAAAGGTTGTGTCATGTTAACTTTGACAATCTGGTAGAGATAAGTAAGAAGAAAAAGGTAAGAGGTCTACCTAGATTGAAGAAACCTGAGAATGTGATGTGCAAGGAATGTCAGTTAGGAAAAATGACAAAGTCAAGTTTCAAGAGCAAATCCTTTACTTCTGAAAACATTTTAGATTTGGTTCATATTGACCTTTGTGGACCTATGGGTGTACAAAGTTACTGTGGTGCTAGATACTTTATCTTATTTGTTGATGATCGTACTAGGATGATGCATGTGATGTTTCTAAAAGAAAAATCTAAAGCTTTTCAATATTTTAAGTGGTATTTGGCTAAGGTTGAAAAGGAGACAGGTAGGAACCTGAAATGTCTTAGATCTGACAGAGGTGGAGAATTTACATCAAATGAATTTAATCTATTTTGCAATGATAGAGGAATTAAAAGACATATGTCTGCACCTAGAACACCTCCACAAAATGGTATAGCAGAAAGGAGAAACATATCTATCTTAGATTGTGCAAAGACATTGATGATTGAAAAGAATGTGGCACAGAGATATTGGAAAGAAGCTATAAGCAGTGTTGTCTACACTCTTAACTGAGTACATATCAAGAAAGGTACAAATCTGACACCTTATGAATTGTGGCATGGACATGCATCGAGTGTTAAATACTTTAGAATCTTTGGAAGTAAGTGTTATATATTAAAAGACACTAGGAATGGAAAGTTTGATGCTAAGAGTGATGAAGGCATATTCTTAGGGTACTCCACAAAAAGTAAAGCTTATAAGTGTTTGAACTCTAACACTAACAAAACTGTGGAAAGTGTGAATGTCAAAATTGATGAGTATGCAGAAAGAAATGAAGTTGATAGTAAAAGAGAACCAGAAGATTATAGTTTTTTTGTGTATATTGAAGAAGAAGAAGAGGCAAGTAACAAACTTGCACTTGATGCCAAGTCTCAGGTAAGCAATGTCGAGTGACAGACAGAAGTTGTCGAGCATCAGGAAAATAGTGCTGAGAGAGAATAAGAACATGTCAAGCTACAAGAAAATATTGTTGAATATCAGGAAGAGGTTGTTGAGCATTCTAAAGTGGAATCTGACAATCTTGTTGAGGAACATGATGAAATAGAGGGGAGAACAGCTGAACCTAGTTTGGAAAAATATGTGAGAAGACATCATAAGCCTGAATAGATAATTGGAGACAAAGATACTAGAATCTAGACCAGAAGTAAGACTAAGGATCCAACATGTCTACTATCTGAATTTGAACCGAAGACAACTAGAGAAGCATTGGAGAATGAAGACTGGATACAAGCAATGAATGAAGAAATTGACTAGATTGAGAAGAATGATACTTGGACTCTGGTACCGAGACCTGAAAACAAGAATGTTATAGGAACAAAGTGGGTATTTCAGAATAAGATGAATGAAAATGGTGGAATCACTAGGAACAAAGCTAGGCTGGTATGCAAAGGCTACGCACAAGAAGAAGGAATAGATTATGGGGAGACATTTACCCCTGTAGCTAGATTGGAAGGAGTAAGAACTCTGCTTGCATATGTTGCTTATAAAGATTTCAAGGTATATCAAATGGATGTCAAGTCTGCATTTCTGAATGGTATACTAGAAGAAGAAGTTTACATAGAACAACCAGAAGGTTTTATTGATCCAAACAAAAGACACATGGTGTGCAAACTGAACAAAGCATTATATGGATTAAAGCAAGCACCTAGAGCATGGTATGAGAGGTTGCACAACTACTTGATACAGATTGGATTTTCAAGAACAAATGACACAAGCAATCTATACATGAAGGATGAAGAAGGCAAAGCTATCCTGTTCGAAAAAAATTTTGTTGATGACATTATTTTTGGTGGACAAGATGCATTATGTAAAAGTTTCTCAAATGAAATGCAAACTGAATTTGAAATAAGTATGTTTGGTGAGATCAAATTCTTTGTTGGTTTACAAGTATATCAAAGGAAGAATGGAATTTTCATTACATAGTCTAAGTATGTTAATGAAATACTAAAAACTTTTGGGATGGAAGATGCTAAACTAGTAGGAACTCCTATGGTTACTGGACAAAAGTTATCTAAGAATGATGATGCTACAGAAGTGAATCAAACTCTATACATATCTATGATTGGAAAATTGTAGTATGTTGTACATGATAGACCAGATATTGCATTAGCTATTGGGATTGTGTCAAGATTCTCTACTAATCCTAAGGAAACACATATGATGGCCATGGAAAGAATTATGAGATACTTGAAAGGAACTGCTGACTATGGTCTATATTATAAGAAGGATGACAAATTTGAACTCCGAGTCTATACATATGCTAATTGGGCAGGAAATGTAGATGACAGAAAGAGTACAAGTGGTGGAGCTTTCTTTCTTGGACATAGATTAGTCTCCTGGATGAGCAAGAAACAAAATTATATTTCCCAATCTACTACCGAGGCCGAGTATGTTGTTGCTGCAGTGAACTGTTCAAACTTGGTATAGATAAAATAATTGTTGATAGGCATGAAAGAAGAAATCACTGAACCTATTTTTATTTTCTGTGACAACACAAGTGATATCAATATTTCTAAGAACCCAGTGATGCACACTAAGACCAAACACATTGCAATCAAGTATCACTACTTGAGAGAATTAGTACAAGACAAAGAAGTCTGAATGGAATATGTGAATACAAAAGAACAACTAGCAGACATATTCACTAAAGCTTTACCTAGAGAAGCTCATGAGTATTTGAGAAGTCAATTAGGGGTCCCTCCCCTAACTGAGGATGCCTAGACAAGCTAGGAGCACTGCATCAAATGTGCTACAACAGAACATTTGAAAAATTGATGTAGAAGATTGTCACACTTTAGGGTTGGCCTAGAGTTGTGAAGAGAAGCAAAGACAAGGAATTAGTCATAAGCAAGATGATAGAGGGAGAAACACAGAACTGCATAGATATTATCTACATCTAATGGATGTAAGTTTTAGTTGCTACTTTGGCATTTTTGTCAAAGAGGGAGAATGTACTGATATGATATAACACATGAGATATGATTACACATGATACTAAAAACTAAGAATTGATGAGCTGATGGAACTAAGAGAAAAGAGGATGATGAACTGAAATGAATAATCAAGATAGAGGGAGATCTAAATACTTCTGACGGTCACAGGAGTGAGGCTTACAGGATTCTAAATCAGAATGAAGCTAAGGATATTATAAATAAGTTTCTAATGGACAGATAAGATTTTGGATTGGTTGGTAATCCATGTGTTATTCAGATGATATCATATGGTGTTACCATCAATGCCAAAGAGGAAGATTGTTGGAAACTGAATTGAAACAATTGTTGTATTTTCATTGATGTCAAACCTTAATTGGTAAGACTGTTGCTACTTAGGAAAGTACTATATCTATTTGAGTGTTGCTAAGGGGCTAAGCAAGGTTGGTAATAATAGCACCTAAGGAAAGGTTGAGTTATCTTGATACTACAAAGTGTACTTGACTATGTTGCACTATGATGAGATAATGTATTGTTTATCTTAGTAAGACTGAAAACTAAACTAGTAGGCTTAACCGAGAAAAGAATGAAAAATCATGTTTAAGCCGAGTAATGTTAGTGTCGGCAGAGTTAGTATATGCCGAGAAAAATTATAGTGTCGACTGAGCATCGGTAAATTGCCAAGAAAGACAGTGCAAGCCGAGAAGACAATTTTAGTATTGACCGAGCGTTCTTCATGGAGATTGAGTGAACAACCATAGTATTGACCGAGCATCAACAATTTTATATTTGAAGAGAATTTAATTTTGGAGTTGACTGATGAAGGGTGCTCCCCTTAATACCACAAACACATAATAGAACAGAGAAACAACAACAACAATATGCAAGAACAGAAAATTGGCTTCTTATTATCTCCACAAATGTGGAATTCCAAACTTTCAGAATTACAATATGCAAAGCCACATGGGCATTCCCTTACAATATTCTATAGGAAAAAGCCTCTAATCATTACCCAAATCTACCCAGAACTGCTCTAGACAACACTGTGGGCCTTCTTTATATAGGCATTTTCCACCGTCTGAGAAGGTTCCAGAAATTTAGCCCTAAGGGCCGACCAAACTTAGAATTATTTTATTTTCAATTTATTACATCAAAGTCAGCTCAAAATAACATTAGAAACCCGAACAAAAATTTTGAAGGAAAATTATTTTCTGCCATTTCAGGTAACCCAACTTCCAGAGACCATAAGTCATTACCAGTTGACCCGATTGACTATTATAACCCCATTTTGGAAACACCACGAAGCACTCTACAAGCCTAACTCACGCAAGCGCCCGTCACCCAAATTTTCAACCTCATTTAGGGCCTCTAAAGCCTTCAAAATTGAGTTCAAAGTTTCTGTACCCTGCTGCCAATACCAAAAATCTTCAATATTTTCAAAACTAGACCTGATCTAGACATGAAACTTTACTCGCAGGCTGATATGACTGAGATGAACCTCCACATGTAGAAATCAGAACATTCCAAGATTTATGACCAACTTACTAAAAATAGCAAGTTTTCATAAATAGCAGCTCTGCACAAGATAGCCCTTATTGAATACAAAAATAGAAATATTTTTGGGTGATGCAAGATTGCTCTTACACCCAGGATGCTCCTGCATCAGACACCTGGGGTAATTTGAGAAGTGACCCCGTCACATCTCAAGTGTCTAGAGGAAAACCAAGATGATTAACCTCCTCCTTTGTCAACTATGATGAATCTTCAACAGGTCATCCTTTCCACTTGACCAGATATTCTTCATATGTCCTGTGCCTTGTGCTTCTACCAACACGACTATCCAGTATGTCTTCAATCTTCTTGATATCTGAACTACTTGCTGGAATACTCCACTGTGCTGCTATAACCTCATCTTCAACACTTCCTTCATGATACTCTATCAAATCAGAAATGTTAAATACTGGTGAAATATTCAGCTCACTAGGCAAATCTACCTCATATGCATTTCCTGAATCATGCTTCTTCAATATCTTACATGGTCCAAACTTCTTCATTTTTAGCTTGTTATATGTACCAATTGGAAACCACTCCTTCCGCAAATGAACCATGAATTCATCTCCAACCTGAAATTCCTTATGCCTCCTTTTCACATCTGCCTTAGCCTTATACTGTGTATTCATCTTGGTAATGTGCTTCCTCACTTCCTCATGGATGTTCTTCAAATATTTTGCAAAATCCTCACCTTCAGCACTACTTATTTCTCCTTTATCTATCTTTCTTAATTCAGATGCATTTCTTGGACTACTCCCATATACAATCTGAAATGGTGATTTACCAATGCTCCTATTGATAGAATTATTGTATGCAAATTCTGCCTGTGGTAAAATCAAATCCCATCCTGTTGGCTTATCTCCAACCAAACATCTCAAAAAATTTCCCAAACTCTTATTCACCACCTCTGTGTATCCATCAGTCTGTGGATGATGTGATGAACTAAACTTCAAATCTATCTTCAACTTCTTCCACAATGTACGCCAGAAATATCCAACAAACTTAGTGTCTCTATCTAAAACTATAGTCTTTGGCAAACCATGTAGTCTCACTACTTCTCTGAAAAACAATTCTGCTACATGAACAACATCATTAGTCTTCTTGCAGGGAATAAAATGTGCCATCTTTGAAAATCTGTCAACTACCACAAAAATTGAATTGTGTCCCCGCTGTGTCCTTGGCAAACCAAGAAAAAAGTCCATACTGATATCCTCCCAAGACTTCTCTGGTATAGGTAATGGCTGATACAACCTTATATTCTGCTTCACTCCCTTTGCCATCTGACATACTCTACAACTCTGTACAAAATTCTTGACATCTTGTTGCAACTGTGGCCAATAATAATTTTCACTAACCAAAGCAAGGGTTTTATCATGACCAAAATGTCCAGCCAATCCTCCGCTATGCTTCTCTTTGATGAGATTCTCCCTCATAGAACTTCTTGGAATGCACAACTAACTCCCTCTGAATAGCATATCATCCTGGATGATGAAATCCAGCCATTTTGTCCTATCTAGAGTAACAGGCTCCTTACGAGCTTTCCAAGCTCCACCAAAATCAGGATCCTCTGGATACAAATTCTTGAGTTCCTTGAACCCAACCACCTCAATCTGCATCTCTGTCAGCAATAGTTGCCTTCTGCTACGAGCATTTGCAACCCTATTAGACTTTCCACTTCTGTGTTTCAAAATGAATGTATAACTCTGCAAAAACTAAACCCATTTCAAATGCCTTTGATTCAACTTTCCTTGACTATTCAAATATTGCAAAGCTTGATGATCAGTATACAAAACAAACTCCTTAGGAAGTAGATAGTGTCTCCACTTCTTCAATGCCTGAACTATAGCATAAAATTCCTGATCATAAACATAATATTTTCTCTTGGCATCATTTAACTTCTCACTGAAATAAACAACAGGTTTGCCTTCTTGGCTCATAATAGCTCCTATTGTAGTACCGCTAGCATCACAATCTACTTGAAACACCTTATTAAAATCTAGAAGTGCTAAAATGGGTTGTTCTGTAACTTTTTGTTTCAACAATTAAAAACTCTTTTCTGCCCCATTAGTCCACTTAAACTCTTTTTTATCCCCTCTCATTCTTTCAGTCAAGGGACCACAAATACTGCTAAAATTTTTGATAAACTTTCTATAAAAACTAGCCAAACCATGAAAAGATCTTACCTCGGTAGCACTCCTTGGAGTAGGCAATTCAAAGATAGCTTGTACTTTCTCTGGGTCCATTTTCAAACCTTCTGTTGAAACTACAAATCCCAAATATACTAACTCCTTCACAAAACTGCACTTCTTCAAATTAATCAACAATTTCTCATCTCTCAGCTTCTAAAACACCATACGAATATGCATCATATGTTCCTCTAATGTCTTGCTAAAGATCAAAATATCATCTAGGTAAACAATGACAAACTTACCCAGAAATTCTTTTAGAACCTCATTCATGAGCCACATGAAAGTGCTTGGTGCATTGGTTAGCCCAAAATGCATGACTAACCACTCATATAGTCCTTCCTTTATCTTGAAGGAAGTCTTCTATTCATCTCCTTCTCTGATCTAAATCTAATGATATCTACTCTTCAGATCTATCTTTGAGAAATACACAGCTCCACTCAAACAATCCATAATATCATCCATTCGTGGCAATGGAAACCTATACTTGATTGTGATGTTGTTTATTGCTCTTGAATCTGTACACATACTCCATTCACTATTCTTCTTTGGTGCTAATACCGCTGGTACAGCACAGGGACTCAGACTCTCTCGAATCAACTCCTTCTATAATAACTCATGTACTTCTCTGTTCAACTCTTCACTTTTTGCTGGTGTAATTCTGTGTGCTGCCTTGTTTGGAAAACTGGCTCCTGGAATCAAATCCATTTGATGACTGATCTTCCTTACCAGTGGTAATCCATCAGGTACATTATCAGATACAATATCCTTAAACTCATTCAACAAATCTGCAACCTCTACAGGTATATCCTCTATTTCCTCTTTACCAGCTTTTGGAATTAAAGTAAAACACACATGCTCATGCTTCATACCATCTAGGAATTTTCTTCTATCAACAAAAGTTATTCTTGCATTACCACATACCTTTTCTTCAGTCTCCTTCAATGGCTTTAGCTTATGTCGCACTCCATCCTTTGTCAAGGAATAGGTATTCGCATGACCATCGTGTACAGCACATCTGTCAAATTGCCACGGTCTACCCAACAACATATGACATGCATTCATAAAGTTGATATCACATAGTACCTCATCTTGGTACCCGTTGATCTTGAACTTTACCAGGCACTGTTCATTGACCATGACCTTGTGGTCATCCTGCACCCAGGCAATCCGATAAGGATGTGGGTGTTTCTATCTCTTAAGCTTCAACTTTGTCACCATCTATTCTGACACCAAATTTTTAGTGCTTCCACTATTAATAATCACATCACAACATTTACCCTTACACTTGCACCTGGTGTGAAATAGGCTCCTCCTTTGTTCAGGTTCATTCTCACCACTCAGCAAGACTCTTCTATTAATTAGCATTTCTCCTCTTTCAGCATCTTCAGAATTTGATGATCTAGCATTTTCATCTACATGTGCAACTCTGGCCTGGCCTTCATTTCTCCTATCTTTTTTGCCTTGGCATTAAGGACATTCAAATGCCCTATGACCTTCTTCTCCATAGTGAAAACATGTTCCACAGAAGCCTCCTCTTCCTGAACCTTGTCCTCTTCCTCTTCTTCTCTGATCTCTATTATTCTGATCTTGGAAATGATTAAAATTATTTCCTATCTAATTTTGGCTGCTACTGGCCTCATCCTTCTTTTTTGGATCTTCATTTTGGCCACCATATGACCATCCACCAGATCTTCCACCATGAACTCTTCCATTTTATCTCCTCTCAAACTTCTTGTTCAACTTTTCCTCTACTTTAGGGCAAACTAGTATGCCTCCTCAATACTATTCATTCGAACTAGATTCAACTCCTCTTGAATGCTTGGCCTTAACCCATTAAGGTATCAAAAACTTTCTCCTTATCAGCTTCTGCATGGTCTGTTCTGATGAGGAGTCGATAGAACTCCTCTGTATACTCCTGAACAGATCTTCCTGCTTGCTTCAAACTTTGCATTTTCTTTAGTAGGTCAAGCTCATAATCAACAAGAATGAATTTTCACTTCAATTTATCCACCATCCGATCCCATCTTGTGATTTTATCTTTCCCTCTTCTATTTCACTCCAATTGGATCTCTTGCCACCAAATCTTCGCATGACCTTTCAGTCTGGCCTTCGCAAATTTGACCCTATCAGGATCCTCAGCATCTTCATCCTCAAAATATTCCTCACATTCATTGATCCAGTCAATCAATTCTTTTGGGTTAAGATTTCCTGAAAATGCAAGAACCTCAATCTTAGGTCTTTTTTTGATCTTGGAAATGGCTCGAAAAAGTTTTTCTTCCTCCTGGTTCACAACTTTGACTTCTCCTTCTCCTTCTCCTTCTTGATCTTCTTCTTTGGCTTCATCCTCACTTTCATCTCTGACATTAAGATTCATTCCTCTGTGAATCTCCTCTTGTAATGCTCACACTTGTCTTTGGAGCACTCTAACCTCAGGTGTTACAACACCAACTCTTCTACCACGTTCCCTTCATGGAGGCATTTTTGTGATGTGTGTTGGAACCCTAACCACGGTCCTGGTGCAAACTGCCTCACAGTCGATGATCTGTTTACACGCTCAAGAACTTCTACTCTGATACCACTTGATGAAGGGTACTCCCCTTAATACCACAAACACATAACAGAATAGAGAAACAACAACAACAATATGCAAGAACAGAAAATTGGCTTCTTATTATCTCCACAAATGTGAAATTCCAAACTTTCAAAATTATAATATGCAAAGCCACATGGGCATTTCCTTACAATATTCTGTAGGACAAATCTTTGAATCATTACCCAAATCTATCCAAAACTGCTCTAGACAACACTGCGGGCCTTCTTTATATAGGCATTTTCCACCACCTGAGAAGGTTCCAAAAATTTAGCCCTAAGGGCCGACCAAATTTAGAATTATTTTATTTTCAATTTATTACATCAAAGTCAGCTCAAAATAACCTCAGAAACCTAAACAAAATTTTTGAAGGAAAATTATTTTCTACCATTTCAAGTGACGCAACTTCCGGAGACCATAAGTCATCACTAGTTGACCCGATTGACTATTATAACCCCATTTTAGAAATGTCATCATGTGCTCTACAGGCCTGACCCGCACAAGTGCATGTAACCCAACTTTTCAACCTCATTCGGGGCCTCTAAAGCCTTCAAAACTGAGTTCAAAGTTTCTGTACCCTGCTGCCAATACCGAAAATCTTTAATATTTTCAAAACTAGACCTGATCTAGCCATGAAACTTTATTGGCAGGTTGATATGACTGAGATGAACCTCCACATGTAGAAATTAGAACATTCTGAGATTTATGACCAACTTACTAAAAATAGCAAGTTTCCATAAATAGCAGCTCTGCACAAGATAGCCGTTATTGAATACAAAAACATAAATATTTTTGGGTGATGCAAGATTGCTCTTACACCCAGGATGCTCCTGCATCAGACACCCAGAGTAATTTAAGAAGTGACCCTGTCACATCTCAAGTGTGTAGAGGAAAACCAAGATGGTTAACCTCCTCCTTTGTCAACCATGACGAATCTTCAACAGGTCATCCTTTCCACTTGACCAGATATTCTTCATATGTCCTGTGCCTTGTGCTTCTACCAATGCGACTGTCCAGTATGTCTTCAATCTCCTTGATATCTGAACTACTTGGTGGAATACTCCACTGTGCTGCTGTAACCTCATCTTCAACACTTCCTTCATGATACTCTATCAAATTGGAAATGTTAAACACTGGTGAAATATTCAACTCACTAGGCAAATCTAACTCATATGCATTTCCTGAATCATGCTTCTTCAATATCTTACATGGTCCAAACTTCTTCATTTTCAGCTTGTTATATGTACCAACTAGAAACTGCTCCTTCCTCAAATGAACCATGACTTTATCTCCAACCTGAAATTCTTTATACCTCCTTTTCACATCTGCCTTAGCCTTATACTATGTATTCATCTTGGTAATGTGCTTCCTCACTTCCTCATGGATGTTCTTCAAATGTTTTGCAAAATCCTCACCTTCAGCACTACTTATTTCTCCTTTATCTATCTTTTTTATTCAGATGCATTTGTTGGACTACTCCCATATACAATCTAGAATGGTGATTTACCAGTGCTCCTATTGACAGAATTATTGTATGCAAATTCTGTCTGTGGTAAAATCAAATCCCATCCTCTTGGCTTATCTCCAACCAAACATCTCAGCAAATTTTCCAAAATTTTATTCACCGCCTCTATCTATCCATTAGTCTGTGGATGATGTGATGAACTAAACTTCAAATCTATCTTCAACTTCTTCCATAATGTACGCCAAAAATATCCAACAAACTTAGTGTCTCTATCTGAAACTATAGTCTTTGGCAAACCATGTAGTCTCACTACTTCTTTGAAAAACAATTCTGCTACATGAACAACATCATTAGTCTTCTTGCAGGGAATAAAATGTGCCATCTTTAAAAATCTGTCAACTACCATAAAAATTATATCATGTCCCCATTGTGTCCTTGGCAAACCAAGAACAAAGTCCATACTGATATCCTCCCAAGGCTTCTCTGGTATAGGTAATGGCTGATACAACCCTATATTCTACTTCACTTCCTTCACCATCTGACATATTCTACAACTCTATACAAAATTCTTGACATCTTGTTGCAACTGTGGCCAATAATAATTTTCACTAACCAAAGCAAGGGTTTTATCACAACCAAAATGTCCAGCCAATCCTCCACTATGCTTCTCTTTGATGAGATTCTCCCTCATAGAACTTCTTGGAATGCACAACTGACTCCCTCTGAATAGCATATCATCCTGGATGATGAAATCTAGCCATTTCATCCTATCTAGAGTAATAGGCTCCTTACGAGCTTTCCAAACTCCACCAAAATCAGGATCCTCTGGATACAAATTCTTGAGTTCCTTGAACCCAACCATTTCAATCTGCATCTCTGTCAGCAATAGTTTCCTTCTGCTAAGAGCATCTGCAACCCTATTAGACTTTCCACTTCTGTGTTTCAAAATGAATGTATAACTCTACAAAAACTCAACCCATTTCAAATGTCTTTGATTCAACTTTTCTTGACTATTCAAATATTGCAAAGCTTGATGATCAGTATACCAAACAAACTCCTTAGGAAGCAGATAGTGTCTCCACTTCTTCAATGCCTGAACTATAGCATAAAATTCTTGATCATCAATAGAATATTTTCTCTTGGCATCATTTAACTTCTCACTTAAATAAGCAACAGATTTTCCTTCTTGGCTCATAACAGCTCCTATTGCAGTACCGCTAGCATCACAATCTACTTGAAACACCTTATTAAAATCTGGAAGTGCTAAAACGGGTTGTTCTGTAACTTTTTTTTTCAACAATTGAAAACTCTTTTCTGCCCCATTATTCCACTTAAACTCTTTTCTATCCCCTCTCATTCTTTCAGTCAAGGGACCACAAATACTGCTAAAATTTTTCATAAACTTTTTATAAAAACTAGCCAAACCATGAAAAGATCTTACCTCGGTAGCACTCCTTGGAGTAGGCCATTCAAGGATAGCCTGTACTTTCTCTGGGTCCATTTTCAGACCTTCTGTTGAAACTACAAATCCCAAATATACTAACTCCTTCACAAAACTGCACTTCTTCAAATTAATCAACAATTTCTCATCTCTCAGCTTCTAAAACACCATACGAATATGCATCATATGTTCCTCTAATGTCTTGCTAAAGATCAAAATATCATCTAGGTAAACAATAACAAACTTACTCAGAAATTCTTTCAGAACCTCGTTCATGAGCCGCATGAAAGTCCTCGGTGCATTGGTTAGCCCAAAAGGGATGACTAACCACTCATATAGTCCTTCCTTTGTCTTGAAGGTAGTCTTCCATTCATCTCCTTCTCTGATCCGAATTTGATGATATCCACTCTTCAGATCTATCTTTAAGAAATACACAGCTCCACTCAAACAATCCATAATATCATCCATTCGTGGCAATGGAAACCTATACTTGATTATGATCTTGTTTAATGCTCTTGAATCTGTACACATCTTTCATTCACCATTTTTCTTTGGTGCTAATATCAATGGTACAACACAGGGACTCAGACTCTCTCGAATCAACCCCTTCTATAATAACTCATGTACTTGTCTGTTCAACTCTTCACTTTCTGCTGGTGTCATTCTGTGTGCTTCCTTGTTTGGAAAACTGGCTCGTGGAATCAAATCTATTTGATGACTGATCTTCCTTACCGGTGGTAATCCATCAGGTACATTATTAGATATAATATCCTTAAACTCATTCAACAAATCTGCAACCTCTACAGGTATATCCTCTATTTCCTCTTTACCAGCTTTTGAAATTAAAGCAAAACACACATGCTCATGCCTCATACCATCTAGAAATTTTCTTCCATCAACAAAAGTTATTTTTGCATTACCACATACCTTTTCTTCAGTCTCCTTCAATGGCTTTAGCTTATGTCAAACTCCATCCTTTGTCAAGGAATAGGTATTCACATGACCATCGTGTACAACACATCTGTCAAACTGCCATGGTCTACCCAACAACATATGACATGCATCTATAGAGATGATATCACATAGTACCTCATCTTGGTACCCGTCGATCTTGAACTTTACCAGGCACTGTTCATTGACCATGACCTTGTGGTCATCCTGCACCCAGGCAATCCGATAAGGATGTGGGTGTTTCTATCTCTTAAGCTTCAACTTTGTCACCATCTTTTCTGACACCAAATTATCAGTGCTTCCACTATCGATAATCACATCACAGCATTTACCCTCACACTTGCACCTGGTGTGAAATAGGCTCCTCCTTTGTTCAGGTTCATTCTCACCACTCAGCAAGACTCTTCTATTAATTAGCATTTCTCCTCTTTCAGCATCTTCAGAATTTGATGATCTAGCATCTTCATCTACATGTGCAACTCTGGCCTGGCCTTCATTTCTCCTATCTTTTCTACCTTAGTGTTGAGGACATTCAAATTCCTTATGACCTTCTTCTCCACAGTGAAAACATGTTCCACAGAAGCCTCCTCTTCCTAAACCTTGTCCTCTTCCTCTTCCTCTTCCTCTCTGATCTCTATTATTTTGATCTTGGAAATGATTGGAATTGTTTCCTCTCTGAGTCTGGCTGCTACTGGCCTCATCCTTCTTTTTTTGATCTTCATTTCGGCCACCATATGACCGTCCACCAGATCTTCCACCACGACCTCTTCCATTTTGTCTGCTCTCAAACTTCTTGTTCAACTTTTCCTCTACTTTTAGGGCAAACTGGTATGCCTCCTCAATACTGTTCATTTGAACTAGATTCAACTCCTCTTGAATGCTTGGCTTTAACCCATTAAGGTATCGGGCAACTTTCTCCTTATCAGCTTCTGTATGGCTTGTTCTGATGAGGAGTCGATAGAACTCCTCTATATACTCCTGAACAGATCTTCCTGCTTGCTTCAAACTTTGCATTTTCTTTAGTAGGTCAAGCTCATAATCAACAGGAATGAACTGTCGCTTTTATTTATCCACCATCTGATCCCATCTTGTGATTTTATCTTTCCCTCTTCTATTTCACTCCAATTGGATCTCTTGCCACCAGATCTTCGCATGACCTTTCAGTCTGGCCTTCGCAAATTTGACCCTTTCAGGATCCTTAGCATCTTCATACTTGAAATATTCCTCATATTCATTGATCCAGTCAATCATTTCCTCTGGGTTAAGATTTTTTGAAAATGCAGGAACCTCAATATTAGGTCTTTTTCCGATCTTGGAAATGGCTCAAAAAAGTCTTTCTTCCTCTTGGTTCACAACTTCGACTTCTCCTTCTCCTTCTCCTTCTTGATCTTCTTCTTCGGCTTCATCCTCACTTTCATCTCTGACATTAAGATTCATTCCTCTATGAATCTCCTCTTGCAATGCTTGCACTTATCTCTAAAGCGCTCTAACCTCAGGTGTTACAACACCAGCTCTTCTGCCACGTTTCTTTCGTGGAGGCATTTTTGTGATGCGTGTTGGAACCCTAACCATGGTTCTAGTGCAAACTGCCTTACAGTTGGTGATCTATTTACACACTCAAGAATATCTGCTCTGATACCAGTTGATGAAGGGTGCCCCCCTTAATACCACAAACACATAACAGAACAGAGAAACAACAACAACAATATGCAAGAACAGAAAATTAGCTTCTTATTATCTCCACAAATGTGAAATTCCAAACTTTCATAATTACAATATGCAAAGTCACATGGGAATTCCCTTACAATATTCTATAGGACAAAGCCTTGAATCATTACCCAAATCTACCCAGAACTGCTCTAGACAACACTACGGGCCTTCTTTATATAGGCATTTTCCACCGCCTGAGAAGGTTCCAAAAATTTAGCCCTAAGGGCCGACCAAATTTAGAATTATTTTATTTTCAATTTATTACATCAAAGTCGGCTCAAAATAACCGTAGAAACCCAAACAGAAATTTTGAAAGAAAATTATTTTCTGCCATTTCAGGTGACCCAACTTCCGGAGACCATAAGTCATCACCAGTTAACCCGATTGAGTATTATAACCCCATTTCAAAAATGCCACGAAGCGCTCTACAGGTCTAACTTGCGCAAGTGCCCATCACCCAAATTTTTAACCTCATCCGGGGCCTCTAAAGCTTTCAAAACTGAGTTCAAAGTTTCTGTACCCTACTACCAATACCGAAAATCTTCAATATTTTCAAAACTAGACCTGATCTAGCCATGAAACTTTATTGGCAAGTTGATATGACTGAGATGAACCTCCACATGTAGAAATCAAAATATTCTGAGATTTATGACCAACTTACTAAAAATAGCAAGTTTCCATAAATAGCAGCTCTGCACAAGATAGCCCTTATTGAATACAAAAACATAAATATTTTTGGATAATGCAAGATTGCTCTTACACCCAGGATGCTCCTGCATCACTGACATTGTTGAATTCTTAGATTATGTAAAATGTGTTGACTTTATTTATTGATTGTTTGGAAGCATTAAATGCATTGTAAAATGTTTTATTGTAAATCTTTAAGAGATTTGAGATGATTCTAGAAAAGGAGCCGAAGAACATAAAGAGGGTAGATTCAATGAATCTGACCTAACCCTAAGATCTACGAATGAGATTGAAAGATAAAAGATGAGTTAACCTAATTGAGGAAAATATAAGGGAACCTAAACATTGTGATATGTATGCACATGGTGAACAGAGAATGCTGGAAGAAGGAAAGTTTTATTGATTGAATAAGCATAAAAGGTTGAAGGAGAAGTGTGCTGATTGCTTGAAGAAAAATTTCGAGCAGATCAGAGATGGAAATGGAAAAGTTTCAAAGTCAGTAAACTAGCATTAGTGTATGGAATCAAATCTGATACTGCTGCTACTTTCTAACCATTGTAACAGTCAAAATCATTTTAACAGAGGTGGACCTAATAGTCATATGTTAAATCCTTTGAACAAGGTTGCATTCTAATGGAGTGTATGTAAGTCCTATGACTAGGCTCACTTTTAACAGGGTGATTGAAATCCTTTAACCAGGTCACATTTGACAGTGTGTATTGTAACCTTTGACAGGGTTGGCTTTTTACCGAGCTCACTTCAGAAGAGTGAAAATAATAATAGCATGTTACAAAGTGTTTTTTCCCAAATTGGGTTTCCACTATAAAACCTGGTGTTTATATTTGTGTGAATGTTTAAATCTGAACATTGCTATGTTTTACATGTTAAGTTACAACTGGGTAGTGGACGACATTGTTAGATATTTTTATTATTGAATCAGTGATGGCTGAGTTTGTTTTGGTTTTGGATCTGATTTAAGGATAAATTTATGAGATTATTTTATACATTAGGACTTGAGAACAACTGATTCACCCCCCCTCTAAGTTGTTCTAAATCATATTAACACATGAATGGTGGAGTTGAATCCTTAATAGGGGGAATTAACAATCATTTGGATTCAATCAGGTTGTTGGAGATTTGTGCAGAGAGCTTTTGTAGAATTTGAGACATTTTTGTGTTCTTGATTTTTTGTGTGTGGGCTTGAGTTTATGGGTGAAGATTGCTTGCATTTGGAATTGGACTTTACATATACTGTGATTTAGATTGTAGAATTGAGTTCTTCTGTTGACAGATCTAGGAGTTTCATCATTCTATAAGCTATCTAATACAGTTTCTAGCATTGGAATTGAGTTAGGGTTTGAAGAAACTTTCTTGTGATTTCATCTATAGAATTTTTAGTATTTTACTATGCTTGATTTGATTTATAGATATAGATATGTTTTTTATTTATGCTTTCAATTTAGGGGTTTAGAGAACCCATAGATTTGTTATTTCATAATTTTATATAGACTTGGCATATTAGGGTTATGCTGTCAAAATTTAGAGAGAAAATTCATCCTAGATCACTTAGAAAATGAAAAAATTAATCTAGCTATAGTTTTAACTATTGAGTTGTTGAAATGAATTAATGGGCTTTTGAGAAAATTCAACTTGGCTTGGAAAAATTACATTCTGAAAAAAAAAAAACATTATGTGTAAATTAAACAGTCAAAAAAATATTACTAGAATAGGACAAAGTTAGTCACATAAACACAATCTTGGTAGAAAGTCAATTTACTATCTATAAAATCCATTTGTGTAGAAAATGACACTTTGGAAAAAAGAAAGTTATTCTATAAAATGTACAGTCAAAGATAAAAGTTACACACAGTCACATGTGGAATTCTAGAAAAAAAAACAATAGAAGAATAAATATAAATAAATACATCTTTTTGTAATAGTTATGTTTTTCTATAATTTCAAAGAAAAATATATATATGATTGTCTTAAAATTTTCCATTTTTGAAATGGATATTAAACAAATAAAATTAAATTAAATGGCATTGCAAATAAATAGAATAATTTATATTAAAATATATATGTGTGTGTTGTTTAAAAATGTTTGAGTTTTATAAAAATTAAATATAAAAAATTTGGAAAGTTTGATGGGAGGTGGGGGCCACCACCTTCCCCGACTCCCCACGACACGCTACCGTAGCAATAGGCACTGTTACGGCAGTACCACTGCTATGGTAGTGGTACTGCCATAGAAGTACACTGTTATGGGGCTTGTGATCCTTGGCGGATGAGTTTGGGGAGGCACGCAAGGTGCATGGAATATGGGGTGTGGGGCCCACAGGGTCCCCCCATAAAACACTTTCATTTTTATTTTATGTTTCCTTTTTAAATTCTGTTTTGAAATTTAGGTATGTTATTTTATTTGAATTTCATTATTAGTTATGAGTTTTGGTTTAAATTAATTTAGTTTATTTAATTAAAACAATATTTGCATAAATTTGAATATTTATATTATTCTAATTTTATTCCATTGTGTGTATTAAATGAAATAAAATGAAAATTATTTTGTTAGTAAAAATATGAAGGAATTTGTTTATCAATTTAAATAGATAGAAGTTTGTTTTTTTTAAATTAAGATTTTTCTATTGATTTGAATTGATATAATTTAATTTATTAGTTTTCAATTTAAGCTTGATATTTTTCATTCTATGAAATTTATTTTTAATGAGCTTTTGTGCTTGTGGATTTAATAGTTAGTTTAATTGTGTTGGTCTATACTCATATGTTTATATGTAGTTATTTTTCTAAGTTTAGAATCTTAATTAGACCTTGTGTTTAGAATCAAATGTGATCTAAGTATATGTATATATGTGTGGGTCAGGACATACACACTTTAAGCTTAATGAAAGGTAGATTATAGTGACTGACATTGTGAATAGGACATGTGTTATAGTTGTACCAAAATTTGGTTTTTTTTATTGTAGTGAGTTCTTGGTATGTATATAGGATATTTTCTTTCATTAAGACATTATTGCAAAGTTTATGTTAATTTTCTCCTAGTAGTTTTGTTCGTTTATACTTTTGGAATTCTATTATGATAAATGCAGAATTTAAATGCTTGTAGATCAATTTCAGTTTACTAAGTTGTGAATGTTGTACTCTTCGTTCATGCTTCTATTTTCTTTTACATTAAGTGATGTCGGGAATTAGAATGACCTAGGGAAAACAAAGGCAGGGATCTTTTTCAGTTGGATTTGTTTTTAGCATTATGTATGATGTGGGTGTTTATTCTGTTTATACTCTGTTATGATCTTATGGGCTCTTGTTGGATATTATTTGTTTATGGTATCATTGTAATCATGTCAGTTCTTATGTGTGGAATTGCTTCTAGGATTACTTGGTGGTATACCTATTTTGATGTTTGTGAGATTATGAGCCTAGGGGAGGTTGAATAGGTGCATCTTAGGGGAGTGGCTTACAATAGGGGCCGGGACCCAAAGTGGTCAATACCTAGGTAACCTATTGTAAGTTATGTAATTAAGTGATAACTTAGTAATTAAAACTTGTAGAGTTCATTTAAAAAGATAAGTTAGAGTATGGTTATGATTAGAATTCTTCATATCTATGAGAGAGTATTCTAATCTCACATGGATCATATTGAGGGTCCGGGGCCTAGAGTGGCTAGTTCCAGGGTAACTCAATGCTTGAGAGTCTAGGGTCCATTGTGATCAATCCAGGGTACTCAAGTAAATAGACATGTGATGACACTCCCATAGCATGTAGCCTAGGTCATCTCAGTCCAGGGTACTCAAGCAAATAGACATGTGATGACACTCCCATAGCATGTAGCCTAGGTCATCTCCTAAGCTTCTGTTTATGCCTCTAGATTAGTGTGTCTCACCTTTCACTTTATTTTGTAAACCTTGAGTAGAGAGCTTTCAGGATTCCTTGTTCAATGGTTTTATCCTTGTCTTGTTTGGTCATCCGATTGGGGTTTGTTGTTATCTCCTCAACATGGTGGGGTAGGCCTTTGTGATTCTACACGGACAGGTGGTAGTGATTCTTTACCATTTGAGATTCGATGTCCTGGTGCCGATACCGATGTTACTTCTACAGTTGGATGCCTTTATGATTTTTCATTGATTCTTCATTGTTCGTTTCTTATAATATCCTCATTGTTGTAATCCTATATTAGAGTATCGCATGTGATACCTAATATGGTCATTGTACTTCTATGTTAGATTTATTATTACATACCCTGCGACATGTGTAGTGGATGTCAATTTATTTAGTTATCATGGATGTCCATGAGGATTGTAATTATTGATGTAAGTTGTAATTGTAAATTTATATGTTATGGAATCTTTTGTCATCTTTCTTTAGTTGTGTTTTGTTCTTAATTAATTCTACGCCATGGAACCCTTGAGTCTTGGAATCTGTGTTGGATGTTGTAGCAATGTGAGTAAATGGTAATTGTTTCTGCACTATTGTTTATCTTGTATGTTAACTTTAGGAAAAAAAATTATTCACCAAACTTAGTAGCATGTTTTAGGTTAAATTCTCTTGGGTTCCCTGGCGGGGTGTTACACATTCAATAAGTGATTGGATTGTATTTAATACACGCCAAAGGACCAGCTATATGAAATTGGCAATCACATAGCATTTCAATGTTGTATGAGTGGATTGTGTAGGAACAGTTAACATTAAACAAGGAGCAAACTCCTCAACACATCTTGGAAACCATTGAATTCAACAATAAATGAAACCTAACACCAACACTATTCCTTCCATTCACTTCTACCAAGAATAAATCATTTAATACATTCAACATTACATATAATCATTAAACGGTTACATTTTCTGACTGTGTAAAGGAATAGTCACGACCAAAATGATCAAAACTACTTTCACCCTTGCACAAGCTATTCCAAACTTCAAGTAAAATGAGCAATATGCTATATCAAATCATTCATATTCATAGTAACCATTGAAAGGATCATTTTTTCAATGAACCCTCTAACTGTACCCCTGCGGTAGAGAAAGGAAACCTCAAAATAGAGAAAGGAAACTTAGTAAAACCAGTCTATGATGTTGTTTGTGAGGGTACAATCATGATAAGTGCCTCTTAAACCTCTCTAAACATGTAAGAATGTCTTTAAATACTTTATTGATCTTCTAAAGATTAACGCATGGACAGGCAAACCAGTAGTCTCCAAAGCATTCAATAAGTGAATATGAATGTTTGAAAACTTTCCTCTCAACTTCCCCAACCACTCCTAATCGGTTACAAGGATTAGTTGAGTGTTTAGACACTAAAACTTCTTAAACATACTTTATCTGATATGATGAATTATAATATCAACAAACGTCAATTCAAACATTTGAAAATAATGAATCGATATCCTTGAGCACAAGCACCAATAACATCAAATAATGGAGATAAAGCACAGGCTAGGGCACGACACCAGTAGAATGTGATCATTTTAGTGAGCATTCATGATCAAATAAAATGCAATGCATTTGAAATTTGCGGTCAAATATGATGCCAGAGGCTCGAAAGTCGTTACCCATCAAAGATACCAATCAAAGATGAAGAAATCACATACCTCTCGCGCTCAGCTTGCACGAAGGAAGATTTGATAGCCAAATCTTCCTTGTACCACATGAAGAACATGCCATTGGTTCAGTTTAGCATGTTATTATCATATCAGATAAAGTATGTTTAAGAATTGTTGGTAAGGATAGGAATAGTAAAGATTCTAGAAATATCCCTCTAACCGATTATGAGTGGTTGGGGAAGTTGAGAGAAAAGTTTTCAAACATTCATATTCACTTATTGAATGTTTTAGAGACTACTAGTTTGACTGTCAATGCATTACCAGTGACTGAGATTCATTAAAGGATATAAAACCCTTCATTTTGGCTTATTGTGTGTGGATTCATCCGCTTTAGCAAGGAAGATCAAGAAGATGGGGCAGGAGGACATTGTGATAGAAGAAGTATTTAAAGAAGCAATAAGAAGTAATAGAAAAGTTTTTAGGAGTTTGGAACAACATTTCAGAATCCATGAATGGTATGGGTAAGGTGACCTTCATTCTTGGCCATGACTTCAATGAAACATTGGATATGGCTGATAAGAAGAAGGATCACTTGTTGATAGTGTTCCTTGAGGGAAGAGGGATTGTGAAATACTTGTTATCATTGTATTGTGTATTTCCAATATGTTTGGATGTATTGCAGACCAAGAGAATGAAGGATCACTCACTGATTGCATGATAACCCAGTTTTGAAGGGTCAATGGTTGAGGGGACAATCAAGGTTCAGATGTTGATAGTAATTAATTGAGGGAAGGGGGATTTTAAAAGACTTTATATCATTGTATTGTGTATTTCCAATATGTTTGGATGCAGGGCAGGCCAAGAGAATGAAGGATCACTCACTGATTGCATGATAACCCAGTTTTGAAGGGTCACTGGTTGAGGGGACAGTCAAGGTCTGGATGTTGATAGTGTTCCTTGAGGGAAGGGGGATTGTGAAAGGCTTGTTATCATTATATTGTGTATTTCCAATATGTTTGGATGCAGGGCAGACCAAGAGAATGAAGGATCACTCACTGATTGCATGATAACCCAATTTTGAAGGGTCATCGGAAGAGGGGGGAATGAAGGATCAATCACTGATTGCATGATAACCCCACCAAGCATTTTTTCATTTAAGTTTCCATAGTATCTCAAAATATGATCATTGTTCTTTACTTTCTTCTATATGTTATTCTTTCTATGGTTGTGTTATCTCAGAAATATATCAAAAACATTGCAGATGTGCATATAAAAGTAAAATATTGTCCTTCAACTATTCCACATTGAAGCATTTCCTCTTGGGAGTATTCTCTTCGTTAGTACAATATCTGTCAAAAATGGTTCCCATATTTCTTCAAGATCTATTTTAATCTTTATACTGTAATTTTGATTAGATTTGACCAATAGTTGATTTCATTGGTATTTTATAGCATATACTCCTAATGTGAAATGTGGAGAGAAAGAAAGAGACACACTAGGTATGAATTACATGATATACCCATCATCACTTAGCACTTAAATAATAAATTATGGATAGGGAACAACTCGCTAACTTCTAGATGTTTGTTTCATGTTGGCCTCTTATTATATGCAAAGGTAGGCATGTCTTAGGCTAACAACCATAGTGTAGGGGCCATAAATTATGGATCCCAAAATAGTGTACACTTGTATTAAATTAGGTTCACTATACAACAAGGGAATGGAAAACATGCAATAGTGCCTCATGGGGATGGAAGCAACCCTTCACCAAGAAGATGATTGTGTCTGCAATATTTACTAGAGGAAAAGAACATAATTTGGTTCCAACAATTAATCCTAGAAGATAATGGCACCCAAAAAACACTTGGAAAAGATAGCACTCACTATATCTTTTATCACTCTTTTAAAGCTGGGACAATAAATCTCAAAGATTGATCAACAAATTCTTGAACACAAAGAACCATTGGCAGTTATGATTCATTTGTACAATAGCCAACAACCAGTTGTTCCAATCATGGTGTCCAATAATTATGTTAGAAAATGCATCTACAAATCCCTTACACAACCATAATAGATTCAAACCATGAACCATAAGAACCTAACAATGGGACTAACAAAGATACAACCTAAACAAATCTTGATCATATTCCACCCTATTGTAAGGCCCAAGAAGTAACTCTATCTTAAAGCTACACATTCCTCTAGATGAAGCTCAAAGGTCAAGTAGTTGAAGCATAGCAATACTTGAATGAATATAGGAATAATTTTATGTACAATCATTTTCTAGCTTGGTTTGTGGGTTTTCCACATGATATTTTCCCTTTAACCACATTTATAGTTTGAGAAAATAAAAAAAAATTGTTTCAGATTTATATTATCCTTTTGAACTAGCACATTGCCATCAAAATGCATAATCATTGGTAATATCAAGAAAATTCCTATTGATTAGTAGGATATCCTTATAAAAATTTTATGCATGGATTTCTTGTGAATTATCGACTGTTATGTATCCTGTAACTATGAAAGGAATAGTGTTGGTGTTAGGTTTCATTTATTATTGAATTCAATGGTTTCCAAGATGTGTTGAGGAGTTTTCTCCTTGTTTAATGTTAATTGTTCCTACACAATCCACTCATAAAAAAATGAAATGCTATGTGGAAGGGATGGTTGATAGTGTTCCTTGGGGGAAGGGGGATTGTGAAAGACTTGTTATCATTGTATTATGTATTTCCAATATGTTTGGATGCAGGGCAGACTAGGAGAATGAAGGATCACTCACTGATTGCATGATAACCTGATTTTGAAGGGTCACTGGTTGAGGGGGTAGTCAAGGTCTGGATGATTGGGCCATTGGAGGACCCTAGTTCTTTGTATTAATTTCTATTCAAATTGGATGCATGGATTTCTTGTGAATTATCAGCTGCTATGTATCCTGCAACTGCATCCATAAATCTGCATATACTTCTCTAGGGTTGTAAGCCACTTAGGGATCAAAATAGAGAAACTAAATAAAAATCATTCTTTGTCCTATTTCCTTTTAACAAAGTCTCAACTATCAATGATACAATACCTTTGATGCCCTAAGCTATCAATACAAATGGTGCCTAACTAGAAGCTCACCGGCTATACATTTGATAACCACAGTCAACATTTCAAAAACATGGATATCCTTGAGCACAAGCACCAATAACATCAAATAATGGAGTTAAAGCATGGGCTAGGGCATGACACCAGTAGAATGTGGTCATTTCAATGACAGCAATATACAATGGCATCATTAAACATATATGCCAGTAATATCAACAAATGTGAATCCAAACATTTGAATACAGTGAATCGATATCCTTGAGCACAAGCACCAATAACATCAAATAATAGAGATAAAGCATTGGCTAGGGCATGAAACCAGTAGAATGTGGTCATTTCAGAGAGCATTCATGATCAAATAAAATGAAATGCATTCGAATATGATGTCAGAGGCTTGAAAGATGAAGAAATCACATACCTTCTCTCACGCTCAGCTTTCGCTCCTTTTTTTATGTATACCCCGAATCTGTTAGAATTTTGATGGTCAATTAAGCACCCATCAGAATATCGACATCATCGGGGCCTGTTACAAAAAAAAACACCAAATTCATACTAAAAAGTTACCCGTCAGAAAATTCTATCAAAATTTGGCCCCAAATGTAGTAGTGCTAAGCCATATTATACAATATTTTGCCGCTTTAGGGTTAGAATGAGTTTCCACATGTTAGCCCAAAAAATAGCTGAAAATATGTCAGCCCCAAAAAAAAATTTCTGAACCTCGGCGAGGGTAGGAGGAAAAGTGTACAATACTTTCCTAATCAGTCACCACAAGCTAACAGAAACATGTTTTTTAATTCTAAGATCAGACTACTGAGAGGGGAGGGGTGAATCGGTAATCTATCAATTTTCAATTCTTTATCAATCGCTTAAATTACTTTATAAAAAATTCACAAGACAAGCACATCCACAAAATAATTAAAACACATGACATAGATGATTATCTCATGGAAACCCAAATCGGGAAAAAAAAAACCATGGTGGGGATTAGTACCCACTAAATGTTGTACTTTTCTTAAGTACGCCCTGTGAGGAGCGTAATCCCATTAGGAGTTATACAAAAGCATTTTTAGGTGCTACCCAATTAAGGGATTTACCTTTAGGTCTGTTATAACCTTTACCCTATTAGGAGTAGCCTTGTTAGAGGACTTAAAACATGGAATAATGTGCCACCTTGTTAGAGGATTTACAATAGGGACCTACTAGGAACCACTTGATTAAGGGATTTTGACTGTTGTAGCTATCACGAAATAAAAAGAACAATGATCTATAAAATAGAACTACCACTTCTTGATCATATCCACTAAATTACACAATCACTTCTTAACACGGCTATCTCTACTTTGGCTTGATCACAATTCACACTTCACATTGCACTTGCCCAACACACGATCAACACTAAAAACTCTCAACTTCATTCAATATATATTGTTCATCAAGCCTTTAAGTTTATCACCACCTTAAGATTGCCTTAAATGGCTTACAATTTTAAATTTTAATCTTCACACTCGAATCTAACTCATCAAACAACAAAATTTAATGTACACCATAAATTTCCAATACCGTGTCGGTCATCATAATGATTTACATAGAAATTTGTGTCCAAGGTTCAAACATGTTTCAACCACACACAAACTTCATCTAGATCCCCACATGCTAGCATTGAACAACATGATGCCAGATCATCACCTCTAATATTTAAGACACGTAACCAGATCATGACTTACTTAACCTAAATCACCACAACATCTTCAACGATCATTGATCAAAGATTTAACAACTGTCCCTCAAGAGCATAAATACTTCAACCTATTAATAGTTCTAACTTTTATCACTGATCATCTAACCTTCACTCTGATCATGAAAATTTGTTGTGATTGTAACCATAGCATCCAAGCACTGTTATCTACCATATCATGTAATTGCATTACAAGACACAACAAATATTTGACAAACCAATCAAATCACCTATCACTTATTACTAACTATTCTTAGTAGTTGCACTATTATATTTCATCTGATCATAATTTTTTTACTAGTCAATCTCAATAGTAGCAATCATGCATTTGACATTTTGAGATATATGTGAGTCTCCTATATAAATTTGTACAACTAAAAATTACCACACCACTTTCATCATCAACATTATACTTAATAACATACTAGAAACACTAGGTCAATACTTGATATCAATGACAATTCAATAATTGACCATCATGCAATAAAATCTAAACCATGATAACTCCATACATTACTTACCATCACATCATTAGTTAGCATCAGTTATTCCAATAATCTCCTCCTTTGGCATTGATGGAAACACTCTCATAAATACCAACAATACTAGGAAGAGAAACATGTTCCAACTTCTTTCTATCACTTGAACTAGAAATTACTCCCCCTTTTGTTGAGCTTCTCTTATCTGCAACTTTCCTTCTACAATTCTAAACAATCTCCTTGCATCTCTACCTTACTTACTCACCCCTTTTAAAACAATTTCAAAGGTGTCAAACACACCTTACATCTTATTTGTTGTACCTGACTCAACTTGACACATCACTTCATAGACTACTCCTCCTAAGGAGTACCCTCCTAACATTAATCCACACACACAATTATTTACCAGAATACACTTGAATTGATGCAACTGTATATTATTTTAATTCAGGTTAGATAGGGGAATAACCCCTAACTTACCTCTTAGATACTCAAAAGTGTCCTTAAGTAGTGGTTTTGTGAAAATATCAACAACCTTCTCCTTAGTTGGCACATATCCCAATTCTACTTCCTTCTCTTGTACATGTTCTCTAAGAAAATGATATTCGATAGCTATATGCTTAGTCTTAGAGTGCATCATCGTGTTTTTAGATATGTTAATGAAACTTGTATTGTCAAAATAGATAACCACTAGTTTAGTTACCTTTTCCTAAATTCCTTCCAAAATATGCTTAATCCACACAACCTGTGCATAATTAATTACAACAACAACATATTTTTCTTCAGTTGTTGACTATGATATAAAGTTTTGCTTCTTGCTTTTCGAGGATACAAGCCTATCTCCAAGAAAAAATGCACCTCCACTTGTTCTTTTCCAATCATCGACATTTCCTACCCAATTAGCATGAGTAAATACACTTAAAAAAAATCACCTTTATGTCCATACCAAAGACCATAATCTGCAATTCCCTTAAGATATCTAAAGATTCTCTTCACTGCAATCAAATGTGATTCCTTAGGATTAGAAGAAAATCTAGCTACTAATCCAACTGCCTGTACAATTTCTGGTCTACTATGCACCACATAATGCATCTTACCGATCATGGACCTATACTAAGTCTTGTCCACCTCTTTATAATAATCCTCTTTTGACAATTTACAATTGGTTACCATAGGGGTACCAACTAGTTTTGAATCTTCTAACCCAAATGTTTTTGAATATTTCTTTCACATATTTGAATTGGCTAATGTAGATACCTTCTTTTAGTTGTTGAACTTGCAATCCAATAAATAATTTGATCTCACCAATCATAGACATCTCAAATTCTTTCCTCATTTCTTCTACAAATAATCTACTCATTTCTTCATTACCACCAAAAATGATATCATCAACAAATATTTTTGCAATCAATAACCTTCATCTTTCTCAATCTTTAAATATACACTATTATTGTCACTTGTCCTTGAAAAACCAATATGAATCAGATATGAGTGCAATCTCTCATACCATGCTCTAGGTGCTTGCTTCAATCCATATAAATCTTTTTAGTAATTTTCACACCGTGTTCTTACCTTCTTCTTTAGAAAATCCTTCCAATTGTTCAATGTATACTTCTTCTTGCAATACACCATTAAGAAAAGTTGATTTAACATCCATTTGATATGCCTTGAATCCTTTGTAAGAAATATATGCAAGTAGTATCCATTGTAAGAAACATATTCAAGTCTATCCATAGGTGCAAATGTTTCACCGTAGTCTAGGCCTTCCTCTTATGTATATCATTTGCACACCAATCTTTCTTTGTTCCTTATCACTTCACCTTTCTCATTCATCTTATTTATGAAAATCCACTTAGTACTGATTACATTCTTCTCCACCAGTCTGGGTACTAATGTCTAGGTTTTTTTTATCAATTTTCTCTAATTATTCTTCCATAACCTTCAAGAAATCATCATATTTCAATGCATCTTTCATAGTTTCAGGTTCAAGTTCAAATATTAAATGTGCACTTTCTCTTTCCTTTCTTCTTGTCAAAATACCAACATTTCTATCACCACTAATTTGATTAGGTGAATGATTCAATTTCACATACCTTGGCAACAACAATTCAGATCTTGGAGTACCTTCAACCACTTGAATCGGTTCTTGTTCATTAACCTGTGTCTCCATCGGTTCTTCTATAGTTTCCTGCTCCACTAGTTGTACATATACAAACCCATGATAGTCATCAGTTTCCTTCTTTCTGAATTCATAATATTGTTTAGGAAATTCATCTACTCTCACATTAGCACTTTCCACTATCTTGTTTTTTCTCTTGTTCAAGCACTTGTAGGCTTTTCTCTTTGTGGAGTACCCTAATAATATTCCTTCATCACTTCTTGGATCAAACTTTCCTAAATGTTCATCTCTTTTTATATAACATCTACTTCCAAAAAATTTGAAATAACTTACACTAGGGGATTGACCATGCCACAAATCATAAGGAGTTTTTTTTGTACCTTTCTTCAGTTGAGCTTTGTTCAATGTATAAACAAAAGTGCTCATTGCCTCTCTCCAAAATGTTTGTGCAACACCTTTCTAAATCATTAATATTATGGCACAATCAATGATAGATCTGTTTCTTCTTTCAAAAATGCCATTTTGTTGAGGTGTTCTAGGAGCTAACATATTCCTTTTAATTCCCTATTCCTCATAGTATGAAATAAAATCATGTGAAGTAAACTCACCTCCTATATTAGATCTGATACATTTCATTGTCTTACCAGTCTCCTTCTCCACTCTAGCTTTGTAGATCTTGAACATGTAAAAATATTTTGATTTGTCCTTAAGAAAAACAACCCACATCATTCTGGAATGATCATCAACAAGCAACATGAAATAGCTATCACCATTGTAACTCTGAGCTCTCATTGGACCACACAAATCGGTATGAACTAGATCTAAGATATTTTCATAAGATTAATTTTTACTAATTAAACTTGAACTAGTTAACTTCCCAAGCTGGCATTATTTTCACATCATATTGTCCGGCTTTACTGGGTTAGGAAAACCTCTCAATATCTTCATCTTACTAATTTTGACTAGGTTATCAAAATTTACATGGAAAAATATTTTGTGCCATAACTAGCAGTCTTCTACCTTAGCAATTAGACAATTCTTAGTTGTAGAATTCAAATGGAACAAGTTACCTTTAGTTTCTTCACCTGTAGAAATCAATTCTCTTGATTTCCCAATGATCCTACATATACATTCATTGAATTCCAATCTACATCCTTTATTGTTTAACTGAGCTACACTTAACAACTTGTACTTCAAACCATCAACCCAATAAATGTCATCACAATTTTTCTTATCATTTAAAGAAATGGATCATTTACCTTTCATTATACATGGAGCATCATTACCTAATCTTACTAAGCCTCCATCACATTCCTCCATCTTGATAAATTTTCTTCTATTACTGGTCATATGATGGGTGCTTCCACTGTCAATAATCCATTTACCACTATGATTCATGTTAGACACCAAATATTTCTCACATCTTCTAAGGGTTCTTCCTGTACTGCAACAAAGATAATTTCTTCTTCATATCTACCATTAGATTCTTCATCAGTAATACCTTCCTCAATATGGTAACATGATTTCTTGTTCTTATCCTTGAATCTCCTTGGATTCTCCATTCTGCCATTGTCAGGACATCTAGAGGCAATGTGTCCAATATTATTACATGCAAAGCATTTCAAAGGTAGCTTACCTTTTATATTTACCTTTTCCTCTAGGGAGTCTTTTAGAAAACAATGCTTCTAATTCTTCATGTCCTCTTTCTTCAGACATGATAGATTCATAATCATTAAAATAAAATGTTGAAGAGCTGTCAGATATCTCATTTCCTTTCCTAGAGTTGGATATTTATAATGCATGGGGAGGTGATTGAGACATTGAATATGTTTAATCACTACGTTACTGAATGTGCACTCATACTATTGTCATCTATGTTTTTTCACTGATGTTAACATATGTTTCTGTGAGGAAAACAAGCTAGTTATAACAGTGTACAAACACTGTATAGATGTTTTAGATGCTGTAAAGACAGATGAGATTTTAGGAGGGTGTTGTGATATTATATCCAATATTACATCATGTAATGTTTCATATTGGATGAGTTACAGGTGTTTTGGTAAAGACTAGTCACTAACTGTGACAGTGAGAAATGACAGAGTTAGTCTCTATGTTTCTGGTATATCTTCCAGATGATATGGATTCAAGGTATGTGAGCTTGAGGGATGACATAAAAGGTATTGAAGGATTTTTATTGGTCAATGAAAGGTACAAATTTCTTGGTGACGTTAGTTGTGGTGTGTGCTCTAGAAAAGACTTATTTGGAAGCTAACTTAGGAGATGTAGCATGCATTTTGTTTTGCAAATGTAAATTAAGAATGTTGGTGCTTAGTTATTGTAATGGAATCATTGTATACTTGTTTTAGATACTGTGTGTATCTTAGCAAGGGTTTATGTAATTATTTGTAATTAGGAAAGGCTTATAGGCCGACCTAATCATGAGAATTGTAATATGGTATAAATATAAGGTCTTTTCTTTGGAAAAGCCATGGATGGAAAAAAAAAGTGATATAAATAAGTTATGAATGTTGTGAGCTTGTGTCTATTGTATATAGAGTAGAGGTTTACTGGTGGACTTCATTGGAAATGATCAAGCAAAGATAGCTATTGCTGACCAGTTCAAAAAGATTGTGTATTTCTTCATATACACTTGTGTTGTGAATAGTGAGTTTTGAAGGTGGATTTAACCTTCTTTGGGAAATGAGCCCTCCCTTTCTTCTTAACTCCTAATAGGAGTTGTCCTCTAACAAGGACTATGTACTATAATGTTTCAATAAGCTCCTAACAGGGCTAAATCCTCTAACAAGGATACTATACTCTGAGTACATTATTTGTGGGTGCTAATTCCCACCGGAGTTTTTACCTTTAACATGGTTTCCTTGAGACCAAAATATTGTGTTATTGTGTTGGCATTCATTGTGTTCATTGGATTTGATATTGTTGCTACTTAAAGTTTAAAGTGTAATAATCTTCCATACAACTGATTCACCCCCCCTCTTAGTTGTATTGTGGACTGTTATTCCTAACACCTAGATGGTGCAACAGTCAATGATGACTTGAAAGTAGCTTCCATTTTAGGCATACCATTATCATAATTACTTAATTCAATTGAGTCAACTTTCTTATTAAAGAATCAAGAGTAACAAAAATAGTTCATAGAGATTTGAGCTCTTGAATGGTTGAAACTCTAATAGAATAGTGAGGTAAAAGAGTTCTTAACACATCCTCGGGAATATTACCACCGGCACTTCAGATAGAAACAACAACCTCTTTGATTCTCTGACTTTATTTCTCTATGTCATCATTTTCTTACATTCTCATTTCATCATACTTGCCTCTAAAACTATTAATGTTTTCGTTCTTCACATGTGGATATCCACCATAGACATTTTTCAACTTCTCCCACATCTCATGAGTAGTATCCAAGTCTTTTACATCTATAGATTCTACATCTGAAAGAGTACTTGCAATTGCTTCCGTAGTATCAGTATGTTCTTGTCTAATATTTAATTGATATACAGTTAGGAATCCTTAAGGGACAGTATATTTTGTAACCACATGATCCCAATAATTATCACCCATACCTTTAAGATATAGCTTCATCTGGCCACACCATACTGAGTAGTTTTCTCTTGTGAATTTGGAAACTTCCTTTATCATCATCTTCAGATATTTATCTCAAGATGTTAAGATTCACCACAATAGAGAAACTTAGCTCTAATACCAATTTTTAATTCTAAGATCGTAAAACTGAGAGGAGAGAGGTGAATAAGTAATTTATCAATTTTCAATTCTTTATCAACCACTTAAACTTTATAACAACATTCACAAGATTCACTTTAGTAGATGAAAATGAAAATCATAGCCATAAGAACATCCAAAAAATAATTAAAACACATGACTCAAATGAATATCTCATGTAAAACCAAATCAGGAAAAAAATAATGGCAGGGATTGTTACAAGTAGTGGTTGTCGTTGCACCAAAAGATCAACCTGTTAATACCCGATACAACCACTAGACTTATAAAAGACAAAAGAGGTTGTTAAACCATGTCACAAATCTTGAAGGGAGATGTTGGCGGTTAGTCCAATAATCCACCCCTCAGCGTCACCCGAGGGGATTCGAACCTGTGACCAAGCTCTGATACCACTTGTTACAAGTAGTGGTTTTTGTTGCACCAAAAGATTGACATGTTAATACCTAATACAACCAATAGACTTATAGAAGACAAAGGAGGTTGTTAAACCATGTCACGAATCTTGAAGGGAGATGTTGGTAGTTAGTCCAATAGGGATTAGTACCTGCTAAATGTTGTACTTTTTAGAAGTATGCCCTATGAGGAGCTTAACCCTGTTAGGAGTTTACAAAAGCACTATTAGGTGCTATCTGGTTAAGGGATTTACCTTTAGGCCTATTATAACCTTTACCCTATTAGGAGTAGCCTTGTTAGAGTACTTCAAACACAAACTAATGTGCTACCTTTTTAGAGCATTTACAATAGGCACCTTCTAGGATCCACCCGATTAAGGGATTTTGACTATTGTAACTATTATGAAATAAAAGGAACAATTATCTATAGAATAGCACTACCTCTACTTAATCAGATCCACTAAATTACACAATCACTTCTTAACACACTTATCTCTACTCTGACTTGATCAGAATTCACACATCACATTGCACTTTCCCAACACATAATTAACACTAAAAACTCTCAACTTCATTCAATATATACTTTTCATCAAGCCTTTAAGTTTTTCACCACCTTAAGATTTCCCTAAATAGCTTACAATTTTAACTGTTAATCTTCGTGCTCGAATATAACTCATCAAACAACAAAATTTAATGTACACCATAAATTTCCAATACCGCATCGGCCATCATAATTATTTACATAGAATTTTGTGTCCAGGGGTCAAACGTGTTTCAACCACACACAACCTTCATCTATAATCTTCTCCACATGCTAGAATCTAACAACGTGATACCAGATCATCACCTCTAATATTTAAGACGTGTCACCAGATCATGACTAACTTAATTGAAATTACCACAACATTTTCACTAATCATTGAGCAAAGATTTAACAACTGTCGCCCAAGAACATAAATACTTCAACCTATTAACAGTTCTGATTCTGCTCACCAATTATCTAAGCTTCACTTCGGTCATCCAAATTTCTTGTGATCGTAGCCATAGCATCCAATCATTTTTATCTACCATATCTTGTAACCTCATTACAAGACACAAAATTTTTTGACAAACCAATCAAATCATCTATCGCATGTTACTAACTGTTCTTAGTAGGTGCACTGTTATACTTCATCTAATCATAAATTTTTTACTGATCAATCTCAATAGTAGCGATCATGTATTTGACATTTTTAGACATCTATGAGTCTCCCATACAAATCACTTCAATTGAAAATTATTGCACCACTTTGATCATTAACCTTATACTCAACAACATACTAGCAACACTAGGTCAATACTTTTCATTAATGACAACTCAAAAACTGATCATCATGCAATCAAATCTATACCATGACAACTCCATAAATCACTTAGCATCACATCATTAGTTAGCATCATCTATTCTAACATGTGAAACTTAACTGTGCACCTAAAAGAGATCATGCACTTGAGGATCAAAAGTAAAACCATATGTACTTGTCACCATATACACATCCCAAAACTCCTATGGGAGTTCTGCCTAAAATTCAGATGCACTAGAAAGATCCAAAAGAAAATTAAACTCACAACCATACCTATTATGGAGATAAAAACATTTGGAGGTGTCTGTAACATGACCACTATCTCCATCCTCCGTTGGGATCCCAAGGATGCGTTGTCTCTATGATAAATCTATATTGCAACCACTAATTTCATCTCCTGCAGATGGAAAATGCTCATCCCACAAAGGATGGCACAACCTCAAAACTAGTCCACATTGATGCATCACCAAAACCATTATGTGTGGATCAGAAAAGTAGTGATGAGTACTCCTCCCTATGGAGTCCCGATAAAAGGCTCCCACCTTTGTCAAGTGCTGACTGTCACAGTATTGAATAAAACCTCTATCATCTGACTCATCACTAACACTTTCAATGGATATAACCATAGAAGAACTTGATGCAACATTTAGTTCTCTATTGCCTTCTACAGATGCACACATTCCAACTATATCATCTGCACCTATAATTGTAATAAGTGTGGCCACATCCACAACCTGCTCACAACCATATCCCATGGATATCAAGTCATCACTAACTATGGTTGTAGCCATAATACAACTATAGATGGTGAAGATTGTTCTTGGCTCAACTCCATGGTAACCTCATCTAGTTGTGAGTGTTACTCCTGAAGATCCAATTGGGAACTCTCCAATGAATCTATAGTCACCTCTAGCTCATGAGTGAGCTCATCTACCTCATCCTCTTTTTCCCTCAGCGCATAATAACAAGTGAAACCCCACTTGATAAGATAGTCTATGTTTGCCAATAACTACAAATAGTTTTGTTTCATTATTCTAATGGCTTCTCAAAGTGTATGAAACTCTGTGAGGGAAAGATTGTCATCATAGTGCTCATCTATCAAATGAGTTCTCTAACCATAGGTGGATAACATCTAGAAAGAAACATCAAATTTCTCAATGGTTTTGGAAATCTAGTGTTCATTCACCTTTAATTTCCCAATAAATTGATGTCTCTAGAATTCATGGCACTCATGCAAGCTCTCATTATCAAAATATGGACTATAAAGGAAATTCTATCTACAATACTAACCTTGTAATCAACATCATGAATGTTATCATTAGTGCACACATCATCAATCGAGGTATTGTTGCTAAGCACTTCAAAAAATGACTCATCTAATAAAGTGGAAGTTGTTGTTTTGAGAATCTCTTTGCACCCTTTCACTTCCCATGTAACTATAAGTCCTTGTTAGTTACAATCATGGGACCTATTATCAATAGATGAATTCTCTGAATCATTTTCCCAAGTCTGATTTATAAATTCATATTTGTTGTGACCTACATATAAATCACATATCTCAATTCTAATACCCAAAACTTGAGTGTCTTCATGTGGAAACAAACTAGAAGAATGTTCTTTAAGTGAAACTGCTTCTACCTCATGATAATGCAAAGAGTTCAAACTGTTGTTGCAAAAAAATGAATTCTTTTTGTTATCCTCAAACCTCTCTGCATGTTCAAAGAAATCCTTCCATATTTCACTCCTAAGTTGTTTGTTATGCCATACGGATTCAATGGGTTTCCTTGAAGGAGTGTCAAATAAACCTTGCTCTATCTTTTCCCCATACTTCACTTGAATATATTTCACTATATCAGACACTTCCAAATTTAAGCCAAGCAAGTAATACAAGAAACCATCAAAACCATCTAATTTTTTAAACTTATCTGGCATGATCTGGTACTCTTTCAAAATTATATCTGCTTCCAAATCAATTTCTTCTATAGTTTTTCCCATGTCTAAAACAAAGAAAGAGTGTTGATCACTTACATATCAAATGTAGGACTCAAGATTTTCAAACCCTATAAGATGGTAGGAAACCGCTTTGATACCACTATAATAACCCCTACAGGTTCTAACTCTGACAAACACTGGATTTCGTTCAATTTTGGATATTTGACATTCTGTTAAACACTTTGCATGAAACCTCTATCTTGTTGTCTTTTATTTTCAAATTTTATTGTTTGGGTCATGTATGTTGCAGTTGATGTTTTTAAATGCTTCTAGCAATGCAAGATTGACTAACAATGTGATAGAGATTATATGTTGTTTGATTTATGACTTTTACATTTATATAAGTGGCTAAAAGTATTAACTACAGCTACCTAAAAAATTATCAAACACTTGGCACGTATCAATCCAATATAAGGTACAACAAAAGACATTTACAACCAATAGAAATTTAGCCAAACATTTGGCATGCAACTTTTTAACTTCTTAAGATACAAACCAAATATGATGTTGATATACAATTGATCTAAATACAAGATTCTAAAACTTGACATCCAATCACCTAAACTATAGTCTTCACCAAATGATTGTAGCAATGATGCCAAAGCTAGAAATGGTTGTGTAAGGTACATCAATCCTAAATCATGTCTTCTTCCTACCAAACATAGGCCTTCTAATAGTGGTCATTGTCTCTAATGAATCTATTGTTGCCATAAAGTAATTGCTTGCTTTCTAAACCCAAATGTAGACTCAAAGAATAAGAAAAATATTGTAGTGTTTACTGTTCACACTATTGTAGTAGACCATACAAATTTTAATATACAAAAAGATGATCTTTAATATTCTGATCTACAAATAGATATGCATCAAACTCATGTGTCCTTGGTATTTCATTTCTGATTTAGCACAATTAGAACCTGATCTGTATGAAGCTCTCCTAGATGCCAAATTCAATGGATAATTCACCACCTCAAATGGTTGAAACCTTGAAGAAATATCGTTCTCCAATGACATATGAAATTTTGAAGCCCTTGGTCTCTTCTCTCCACAAAATCATATAAAAATAGATGCACAATCATAATGAATCAAACTTCTCTTATTAAATTTATACACTCTCCAAGAAAAGTTTGAACTTCTCCAAAAATCTCTTTATTAACATTAAAAATGTTATAACATTGCATTGGCATCATTAATGAAATAAAACTTTGGGTTAAGCTCACAAATAATTAATAAATTTGGCCCCTTTCTTATGATGACTCAACCCTCAACTTAAGTGAAATTATAACTTTATAATAAGCCATTTAATAATTTAATAATAATTTGGCCACTAAAATAATAATAATTCCCAAAATACTTATCCTTTAAATATGTCATCTGAAATAGGAGTCACACCTATTATTTCCCCGCATGACCAAATGCACTTTTGAAAAATAGAAAGGGTCCCTCTCAATCATCAACATACTTACCATAAATAGTAAGTACATGAAACTAAGCCCAAACGAAGTCCAATTTGAGCCAAATGAAGACCAAACTGGAACATACTGAATTGTGGAGAATACAAGACCCTCACATAACCAATCCTCAACCTCAGAAGTCCCTCTATCTACAATAATTATCCTACGAGGGACACAATAATAGGCTAACAACTCACCTCTGACACCAGCTAAAAAGGGGCATTACACATAACATCATTGTATGTTTATTTGTATCACAGGAACATCTAGATTTGAATTATAGAGATGGATTTTCCTTTCTCATTTTTTATGGACAAATCTATATTTATAAATTTTTGCAACTTATAGATGAACACACACGCGCATATATATATATATATATATATATATATATATATATATATATATATATATATATATATATATATATATATATGTTTATATATTTGCAATACATTATTTATAGATATATGCTTATTATGAATCTAGGTTTTCAATCATCTTCAAGGTTTAGTTTGTGTCCTTTATGTTCCAATTTTTCTATCATTTTTTGGTAAATTTTCACTTTTCAAGGTCCTTTAGATCCTGTACAAACCTTACTTTCCACCTTGTCTTTTGACTCATTTCACACACTTTAAACATTTATCTTTAATTATATTTTCGATCACATTCTCTCAAGGCTTCTTTCTAAGCATTTATGACTCATCATCACCCGTCATGGTTGTCAGTTAAATTTCTTAAAACTGAGATTTATGAGGTCTTTAATTGGAATCGTCTACTAATCTTTCTTCTCACCTTGGCGTTCGACTTGTGTTGTACACTTCTAACAATTTTTATTTATTTATCGTATCAATCACTCTCTCTGGGCTATTGTTGTTGAGAATTTATGGCCCATTCTCATCCGTCATTTTGATTATGTCAGATTAGCTGGCTTACATGCCTTAAAATATTTGATGGGATATGCTTTCTTGGGTGATGAAAAGGTAATGATGGTTGTCTGGAGAACACCTTCCTATTTTAAAATAACCTTTTAGGAGCTAGTTTGCGTGTCTTTCTTGCTCTAATTTTAGTATTCGACCTTCACTCTTCCTCTATCATGGAGACACCCATTAAGCTGGGAGGCCGAAATAGGCATATGGCTTTTGATAATGAGGTCACTATAGACATAATTTTCCAAATAGTCATGGTGAAAGATAGGGTTATTTGGAGAGCAGTCTAAAATTTCTAGGGGATCAATTTATAAATTGTAAGGACAATTTCTGAGCTAACCCTGACATTCCTGTGATGTTTATTGACATCGTTGTGCATGTTTTCAATAACAGGGATAACATATAAAGGCTATGTGGAGAGATCTTCATTGAGGGCATTCTGATTGGCCTTGATAGGGTTATTATTAATATTAGGAATGACCTCGCTATCCCTCAGACATGAAACTATGGTTTTTTTATAATATGATACCACCCAGTAACCACCTACCCCATTTCCTTCGTGAAAGATATGGAGGGCTTTTGGGCCCAGCAAGATTTCATTGTAAGAAACATGAAATTTTTAATGACTTTCTTTTAGGTTGTTGACCCCATTGAGGAGAATTGGCTAGAGAAGTACCTTCAAGCTAAAGGGGCATCCCAGGAGGTGGCTAATGCTGAAGCTATTTAGGATCTTAGGGAGGCAGTTTTTATCCATGGTTAGGAAAAGTTATGAATCATTTAGGTCTCTTATGTGTAGTTATGATTTTTGACTTTTTTGGTAGTATATAGTAGTTTGGGTTAGCATGGTTAGACACCCTTCTAAACAGAGGTAGATGACATGTAAGTTATTTTTATGAACTTGAAACTAACACAGTAATATTTCTTTTGTGTTAAAATTTCTTTGTTTCTCTTTTCTTCTTTAAAGGTTCTAGTTTATTACGCGAAGGCCTGCTCCTTTTGAAATTATGAATAGATGTTTATTTTCTCTTTAAGGGTTGGCTCCTACTTTGTAGCTTCTAGATGAACTACGAGGGAGACCAACACCGAGATGGTTAATTCTTTGTCTTAATGGCTTTGTCAGAAAATTACTTAGACGATAAGGTTCATTCTTCTCATTGTTTAAATTCTCCTTTACTTACTACATTCTGACTTCATGAAATATCATAGTAGTAAAACACTAAGAAAGGGAATATCTCTTTCAAATGAATAGAATCTTTTATGAGGATGAGATTTGATGATTTTTCTAGGTAATTCGGAGGATATTTTTGTTACTTTTGTTAAATATTATTTTTGGGTTATGGCTTGCTATTGATTGGTCCTTCTTTGTATGTTACTTAATTAGTTTAAGAGAGGAACACATTTACATACATTTATTATTATATATATATATATATATATATATATATATATATATGTATATACATACATTCACATATATATGTATGTATACATATTTGTGTGTGTGTGTGTATAAATAAAAGATTTGCATATATATATATATATATATATATATATATATATATATATATATATATATAATCCTTAAATGTTTTATCTATACAATCTATTAAGCAAGTGGACAATTGACTTTATAAGGTCTTGATGGTTTTTGTGTTTTAAAAAGATAGATTTATTGTCATAAGTAGCATACTATAAGGTAGACAAATAGAGAGCTCAAGGTGTGATGGGGATGAGGACTTTACTATTTTTCTTTGAACTATGGTTTAATATAGCTAGAGGAGTTGTATGGACTAGCGATCATTGGTAGTGTTAACATGGTCTTCATTATTTTTAGACCAAATATGGATAATATTCAATTGTTGGAAGTAGGGTTTTGATATTTCCATCTTTTATTCTAATATGTTCTATATATATGCAATTATTCTCATGATAAGGAAGTTAGTTTGCATCTAGTTTATGGACACAACAGGTTATGAATCTTTATGATTTTCTCAGTTTATAATCAATTTTTCTCACTTCGCAATGGTCTATGAGAGGAGGATTTTTAGTTGTAAGTTTTCTATTTATTTGGACAATACTAATAAACGGCGATGCAGGACTCCCTTTCCTACGAACAATTGGAAAATAGATTCATTGCTCACTTTGGCAAGTTGATTTTCATGGATGGTGTCATTTACAAGAGATAAGGATATCAATGGTTAATAAGGCTCTATCTCAAACAATTCCATTTTGTAATAAAGGTTTTATATGTAACTCCTAGCCTAAGTTATAGAGGCAAGGTGAGTAGGGATTGTACCCCGGTTGGGTTTAATTAGGGTTAGGTTATGCAACAAGCTAATTATAATAAAGATGCTCTAAAATGTTTGGACATGTAAACATGGATCTTTGATTCACATCAGCTACTACTAGTCCAAGACGGTTAGTCGAAGCTGTAATTTGTAATTTGGATTGAATAAATCCTGGGCAAGACCAGAGGTTTTCTTTACTCTGTTCTTTCCTACAGGTGCCCACACAAAATAGAGACAAAACTATATTATAATTTACTTTTAATAATAATAAAATAATTTTTTGGCCTTGGCATTTTACTGATATATATATACATATATACATATATATACATATATTATATAGACATATAGACATATATGTGTGTGTGTGTGTGTGTGTGTGTGATGAAGGGTGCTCCCCTTAATACCACAAACACATAATAGAAACAGAGAAACAACAACAATATGCAAGAATAGAAAATTGGCTTCTTATTATCTCCACAAATGTGGAATTACAAACTTTCAGAATTACAATATGCAAAGCCACATGGGAAATTCCTTACAATATTCTATAGGACAAAGCCTCGAATCAATACCCATAACTGCCCTAGACAACACTACGGGCCTTCTTTATATAGGCATTTTCCACTGCTCGAGAAGGTTCTAGAAATTTAGCCCTTAGGGCCGACCAATCTTAGAATTATTTTATTTTTCAATTTATTACATCAAATTCGGCTCAAAATAACTTTTGAAACCCAAAGAAAAATTTTGAAGGAAAATTATTTTCTGCCATTTCAGGTGACTCAACTTCTGGAGACCATAAGTCATCACCAGTTGACCCGATGGACTATTATAACCCCATTTCAGAAAGGCCACAAAGCGCTCTACAAGCTTGACTTGCGCAAGCGCTTGTCACCCAAATTTTTGACCTCATTCAGGGCCTCTAAAGCCTTCAAAATTGAGTTCAAAGTTTTTGTACCCTGCTGCCAATACCAAAAATCTTCAATATCTTCAAAACTAGACCTGATCTAGCCATGAAACTTTACTGGCAGGCTGCTATGACTGATATGAATCTCCACATGTAAAATCAGAACATTCTGAGATCGTATGACCAACTTACTAAAAATAGAAAGTTTTCATAAATAGCAGCTCTGTACAAGATAGCCCTTATTGAATACAAAAATAGAAATATTTTTGGGTGATGCAAGATTGCTCTTACACCCAGGATGCTCCTGCATTAGACACCTAGGGTAATTTGAGAAGTGACCTCATCACGTCTCAGGTGTGTAGAGGAAAACCAAGATAGTTAACCTCCTCCTTTGTCAGCCATGATGAATCTTCAACAGGTCATCCTTTCCACTTGACCAGACATTCTTCATATGTCCTGGTCCTTGTGCTTCTGCCAACACGACTATCCAGTATATACTCAATCTCTTTGGTATCTGAACTAGTTGCTGGAATACTCCACTATGTTGTTGTGATCTCATCTTCAACACCTCCCTCATGATACTCTGTTAGATCTGAAATGTTAAACACTAGTGAAATATTCAGCTCAGTAGGTGATTCTACTTCATATGCATTTCCTGAATCATGCTTCTTCAGTATTTTACATGGCCCAAACTTCTTCATTTTCAATTTGTTATATGTACCAACTGGAAATTGCTCCTTCCGCAAATGAGCCATAACTTCATCTCCAACCTAAAATTCCTTATGCCTCCTTTTCACATCTGCCTTAGCCTTATATTGCACATTCATCTTAGTAATATGCTTCCTCACCTCCTCATGGATATTCTTCAAGTGTTCTGCAAAATCCTCATCTTCAACACTACTTATTTCTCTTTTATCTATCTTTCTCAACTTAGATGCATTTCTTGGACTACTCCCATATACAATTTGGAATGGTGATTTACCAATGCTCCTATTGACAGAATTATTATAAGCAAATTCTACCTGTGGTAAAATCAAATCCCATCCTGTTGGCTTATCTCCAACCAAACATCTCAGCAAATTTTTGAAACTCCTATTCACCACCTATGTTTGTCCATTAGTCTGTGGATGATGTGATGAACTGAACTTCAAATCTATCTTCAACTTCTTTCACAATGTACGTCAGAAATATCCAATGAACTTAGTGTCCCTATTTGAAACTATACTCTTTGGCAAACCATGTAGTCTCACCACTTTTTGGAAAAATAATTTCGCTACATGAACAACATCATTAGTCTTCTTGTAGGGAATAAAATGTACCATCTTTAAAAATCTATCATCTACCACAAAAATTGAATCATGTCCCTACTATGTCCTTGGTAAACCAAGAACAAAGTCCATACTGATATCCTCCCAAGGCTTCTCTGGTACAGGTAATGGCTGATACAACCCTATATTTTGCTTCACTCCTTTCACCATCTGATATACTCTGCAACTCTGTACAAACTTCTTGACATCTTGCTGCAATTGTGGTCAATAATAATTCTCACTAACCAAAGCAAGGGTTTTATCACGACCAAAATGTCTAGCCAATCCTCCGCTATGCTTCTCTTTGATGAGATTCTCCCTCATAGAACTTCTTGGAATGCACAACTGACTCCCTCTGAATAGCATATCATCCTGAATGATGAAATCCAGCCACTTCATCCTATCTAGAGTAGCAGGTTCTTTACAAGCTTTCCAAGCTTCACCAAAATCAGGATCCTTTGGATACAAATTCTTGAGTCCCTTGAACCCAACCACCTCAATTTCCATCTCTGTCAGCAATAGTTACCTTCTGCTAAGAGCATCTGCAACTCTGTTAGACTTTCCACTCCTGTGTTTCAAAACAAATGTATAACTCTGCAAAAACTCAACCTATTTCAAATGCCTTTGATTCAACTTTCCTTGACTATTCAAATATTACAAAGCTTGATGATCAGTATACAAAACAAACTCCTTAGGAAGCATATAGTGTCTCCACTTCTTCAATGCCTAAACTATAGCATAAAATTTATGATCATAAATAGAATATTTTCTCTTGGCATCATTCAACTTCTCACTGAAATAAGCAATAGGTTTACCTTCTTGACTCATAACAGCTCCTATTGCAATACCACTAGTGTCACAGTCTTCTTGAAACACCTTATTAAAATTAGGAAGTGCTAAAATAGGTTGTTCTGTAACCTTTTGTTTCAACAATTTAAAACTCTTATCTGCCCCATTAGTCCACTTGAACTCTTTTCTATCCCCTCTCATTGTTTCAGTCAAGGGTCCACAAATACTCCTAAAATTTCTAATAAACTTTTTATAAAAACTAGCCAAACCATGAAAAGATCTTACCTTAGTAGCACTCCTTGGAGTAGGCCATTCAAGGATAGCCTGTACTTTCTTTGGATCCATTTTCAGACCTTCTGCTGAAACTACAAATCCCAAATACACTAATTCCTTCTTCACAAAACTACACTTCTTCAAATTAATCAACAATTTCTCATCTCTCAGCTTCTCAAACACCATACGAATATGCATCATATGTTCCTCCAATGTCTTGCTAAAGATCAAGATATCATCTAGGTAAACAATGACAAACTTACCCAGAAATTCTTTCAGAACCTCATTCATGAGCCACATGAAAGTGCTCGGTGCATTGGTTAGCTCAAAAGGCATGACTAGCCACTCATACAGTCTTTCCTTTGTCTTGAACGCAGTCTTTCATTCATCTCCTTCTCTGATCCGAATCTAGTGATATCCACTCTTCAGATCTATCTTTGAGAAATACATAGCTCCACTCAAACAATCCATAATATCATCCATTCGTGGCAATGGAAACTTGTACTTGATTGTGATCTTGTTTATTGCCCTAGAATCTATACACATCCTCCATTCTCCATTCTTCTTTGGTGCTAATACTGCTGGTACAACACATGGAATCAGGCTCTCCTGAATCAACCCCTTTTGCAATAACTCATGTACTTGTCTATTCAACTCTTCATTTTTTGTTGGTGTCATTTTGTGTGCTACCTTATTTGGAAAATTGGCTCCTAGAATCAAATCCATCTGATGACTAATCTTCCTTACCGGTGGTAATCCATCAAGTAAATTATCAGATACAATATCCTAAAACTCATTCAACAAATTTTCAACCTCTACAGGTACATCCTTTACTTCCTCTTTACTAGCTTTTGGAATTAAAGAAAAACACACATGCTCATGCCTCATACCATCTAGGAATTTCCTTCCATCAACAAAAGTTATTCTTGCATTACCACATACCTTTTCTTCGGTCTCCTTCAATGGCTTTAGCTTATGTCGCACTTTATCCTTTGTCAGGGAATAGATATTCGCACGACCATCATGTACAACACATCTATCAAACTGCCATGGTCTACCCAACAACATGTGACATGCATCCATAGGTATGATATCACATAGTACCTCATCATGGTACCTGCCAATCTTGAACTTTACTAGGCACTATTCACTGACCATGACCTTGTGGTCATCCTGCACCCAGGCAATCCGATATGGATGTGGGTGTTTCTATCTCTTGAGCTTCAACTTTGTCACCATCTCTTCTGACACCAAATTGTCAATGCTTCCACTATCAATAATCACATCACAACATTTACCCTCACACTTGCATCTAGTGCGAAACAGGCTTCTCCTTTGTTCAAGTTCATTCTCACCACTCAGCAGGACTCTTCTATTAATCAACATTTCTCCTCTTTGAGCATCTTCAGAATTTGAGGATCTGGCATCTTCATCTACATGTGCCACTCTGGCCTAGCCTTCATTCCTCCTATCCATCCTTCCTTGGTGTTGAGGACATTCAAATGCCCTATGACCTTCTTCTCCATAGTGAAAACATGTTCCACGGAAGCCTCCTTTTCCTGAACCTTGTCCTCTTCCTCTCTTATCTCTATTGTTCTAATCTTGGAAATGATTAGAATTGTTTCCTCTCCGATTTTGACTGGTACTAGCCTCATCCTTCTTTTTTGGATCTTCATTTCAGCCTCCATATGTCCATCCACCAGATCTTCCACTGTGACCTCTTCCATTTTGTCTGCTCTCAAACTTCTTGTTCAACTTTTCCTCTACTTTTAGGGCGAACTGGTATGCCTCTTCAATACTATTCATTTGAACCAGATTCAGCTCCTCCTGAATGCTCAGCCTTAACCCATTAAGGTAATGAGAAAATTTCTCCTTGTCAGCTTCTGCATGGTCTATTCTAATGAGGATTCGATAGAACTCCTATGTATACTCCTGAACAAATCTTCCTGCCTGCTTCAAACTTTGCATCTTCTTCAGTAGGTCAAGCTCATAATCAACAGGAATGAACTGTTGCTTCAATTTATCCACCATTCGATCCCATCTTGTGATTTTATATTTCCCTCTTCTATTTCACTCCAATTGAATATCTTGCCACCAAATCTTCGCATGACTTTTTAGTCTCGCCTTCACGAATTTGACCCTATCAGGATCCTCAATATCTTCATACTCAAAATAGTCTTCACATTCATTGATCCAGTCGATCAACTCCTCTGGGTTAAGATTTCCTGAAAATGCAGGAACCTAAATCTTAGGTCTTTTTTTGATCTTGAAAATGGCCCGAAAAAGTCTTTCTTCCTCCTGGTTCACAACTTCGACTTCTTCTTGATCTTCTTCTTTGGCTTCATCCTCTCTTTCATCTCTGACATTAAGATTCATTCCTTTGTGAATCTCCTCTTGCAATGCTCACACTTGTCTCTGGAGTGCTCGAACCTTAGGTGTTACAACACCAGCTCTTTCGCCACGTTCCCTTTGTTGAGGCATTTTCACGATGCACGCTGAAACCCTAACCATGGTCCTGGTGCAAACTGCTTCACAGTCAACAATTTATTTACACACTGAAGAAAACCTTCTCTGGTACCACTTGATGAAGGGTTCTCCCCTTAATACCACAAACACATAACAGAAACAGAGAAACAACAACAATATGCAAGAATAGAAAATTGGCTTCTTATTATCTCCACAAATGTGGAATTACAAACTTTCAGAATTACAATATGCAAAGCCAAATGGGCATTCCCTTACAATATTATATAGGAAAAAGCCTCGAATCAATACCTAGATCTACTACCCAGAACTGCCCTAGACAACACTACGGGCCTTCTTTATATAGGCATTTTCCACCGCCTGAGAAGGTTCTAGAAATTTAGCCCTTAGGGCCGACCAATCTTAGAATTATTTTATTTTTCAATTTATTACATCAAAGTCGGCTCAAAATAACTTTTGAAACCCGAAGAAAAATTTTGAAGGAAAATTATTTTCTGCCATTTCAGGTGACGCGACTTCCAGAGACCATAAGTCATCACCAGTTGGTTGGATGGACTATTATAACCCCATTTCAGAAAAGCCACAAAGCGCTCTATAGGCTTGACTTGTGTAAGCGCTTGTCACCCAAATTTTTGACCTCAACTGGGGCCTCTAAAGCCTTCAAAACTGAGTTCAAAGTTTTTGTACCCTGTTGCCAATACCAAAAATCTTCAATATCTTCAAAACTAGACCTAATCTAGCCATGAAACTTTACTGGCAGGCTGCTATGACTGAGATGAACCTCCACATGTAAAATCAAAACATTCAGAGATCGTATGACCAACTTACTAAAAATAGAAAGTTTCCATAAATAGCAACTCTGCACAAGATAGCCCTTATTGAATACAAAAACATAAATATTTTTGGGTGATGCAAGATTGCTCTTACACCCAAGGTGCTGCTACATTTGTGTGTGTGTGTGTGTATTGGGAGAGGGGCCAATGATCCATTCATTGGGCTTCCCCATGTGCCACATGTGGTAGTGGGTATTGTTGTCGTGCACAGTGTCACCACTGCCCAACGGCAGCGGGTGACCCTTTTATTTAATTAATTTTAAAAAAAAAAAATTTATGAAAATAATTTCGTCTAAGACTTTTCCTAGAATGATATTTTTATTTTTTTCTAATAGAATTTTTTTGAATTATACATACATACATACATACATACATACATACATACATACATACATACATACATACATATATATATATATATATATATATATATATATATATATATATGATGCAGGAGCATCTCGGGTCCTTGGCAATCCTATGTCACCAAAAACATATTTCAGTTGTTTGTGTTTCTCGGTTCCTACTTTGACCGAGTTGGTTCGGTGTTGCTTGGTTTCCTTTGTTCACTGGTGTTGGTCAGTTATCTCTCTAGCACTTGGTGAATTTCCCTGGCACTCGGTGATACTTGTCTGGTGCTTGGTTTCCTTGCTTACCAAGTTGTTTGTTTTGGATTTCTTTTGAGACCGACTTGTGTAGTTAATTTGGGTCATGGATTTAATGTTGGTATCCATCCTTGGGATGCGCATGGACCTAGATCTAGTCACCCCTTCAATTGATTATGGATCTGAAGGTTGACTTGGCTAGGTAGCCTCTTGTATAAATGTAGTTGTTGGGTTAGAGTTTGGGAGTCAGTTTCCAGTTAGGAGATAGAAGATAAAAGTTTAGAGGTGATTCACAAATCCTGGCATGTTTGAGGACTTCTGTACTTGATTGTAGTATCTGGCTGAAACCGGGAAGGCCTTATAGCCCGGCATGTATGAATCAATTTGAAGATAATACATGAAATTTTATGCATTCTCTCTATCACTATTGTGTGTTGTTTCTTCCGCATGTTGTTGAGCAAGGTGGATCTGGTTAGGGTGTGCCATTTTTGGCCCCTCCTTGTCCTGTCCTGCATCAGGTGGTATCAAAGTGAGGTGAGATTTGGATCTAGGTTTGTGAATCTAGATTTGAAGGCTCCTTCTTGTGAAGCCCTAGTTGAATTGTTGTGGGGTAGCAGTTTGCGATCTGACCTACAATTGTAGAGGTTTTTCAAGATGTTTTGTGGGAGGTGAGATGTGGATCCAAGATTGGCAAACATGTTGAGACAACTTACTACTAGATTAGAAGCTATTGAAATAGCCCAAAGAAGAGGAAGACATCTTGAAGATGTTAGGGATGATGAAATTGAGGTAGAACAAGGTGATGTAGAGCCTGCACCTATGATGGATCAGGGTGAGGAAAGATTCTTGAAGGCTTTGACAAGTCTGAAGTCTACACCACACTTTAATCCTCCTAAGTATGGTGGAAAGTTGGATTATGATGAATTGGTGGATTGGATCACTGAGATGGAAAATTACTTTGAGTATGAAAATGTACCTGAGGAAAAGAAGGTGAAAATTGCAAGCACAAAGTTGAAAAGTCATGCATCCTTATGGTGGGAACATCTGCAGCTGGACAGAAAGAGGAAAGGCAAAGACAAAATCAAGGTATGGAGTAAAATGGTGAATAAATTGAAAGGAAAGTTCTTACCTTGTGATTATCAAATTAACCTAGTTAGGCGAATGCAAAGTTTAAGGCAGAAAGATAGCTCGGTAAAGGAATATACTAAGGAATTATATAGATTAGATATCAGATCTAGACATGATGAAGATGATGTGGAAAAAATTTCTAGATACCTAAATGGTTTGAGAGTTTCCATCCAAGAAGAAATCAGTTTGGTCAAATTGGAGAACATTGAGGAGGATTATCAATTTGCATTGAAAGCTGAGGAGAAATTGAATAAGAGACATGAGCAAAGACAAAGAGGAAGAGGTGGTAGATTCCCTAGAGGAAGAGGTAGATCTCATGGTGAAAATAGTAGATCTAAACCTAAAAAGCCAACTCTGGATGAAGGCAAGACCGAGTGGAAAGGTGAAAGTTCATCTAGAGGTAGAGGCAGTAACTATCCAAGTGGTTATATAGAGGTGGTTTTTGAGGAACTTGTTACAACTGTGGAGAAGAAGGACATAGATCATTTGAGTGTACACATGCAAGTAAGAAGGCTAGTAGCAGTAGAAATACTTTGGTGCAAGAAGAGTCACTAAATGAACCTGAGAAGGAAAATAACTTTATGGTAAGGAGAGAACTTTGGAATGAAGGTAAAAAGGAAGATTCGGTAAGGAAAAGTTTGTTTAAGACCAGATGTAGATTTTCTGACAAAGTTTGGAAGGTAATCATTGACAGTGGTAGCTCAAAGAATCTAGCATCTGAGGAGATGGTCACAAAGTTACAGTTGAAAAGGTTGGAACATCTGAAGCCCTATCAAATTTCATGGATCAAAGATGAGCATACACTCTTGGTAAGTGAACAATGTTATGTGAATTTGAAAATTGGAAAATACTATGATAAAGTGTTATGTATTATCATGCCTATGGATTGTTGTCATATTTTGTTGGGTAGACCTTGCCAATATGATAGACATGTTATATATGATGGGAGATCGCATAAGTATACTATTTGGGCTGACGAAAGAAGACAAATCTTGCTACCTTTGATGGAAGAACCTGTTAGTAATGTTTTGACATCTATGAAAGTTTTCTTAATGGAAGGCAGAAAGTTTGGTAAGGATTTAAAGAAGAATGATGTATGTTTTTTTGTGATTCCTAACAAACCAAGTAAGAAAATAGAGGATAATGTCCCTGAGGAGATTGATAAGTTACTCACTGAGTATAGTGAAATTATTTATGATAATGTACCTAATAGTTTACCACCGAAGAGAATCATTGATCATTGCATGGATCTTATCCCTAGAGCTAGTTTACCGAATAAGGCACCTCATCGATTGACACCTACTGAGAATTAGAAATTGAACCGACAGATTCAAGAATTATTGCAAAAAGGTTTGATCAAAGAAATTTTGAGTCCTTGTGCATTACTTGTGGTATTGGCACCTAAGAAGAATGGAGAATGGAGAATGTGTATTGATTCCAGAGAAATCAACAAAATAATAGTGAAGTATAGGTTTCCTATACCAAGAATGGATGATATAATGGGTAGTTTGATTGGAGAAAAGTATTTTACTAAAATTAATTTGAAAAGTGGGTTTCATTAGATCAGAATTAGAGAAGGTGATGAATGGAAGACTGCTTTCAAGACAAAAGAAGGTTTGTATGAGTGGTTGGTTATGCCTTTTGGTTTAAATAATGCACTGAGTACTTTTATGAGGTTGATGAATGAAGTTTTGAAGAAATTCGTGTGTAATTTTGTGATTGTATATCTTGATGATATTCTAATATTCAATAAGACCAGAGAAGAATATTTTTTGCATGTTAGACAAGTTTTATAGAGATTCAAAGAAGAAAAGTTGTTGATAAATCTGAAAAAGTGTTCATTCATGAAAGAGGAGATTGTGTATTTGGGATTTGTGATTTCAGCTGATGGTTTGAAAATGGATCCTGAAAAGGTTGAAGCTATTTTGAATTGGCCTACACCTGAGAGTGCTAGTGAGGTAAGATCATTTCATGGTTTGGAAAGTTTTTACTGAAAGTTCATTAGGAATTTCAATTCAATTTGTAATGCTATGACTGAAACTATGAGAGGAGACAAAAGAGAATTCAAGTGAACACATGGAGCTGATAAAATTTTTGAGACTCTAAAGAAGAAGGTTGTTGAATTGCATATTTTGGCATTGCCTGATTTCAATAAGGTATTTCAAGTGGAATGTGATGCAAGTGGAACTGCAATTGGAGCTGTGTTGAGTCAAGAAGGTAAACCTATTGCTTTCTTTAGTGAAAAGTTGGATGATGAAAAAAGAAAATATTTTGTGTATGATCAATAATTCTATGCTATTGTTCAAACATTGAAGAAATCAAGACATTATTTGATGTCGAGTGAATTTGTGTTGTATACCGATCATAAGGCTTTACCGTATTTGGGTAGTCAGACTAAGTTGAATTAGAGACATATGAAATAGGTTGAGTATTTACAGAGTTATACATTTGTGATAAAGCATAAGAGTGGAATCACTAACCGATTTGCTGATGCATTAAGTAGAAGAAGATCTTTGATGACCGAGATGAAAATTGGATTTCTAGGCTTTGATGACATGAGAGATTCTTATGAATTTGATCCTGATTTTTTTGAGCCATGGAGAAAGTGCAAAGCACCTGTTCAAGATCAACAGAGTACTAAATGGGATGAATATTTTATGCAAGGAGGTATGTTGTTTAAAGGTATTCAGTTATGTATACTGAGAGGAGCAATGAGAACTAATTTGACAAAAGAGAAATGTAGTAGTGGTTTGGTTGGACATTTTGGTGTTGATAAGACATTGAATTTGCTTAAGGAGAAATACTTTTGGCCTCAGTTGTATAAAGATGTTCATAAATTTGTGAAAATTTGTGGAGTTTGTCAAGTGGCAAAAAGAGTTAGTCAGAATACTGGACTGTATACACCGATTGTTGTACCTGAGAAACCTTGGATTGACATCAATATGGATTTTATTCTTGGCTTACCAAAGACAGTAAGAGGTAATGATTCTATATTTGTTGTTGTGGATATATTTTCTAAAATGGCACATTTTATACCTTGTAGAAAGACATCATATGTAGTACATGTAGCAGATCTTTTCTATAAGGAAATTTTCAAATTGCATGGATTACCGAGGAGTATTATCTCTGACCGAGACAGTAAATTTGTTGGATACTTTTGGAAGACTTTTTGAAGAAAGTTGGATACTGAGTTGAAATATAGTTCTACATTTCACCCACAAACCAATGGACAGACAGAAGTTGTGAATAGAAGTTTGGGTAATCTTTTGAGATGTTTATTTGGAGACACACGAAGTAATTGGGATTCTATGTTGGCACAAGCAGAGTTTGCATACAATAATTCAATGAATAGGAGTACTGGAAAAACACCCTTTGAGATTGTAAATGGCATACAACCGAGAGGTATATTAGATTTGAGAGACATTGCTGATGAAAGAAAGAGAAGTGCTAAAGGAGTAAAATTTGTTGAGTACATGAAGACATTGCATGAAGATGTGAAGCTTAAGCTTGAAAAGAGTAATTAGAAATACAAAGACAAAGCTGATAGATCAAGAAGACATAAGAATTTTGATGTTGGTGATGAAGTGATGGTTCATTTGAAGAGAGGTAGATTTCCTGTTGGAACATATGGAAAGATGAAGATGAAGAAGTTTGGACCTTGCAAGATTTTGAGGAAATTTGATAGTGGAAATGCATATGAGATTGAGTTACCTGATGACATGGATATATCACCTATATTCAACATTAGTTATTTGTATGAGTTTCATGAACCTGAAGAAGACATGACAGTACTGATGGATTATCCTAAGAAGCAGAATGAAGAATTTGAAAATATTTCGGAGCAAAGAATTGGTAGCAGTACAAGAAGAAAATAGTATATGGAATATATGGTAAAGTGGAAAATAGACCGATTGAAGACAGTTCATGGATTTCACAATCTGAGTTGGATGCAGCTCGGATCATACCTATTTCATGATTTAGAGAATCATTTCAAATAACCCCAAGTGTCTGATGCAAGAACATCTTGGGTTCTTGGCAATCCTGTGTCACCAAAACTATATTTGAGTTGTCTGTGTTGCTCAGTTCCTGCTTTGACCGATTTGGTTCGATGTTGCTCGGTTTCCTTTGTTTGCCAATGTTGGTCGGTTATCTCTCTGGCGCTCAGTGAATTTCCTTGGTGCTCGGTGATGCTTGTCTGGTGCTCGGTTTCCCTGCTTATCGAGTTGTTTGTTTTGGATTTCTTTTGAGGCCGACTTGTGCAGTTAATTTGGGTCATAGATTTAATGTTGGTATCCATCATTGGGAAGCGTTTGGACCTAGATCTGGTCACCCCTTCTGTTGATTGTGGATCTGAAGGCCGACTTAGCTCGGTAGCCTCTTGTATAAATGTAGTTGTTGGGTTAGAGTTTGGGAGTCATTTTTTAGTTAGGAGATAGAAGATAGAAGTTTAGAGATGATTCACAAATCCTCACATGTTTGAGGACTTTTGTACTTGATTGTAATATCTGGCCGAAACTGGGAAGGCCTTACATCCCGGCATGTATGAATCAATTTGAAGATAATATATGAAAGTTTATGCATTCTCTCTCTCACTCTTGTGTGTTGTTGCTTCCGCGTGTTGTTGAGCAAGGTGGATTTGGTTAGGGTGTGTCATTTTTGGCCCCTCCTTGTCCCGCCCTATGTCAATATATATATATATATATATATATATATATATATATATATATATATATATATATATATATAATTATTTTCCAAAAATCTAGTTTTTAACCAATATCTTTCGAGGGCAATTTTTTCTCCAAATAAACAAAGAATCAAATTAAACCTTGAATAATAATTTACATATACAAAAGAATTTATTTTCTTTCCCTAAATTAATCTTTTCCCAAATATTGAAATTTAATTTCTAATATGTATAATAATGCCCAATTGATTTGTGATTTTCAAATTGATTTAATCTCAAGGGCTTTTATCAAATTTCTAATCAAACCCTAACTAATTTAATTTCAAGTTTTCTTATTGTTTTCAAGCAAATTTCTGGCTTTTCATGGATTCAATACAACAAAGATTTTCTTCACATAAATAAAACCCCAAAGCTTTTCCATTCAAATTCAAACAAATGGAAAACCACAATACAACCATTTCAAAACATCACTCAACCTAGCAGACATAAAGTAAACAATCTTTTCAAAAGAACAGATCTATAAGGTTTCCAAACCCTACCTTAAATTCAATAGATCTGTGACGACACAAGTTGATTCCCAAAACTCCAAAAACTCCAAGCTTCCAAAAACTTCTTCAATTCCAAATCCATAGCCAAAACCTATAAACATGTGTGTCTTAAATGACCAATAAAAGAGTCTAATAAAGAAAACCTAGAATTCAGGATTGAAAACATGCAACTCTCAATCAGCAATTAGAACTCAACTCTTAACTTCATTTTTATCAAAACCCTTTTTGCATGATTAATTATAATTTTATTAATAATAATATGCACTTTTTAATTAATAACTCTCAAATCAAATTTAATATAAAACTCCTAATTGATTTAATAATTTGAGTTCATAATGAAATTGCCTAATAATACTTTAATTAATAATTATTATTTTTAGCATATTATAAATATGTAACTGGTATTTTAAATACCAATTATACTAATTATATATTTAGTTTTAATTTGGATTTAATATTTAAGTAAATCCTCTATTTCCCAACATTAGACCTTTAATTAAGTCCTTTTAATAACCATAAGTATTTAATTAATTTTTATTAATTAAATACCCTTATATTTAATAGTTTAATATTTTATAATATTTAATTAATTAATCACCTAATTAATCTCAATTAAATCATTTATCTATTTTAACACAAAATTCACATCAAATTGCATGCATGCAAACCTAAAGAAATCGACTACACCAAAAATACGATAATCAAGCACAAAGGAAGGTTCATGAATTCACGTCACCTTGACGAATTCGGCGGGGTAAACAATCATAAACTTATCCGCTATTTCAAGACAATAAATGGCTTAAGTTGGGATTTGGACATGTCTATTATCTCTCATCTCTTACCATTGAGATATTGTGATAGGCACACTCATCCTGACAATTCAGGGAAGTTGATACCTGGTACCTGCAATCCTGCCATCACAAAGATCACACACACACACACACACACACACACACATATAGGACAATGGTTGGGATCGGTACATCATGTGGTTCTCACAAGAAAGTAACTACGACTTCGTCCCACACCATATCAAGCACACCAAATAGAAATGTAAAAATACATATGATCCATGGGCATATAGATTTAGGGTCAGTATGTCAATAAATTCATGAACATAATGAAATCATAACATATAATAAAGCATCAAGGCTCTGTGAGAAACTTCAAGTATAGCATTTTTTGCAGTTGCAGAGCCATGGGAGGTCGCAAGAAGAGGTGTGAGCCAGAGAATTGTAATGAATGGAACCAAAATCTAGAGGTTTAGAATATTGTTAAGAATGGGGGATTGGTGGTTTATTTGGAGAGATTGCATGGAGGGAAGCTTGTTGTTACTAAACATTTCATCAAGACCCGGAATAAGGGGAAAATTATGGTGGGAGCGCAGAGCATGGAGATAATAGAGGAGGTCATTTCTGAGGCAATGGGTCTCAAAATTGAAGGGATCAACTTCTATAGAGACAGGAAGGTGTCGGATAAAGCCCTGGTGGTCTTTACAGCAACAGACCAGGAAAGGAAGTGAATGGTTAAGGTTGATAACTCTTATTTTAACCCTAAATGCATTTATAGGTTGTGGAGATTGGTTCTTTTTGTTATTATTAGTTACATTACACTGGATGGGAGATACACCAAAATTTATAATCATCATCTTATTTTGTTAAACCATTTCAGACATGGGGTTAAAGTTAATTTCCCCTTTTATCTTTTGAGTTCTTTGGATGCTACTATTCTTAGTTGGCAGAGGGACCCTAAAGGTGACCATGCTTGTCATGAAGGGTTGATGGTTCTAATCTATGATGTTCTAAAGTCTAAGAAGGTTGAGAGGTCCTGGCTCAATCGGAAGGCCCTTGAAGATTATGATACTGATGATAAAGATTCAGAGGAACCCTTTATGGAGGACACTGAAAATGAAGAGGTTGATTTTGTGCAACCCAGAAAACCCTCCATTCGTTGTGGCTCCTCGTCCAAAAGGAAAAATAATAAGGCCAAGATGGAGGACTTGGTTACTGAAATGGAGATGGAGGAAGAGGAAAGTAGGGATGAAAGTGTGAAGGGGAAGGATTAAATAGAAATGGAGACTATAGGGAAGCACACCACAACCAAAAATAAGAACAAGAAGAGGGGTAAGTGGGTTGTCATATCTTTTGATGATGATTTTGCCTCATAGGAGAATGCTCAGGAAAAATAGGACAAGCGGGTGGAGAAGGAACCTATTATGGAGGACCTTGATGATTTAGACTAGAATGTTCTGGTAGGTGAAAATATCATGCAGGATATAGCCCAGGATGTGGATAATATTGAGAAGGATAGTCTGGCTGATAACAGCCTGGGTAGGGTGGAGAGCTCTAAGAAGGAGATGGCTTGTGTGAAAAAGGACTTTGATAACCTAGGGTGTACTGCTTTCTTTAACAACCTCAACACCATGAAAAATGACATCAACACTATTAAAACCCAAATCCAGCAGTTTCAGAAGGAAATTGGGGTTCTTGGAAAAATGAATTTGGGAGAGAAGACTATGGGACAATGTATTGATGAACTGAAGGAGGTTGTTGGCAGGGCTGAGGGGATATTGACCCTCAATGATAGAATCACTTTAATAGAGAACAAAATAAAAGAGGGGGATGTGGTGAAAGGTAGTAACATGCTTAAGAGAGTTGATAAAATTGAGAACAAAATTGAGCGGCTGGAGAAGACGATGGGTAACATCACTGAGCAGAGTTTCACCATTCTCAAGGCCTCGACTGAGCATGTCAAGATACTTGTGGACAAGATGGAGCAGGGCAAAGGGGAGCAGGTGCTCATGGAGGTTAAGTAGGATCACAGACCCAGTAAAAGGACCAGATCAAGCTTCAAAAAGCTGGAGGATCATAAGAACAAAGATATAGAGGAACTCAAAGTTTCCTCTACTAATATGCAGATGTTGGCTGAACAGGCGGTTGAACTAATGAAGAATATCTAGCCAACTATCTGTTGTCTTGTTGTCTTTTTGTTATCCTTTTTCTCTTTGTTTTTCTTTTGTTGGACTAGCTAGTTTTGTGGTGTCTCTTTTTGGTGTTGTTGCACTGTTTCTACTAGAACTTTAATGCTTATTTTTTAATCTCGCTATAAAAGGTTTCGGGTCCTTTCAAAACCTACTTTTATGTAATCAAAACATATAATAAATCATCATGAATATAACCATAAATTTAACTGTAAACATATGATATTGCACAACTATCCAATGGCTTATAATATATCAAATCACAATGTGAAGTCATACATCCATATCCTCAAATATCACTTAAATAACCAACGCACACATGAAAGTGGCCTAAAAAGAGTTTGGTAATATAAACTGAAAAAGAAAACTATTGGGGGGGGGGGGGGGGGGGGTATTACAATGATTGTGTGTTTTATCTTATCTCATGTTGAAATGTCATCATAGGAACATTTGGTTTGGTGTTTTAAAATGAACCTAGTGGTAGATGTTTTGGATGTTGTACCTATTACATTGAAAAATTCATCCATCATTGGTATTCTAGATTTGTTGCATAGTAGTGACATTAAGGAGTTCCAAAAAAGATATAGTTTGTTGATCTATTTTATGTTCCACTTGTGCATAATAATGATTATACCTAGGATGCATTCGATGTTATTAGTTTTATTAGATTATATTAGTTTGTTTATTATTTCAAAAAAAAGTCTGCATGATTGATGAGTATTTATCCTTACGCCAAGGATTCCTCGACGAGGCATTACACTTGGTGGGGTGTTACAACATGGTTATTTTCTTAACTTAATGATTGGGTAAGATTATATTTTATGAAATATCCTTAAGTTAAGAAAATAATTGCATAATGAATGTACACTTAATTTTCTAGGCACCTTTGACCATTTTAGGTTGTATCTTTCTTCCGTTGAAAATAAATATCTACAATTAAATGTAATTAACTTTGTGTCTTTATTGTTTAAAAATGTATTGTGTGGCATTTTTATTTCTATCCCTAATTTTTCTTCTTGAATCATTCTAATTACTAAATGTGATGTTTTTTTTTATTGTATTATGATGTTATTTTTCACCACTAATGTATAGTGTGATCCTCACAATTCCTAAATACTAACCTTAATTTTATTATTTTTTTATACTTAAATAATTAAAATTATGGATGTTTCATAAAATGAATGAAAAATCACTCTAATAATCTCATTACTAAGAAAAATCTATAAACTCAAATTGTTTTGTTGAAACCCATATAGAAAAATTAGCAAAATCTATTCTAGAACACTACAACAAAATCATCAAAGAAATTGAGGACACAAATTTTTTTGTTGTAGTCGTTGAAGAACAATAAATCTACAAATGAAAGACATTGAAAAAATATTTCATGAGACATGGACAAAATTGGCTAGATTTTGTATTTTTCTAAAAGAACTATATTATTATGAACAACACAAAAAGGGTTGTAATTTCATTCTCATCATTGAATCAATACACATATATTTATATCATTATAACGAAGCATGCCTACACACACACAATGTTCTTTCTTGTATATGTTAAATAAATCAAAGAGGTATTTAATAGCTTTTAATAAATTTATGAGTTTCTTAAACATGTATATTCCTTATTTTTAATTAAATGTTTTTCTTCTTATTTTTCTATGATACATATGTTATATAGATTCAATGTACAATTAATAGTAATCTACGTATTTCCCTTCATAATCTTTGATTATGGAATCTCAGCCTACAAATGAATTAAAACACGAGTCATTGTTTGTATTATCCCATATCATCTTGAAATCATTTTTCTTCTCATAACATGAACCATATTTATGTATTCTTTCTTCTCGGTTTGATTGTGTCGCAATTTTTTAGCATCAACATTTTGAATCACACTACATGATCCATCATCAAGATGCAAGAGAACCAAAGAAATAAAAATGTAGAATTTAGACTTAGCAAGGAATGAAAAGAGGGGGAGGAGAGAGGGAGTGTAATGTGCCCGACAGGGAATCCATAAGGAACGGGTCTAAAGTACAAAGAAAAGAAACTATTTTTTTTAAACATTACTAAGAACTTATTTGATAATCCTACATATGAAAATGCCCTTAAAGGTTCCCTTATTGATTGTTATCAACATTTAAACCACTCATTCAATTAACTACCTTAATGAATTCATTTCCTTTCCTACCTTACATAACATTTAGATTTTAGAAAAGAGATAAGAATAAATAACATATTACTTCTTTCATAAACTAAATTTATTTATCCTTTCCTTTTTTCATTTCTTTTCCAATTAACCTTATCTACACATAATTCATTTGTACTTCCAAAACATAAATAACTTGTAATTTTGAAATCCTTACTTTTCTATTTTCATTTCAAGATTCAAAGAGAGCTAGGGTAGAAGGTACATAATTACATTCCTTTCTTTCTGATTTTCAAATAAACATTCCCATTGATATTCCTAAAACTACCTCTCCCAAATTACATTGCTTCTTTCTTTCAATTTCACATACAATTACATCAAATTGCCTAAGGGATTACAATTAGATCTTTACATCTTGATTTACAATAAATAAAAGTACATGATACAAGATAGGAAGTCTTCATCACTATATAAATCTGAATCCAAGCCAAGACACGAACCATGAACAGTACCTCGAAAGAGATTTTCCACCCAACCATGTGAAACTTGAGAACTTCCACCCCCCGTGTTAGGAGATAGAACCAAGCTACTCACAAGGCCTAAAGCAATCTAAGGCAAAAGAATCATTCACCCAAATACCAAAAGAGAAAAGACATAAGCAACAAAATATCACCATACTATACACAAGGGTTAAGTTTCTAGTATACCATCTAGGTGAGTGTCATCACACAACCTGTGTATTGGGATCCTCCATGGAAACCATGTAACCCTGGTCTCATTTTCATGTTAAGGATCAACCCTGGCAGTTACCCATTGTCTCAATACTCCAACAGGTCAATGTGTACTTCAACATTATATGTCTTTCATTATCTTTTGAAACCCCCTTCCCAAGTTAATTTTTTATAATTATCACTTAATTACAAACTTGCCCATAGGAACCCCTAACAACCACTTTGGGTACCAACACCTATCATGAGCCACTCACCTAGGGTACTTATTCCCCTACCCAAAACATGCCAAAAAGAAATGAAAACACTTCAAATTCTCTAATCCATAGGTCTAGGAAAGTCCCCTGAGTACCTAGACCCTCAAGACGAGGCCTAACCTTAACCATATGCAAAATAAGAATAATAACAAGGATTTAAAACACAAGACACATTAAGTACATCTTTTAGATTGACCTCATTCATTATTTTGAACATTCAAAGAGGTGACATGATGCAGACAAAGATCATGATAAAAAACCAAAAGACACGGACCAAACCCCAAGCCATAAGGTGATCAAACTGGATTCCCATGACTCCAAAATCTAATATGAGTATTCCCAGAGGCTAATGCGAGTAGTCCCATAGGGTAGTATGATTATCCCCATAGGCTAGTATTAGTAAACAGGATCAAACTTCTTTACTCATACAAGAACTGACTCCAAAGTTCCCAGATTTGACCCAAATTGAAATTATGACCAAAGTGAAGTATGGAGGGTGTTTGGGGAAGGTTTTATGAGATGGACCTGGTTAAGGTATCTCATTACCACATCCATAACTCCTCTCCATCTCAAAATACATCCCCAATATAATAGAAACCAAAACTAATTAAGAATTCATTGCAAAAAACTACATAAAGAATAAGAAGGGAAAACCACTTAAAGAACTTCCTAATCCATCCTAAAAATCCCTAATATTCCCTAAAATTCCCTAAACCATACACATACAGAGGAAAACACCCCATAACATCTATAATGACAACAATAAACCTCCCAGTAAGAAATTTAAAGGAGTTATTCAATCAACATTTCACCATTCTTCCTGAATACACTAAACATTTCCAACATCATATCCAAATCAATAAATTATTTAACAATAGACACTTTCAGATCATATGAACATTATATACATTTAAAAACACACAGACACACACATATATTTATAGACAATAAGGTGATTTCCCTGGTTCCAGACCCTACCTGGAGTCCTACGGAGAAATCCCTTCCAAAGTTGAGCAATCCCTAGCACCTTCTTCCAAGATATTGAAGATGGATATCCTTCCAAGAATTGCTTATAATTCTTTTTGAGACAAAATACCTCCTTTGTTCCTTGAGATTCTCCCCAACTCCAACTAGATCTTTATTCTAAACTTTTATCTCTGAAACAATCTATCAATAATTCTTTCTAAAACCCCAAATCTTACAATTTTCTCCTAATCCCCCAATCTATCAATTCCTCCAAATATTAATAGCCAACTATATGGTTGGAGGAGTTTCTTTATAGGAAGCAACTACTCCAACTACTATAGTTTGTTCCAAATATTAAAGCAACTCTCGTAAGCTTAATTAAATGTTTTTATTTTTTATTAACTTGTTTTACCTCTCAAGACCATAACTATGTTAGAGGTGAAAATAATTCCCAAATGACTCACATAGCCCAAATGGAAACTAACTAGCCTAACTCCTAGGAGGTATCAGGTTCAAAACTCCTAGTTAAGCTAGCTTTACTAATTAAGGGATTTATTTCTCTTATTTATTTTATTTTTATTTTATAATTACATCATTTATTCTACAAGCATAAAGATACATCTATACATACAAAAACACCTTTCTATACATATTTATATATTTGTAAGTATATATTTGTGCACCCATATATACATACACATATATAATACACAATCTAATGCATCCAATTTTACATTTAAAAAGACAAAGAAGCATAATACTTTAACATATATAAAGAAATAACAAAAACATACTTTAAAACATAAATAAATAAAATCATAATACTGCTCAAACCCCCAACTAAGGTGACTTCCTAAACTGGAACCTAAGTCAACAAGGGTTCCTTGAGAGTATCTTGGCAATATCTCCACACAACAACATTTGAGGATTTGAAGGCATGCTCAGACCTGTGTAGCTAGGTGAAGTCGATGCCTGGTACTTGCATCCTGCATCATCAAGCTGAGAGAACATATACACCAACATATACACACAAAAAAAAAATAAAAAAATAGTGGCAGACAAGGAGGAAGAGTACGACATCATGTGGATCTCTCGTGGAAGTGACTACGACTACCTCTCCTCATCCCACAAGCACATCAAACAGTACCGATATCAAAGCATAATTGGATTATTATGGTTAGCTCAAAAATAATCATAACTCCATAATATAAAACAAGAATGAATCATTTTCACAAACAATATATTCATATACATATGAACAACGTGTCATGCTAATACTATAATCATTTATTAGTTTCATAAAATAGTTTTATTAACAAAACATACGCTCAAAATGTCTCATCATCTAATCAAAATAAGAAAAACATATAATCGATAATACTAAATGTAATGATCTTGTTAGTCCAAAATATCAAAGTACTAGGGTGGGCATTACATCCTCTCCCCCTAGAATTAGGCATGCTCTTGAAAGCCTACAAATAAATATGGGTATGCAGCTTTGAGCCTGCTAACATATTCCGATGTGATTGAAACCTCATTGTTAGGGTCCCATAGGACCCTTACCTGCTCTATGGTGTGACCCTTGAGGGTCAATGTATGTTGTTGGAGAATACATACTGGCGCCAAAGCCAGTTGCTTGTCCTCTACTTGTAAAGTGTTCCAATCCAATACGTGGTTCAAATCTGAAATATATTCTCTAAGAGTAGATACATAAAACACATCATGAATACATGTGAGGCTAGGTGATAGGGAGATTCGGTAAGAAAATGGTCCTATCCTCTCTAGGATCTCAAATGGACCCACAAACCTAGGTTCCAATTTAGAAACTTTTCCATGACGGATAGGGCTCTTACGTGGGAAAACTCTCAAAAACACCTTGTCTCCAACAGAAAATTATCTGTCAACTCTGTCAGCATCTACATACTTTTTATGACTACCCTGAGCTATCACAAGGTGCTCTCTAATTCTCAGCACCTGCTACTCCATATCCTATAACATATCTAGTCCAAGGAGTACTCTATCCTCTAGGTGATCCCAAATCAAAGGTGTATGACAAGGATGACCATAAAGAGCCTGGAAAGGTGACATTCCAATAGAACTGTGATAGTCGTTGTTGTATGCAAACTCCACTAGGTAAAAATAGTCTTCCCAGTGGGTTTGTCTTTCCATCACATACATTCTAAGCATATCCACAAGTACCTGATTTACCCCCTTCATCTGACCATTAGTCTCTATATGATATGTCAAATTAAATTTCAACTGAGTCCCTAAGGCATGTTCCAACGAGGTCTAGAACTCTGAAGTGAACACGGGATCTCTGTTTGAGATGACCTTCCTAGGGACATCGTGCAACTTGACTATATCCTTCATGAAGACCCTAGCTACTGAGGTGGCAGTATAGGATGACTACATAGGAGAAATATGTGCTACCTTGGTCAACTTATCAACCATGACCATGATAGCATCATGTCTCTGATAAGTGACTAGTAGTCCCACAATAAAATCCATAGATATAGTATCCCATTTCCATTCGGGAATTAAATGTGGTTGAAGGAGGCCCACTAGGTGATGATGCTTGGCCTTTACCCTCTAAGATTCTAGGCACCTAGCCACAAAATCTGTTATATCTCTCCTCATACTTGACCAAAAGTATAGTTGTCACAGGTCTGAATGCATTTTCTTAACCCCAGGATGGGCTAAATAAAGAGCATTATGAGCTTCTGTCATGATGACCTTCTGAAGGTCGCCTAAAAGTGGTACATAAATTTATCCTGGTTGTCTTAATAGCCCATCTGATTCTAAGGAATAACCCAATAATCTTCCTTCTAAGGCCCTTCCTGATTCTATTTATGTTTTTACTTCTTGATACCAAGTATCTAAAGGAAGTGTTTGCAAAATATGACTCCTCAAGTCAGTAGAAAGAGAGAGTGTGTACAGTTCATGTCTCCTTCTACTTAAGGCATCTGCTACCACATTATCTTTTCCTTGAATATATCTGACCTCAAAATCATACTCACATTAAAATTTCATCCAACTGTACTGTTTGGCATTGAGATTCCACTGCATAAAAATGTATTGAAGGCTTCGGTGATCTGTGTGTAATTCAAATTGATGCCCTAACAAGAAGTGTCTCCATCGATTTAAGGCATGAACTACTGCTGCCAACTTCAAATCATGCATAGGGTAGTTAAGCTCATGGTCTTTAAGCTTCCTAGACTCATAAGAAATAACTCTTCCCTCTTGCATTAGTACCACTCCAATGCCTTCCAAGGAGACATCTGTGCAAACTACAAAGTTTTCAGTGGGGTCAGGTACCACCAAAATTGGGGCACTAGTTAAGTTTTATTTTAAGCCTTGAAAAGATTTTGTGCATTTCTCAGTCCAAATGAACTTATTTCCTTTCCTTTTTAAGGAAGTGATGGGATGAGATAATCTGGAGAATCCCTTGACGAAGCACCTGTAGTAACCAACTAAACCCATGAAACTGACTTCTGAGAGATTGGTGGGCATTGGCCATTCTACTATAGCTTGTATCTTTGCGGGGTCAACTATTATGCCTTCCCCTGAGATAACATGGCCAAGGTACTTGACTTCTGTTTGGAAAAATCTGCACTTCTCCAAGTTGGAAAACAATTGATTCTCTCAAAGGCATTGTAACACTTGTCGAAGGTGTCATTCATGCTCTTCCATTAATTTAGAGTATACCAATATATCATCCAAAAATATTATCACAAATTTATCCAAGAAAGTATAGAATGCCCCATTCATAAGGCTCATGAATACTGAAAGTGCATTTGTGAGGCCAAAAGGTAGTACGGAAAATTCATAATGTCCATACAGAGTACGGAAGGTTTTTCAATGAATTTCGGCTTCGTGAATCCTTAACTGATGATAGCCTGACTTAAGATCAATCTTAGAAAATACTTTTTCTCCTTTCATTTGATCAAACAAATCATCAATTCTTGGAAAAGGGTATCGATTCTTAATGATTACTTTGTTGAGATGACGATAGTTGATACATAACCTAAGGGAGCCATCCTTCTTTTTCACAAAACTAACTAGAGCTCCCTAGGGTGACACACTTGGTCTGATAAAGCCCTTTTCCAAAAGTTCTTCTAACTAGACTTTTAACTCGCTTAGCTCCTGATTTTTCATGCAATAAGGAGCCTTGGAGATGGGTTCTACACCTAGTACCAAATCTATGCGAAAATCAATATCTCTCTTAGGAGGCATCCTTGTAATTTTGGTTGGATAGATATCAACAAACTCTTGAAGTAGTGGGTGATTAAGTTTTATCTCTCTACCTTCTCCTTCAACAAAATCATTCACTGAGACTGCAAGGAGTTGACATCCCTTTCTCAAGCATTTCTTGAGTTGCATTGTTGATATTATCCGAAGTGATATAGGACGTTAGATCCCAACTATAGTTTTGTGCTCCCCCAAATTATCTAGGCAATGAATAGTCTTTTGTTTGCACTATAATCTGGCCTCATGAGCTTCTAACCAATCCATCCCTAAGACAACTTCATAAGATCCTAGGGGAATCACTTGAAGATATAACTTGGTAGAGAAGGGTCCTAATCCCAAGTTACAATTTCAAACACACAATTTTATGGTCATCTTAGCCCCGAAGGCTATTTTTACCTACCACTTAACTCCCTTCCCTTCAGCTGCTAGCCCTCACTTCTCTACTAAAGATGGGGATATAAAGGAATTTGTTGCTCCTGAATCAAATAAGATAGAAATAGGTTTACCCTTTAACAAACCTGTAGTCTCAATGACTGTGCATTGGTGCTCAACTTATCTATGTTCAAATATGGAAAACACCCTATGTGACTATCCAACATCTCCTATAGTTGGTTCTAAAGCTACTTGATTTTTATTATTGGTGAAGTTGGTGCGTTGAGGACAACGAACCGTAATGTGTCCTTGTTGCCTGCAGGAAAAAGACCCAGTGTTCCTTACAAAGTTCTTTGTAGGTGGTGTGCTAGATTGTTGGTAACCCCCTTTATTGAAATTATGAGAATTTTGGGATGGTTGAGGAGTGAACCTTTGCTAGGTATGATTATTATTGCAGTTCTGGGGGTGCTGAAAGTTACCATTGCCTTGGTTATTTTTCTAAAATTTCTTTTCATTCAAGTTTTGTCCCCCTTTAAAGGATGATTTTTGGTTCTTGGAGTTAGAAGTCCCTTGATCATAGTTCCCTTTAGAACCTAATCCAGCATTAAATGTTGGACCACCGAAAGAACCACCCCGTCCTGACTTTACTTTCCTCTCAACTAGAACAGCTTTGGTAATAGCATCCCAGAGACTTTTGGGCTCAAGGACTGCCACATCTCTTGAGAAGCGATCATTTAAACCTCTTATGAAATGTTGAACAAGAATAGGTCCATCATCTTTGTATCCTGAGAAGGGCTTAAGTTCATAAAATCTTCTCTCATATTCTTCAAAAGTCATGTTTGCTTGCTTAAGCTAGTGAAAATATTTTTCCCTACCTTGTCTCCATTGGTCACACATGAACTGATCTTTAAAACTTTCTAGGAATAATTTCCAAGAAATAATGTTAATGATAACCTACATTTTTTTCTCTTCCATACGCCACCAGGTGGATGAAAATTTCCTCAAGTTCATGATGGCACATCTAGATTTCACATTACTACTAAAGGGATGCATGGAAAAACATCTCTTGAGGTCAAACAACCAAGTTTTTGTTGAGGGTCCCCCTTCATTACCATAGAAGAGAGGTACCTTGACTTTAAGCAAATCCCTCATGTGAGAGGTATCCCTATAGACAAATTTTGGTATAGCTTCCCTTCTCCTAGGACTTCTATCTCCGTCCCTATCATTATGGTGAGAATGGTTTGCTTCCTCATGGTTCACTTTGTTTTCAATGGTGTCTAGCCTTTGCAAAATTTGTTGCATAAGTTGTCTCATTTGAGCCCCTTCGGATTCATTACTTTCTCATTCCTATGGTTACCCTAATTTTTTTTCTCCCTCGTATTCCCCATGGGAACTCTCTTGTTGAGATCTAGAGGAAGAATCCTGGACTCTTTCCTTAGCTCTTCCACGGGTGACCGGAGGCATCCTGGAAGAGTGATACAACATAAATATAGGTAACTAGTTGGTTTTTATTTAATGAGAAGAAGATACTAAGTTAAATGCAAATAGACCCTAGAGCTCCCAGTGTAGCAACCAAGGCTCTGATACCAAATGTAATGTCCCAGAAAGGGAACCCATAAGGAAATGGTCTAAAGTACAAAAAAAAGCAACTAATTTATTTTTAAAACATTACTAAGAACTTATTTGATAATCCTAAATATGAAAATGTCCTTAAAGGTTCCCTTATTGATTTTTAGCAACATTTAAACCACTGATTCAATTAACCACCTCAACGAATTTGTTTCATTTCCTACCTTACATAACATTTAGATTTTAGAAAAGAGATAGGAATAAATAACATATTAATTCTTTCATAAACTAAATACATTTATCCTTTCCTTTTTTCATTTCTTTTCCAATTAACCTTATCTACACATATTTCATTTGTACTTCCAAAACATAAATAACCTATAATTTAGAAATTCTTACTTTCCAATTTTAATTTAAAGATTCAAAGAGAGATAGGGTAGAAGGTACATAATTACATTCCTTTCTTTCTGATTTTCAAATAAACATTCCCTTTGATGCTCCTAAAACTACCCCTCCCAAATTGCATTACTTCTTTCTTTCAATTTCAAATATAATTACATCAAATTGCCTGAGGGCTTACAATTAGATATTTACATATTGATTTACAATAATTAAAAGTACATGATACAATATAGGAAGTCTTCATCACTATATAAATCTGAATCCAAGCCAAGACACAAACCACGAACAATACCTCGAAAGAGATTTTCCACCCAACCATGTGAAACTTGAGAAGCTCCACCCCTTGTGTTAGGAGATAGAACCAAGGTACTCACAAGGCCTAAGGCAATCTAAGGAAAAAGAATCATTCACCCAAATACCAAAAGAGAAAAGACATAAGCAACAAAATATCACCATACTATACACAAGGGTTAAGTGTCTAGTATACCATCTAGGTGAGTGTCATCAGACAACCTGTGTATTTGGATCCTCACTAGAAACCATGTAACCCTAGTCTCCTTTTTATGTTAAGGATCCACCCTGGCAGTTACCCATGGTCCCGATACTACAACAGGTCAATGTGGACTTTAACATTATATGTCTTTCATTATCTTTTGAAACCCCCTTCCCAAGTTAATTTTTTATAGTTATCACTTAATTATAAACTCACCCATAGGATCCCCTAGAAACCACTTTGGGTCTTGGCACCTATGGTGAGCCACTCACCTAGGGTACCTATTCCCCTACCCAAAACATGCTAAAACAAAATGAAGACACTTCAAATGCTCTAATCCATAGGTCTAGGAAATTCCCCTGAGTACTCAGACCCTCAAGACGAGTCCTAACCTTAACCATATGCAAAATAAGAATAATAACAAGGATGTCAAACACAAGAAACCTTAAGTACATCTTTTATATTAACCTCATACATGATTTAGAACTTTTAGAGAGGTGAAATGATGCAGACAAATATTAGGATCAAAAACCAGAAGACACGGACCAAACCCCAATCCATAAGGTGATCAAACTGGATTCCCATGACCCTAAACTCTAATACAAGTATTCCTAGAGGCTAATACGAGTACTCCTATAGGTTAGTATGAGTATCCCCATAGGATAGAATGATTAAACACGATCATACTTCTTTACTCGTATGAGAACTGACTCCAAAGTTCCCAGATTTGACCCAAATTAAAATTACAACCAAAGTGAAGTATGGAGGGTGTTTGGGGAAGGTTTTATGAGATGGTCCTGGTTAAGGTCTCTCAGTACCACATCCATAACCCTCTCCAACTCACAATACATCTCCAATATAACAAAAACCAAAACTAATTAAGAATTCATTGCAAAAAAATTCATAAAGAATAAGAAGGGAAAACCACTTACAAAACTTCCCAATCCATCCTAAACATCCCTAATCTTCCCTAAAATTCCCTAAATGATACACATACATAGTAAAACATCCCATAACATCCATAATGAAAACAATAAACCTCCCACGAAGAAATTTAAAGGAGTAATTCTATCAACATTTCACCATTCTTCCCGAATACACTAAACATTTCCAACATCATATCCAAATTAATAAATTATTTAACAATAGAAACTTTGCAGACCATATGAACATTATATACATTTAAAAACACACACACACATACACATATATTTACAGACAATAAGGTGATTTCCCTGGTTCCAGACCCTATCTGGAGTCCTGCGGAGAAATCCCTTCCAAAGTTGAGCAATCCTCAGCACCTTCCAAGATACTGAAGATGGCTATCCTTTCAAGAATTATTTCTAATTCCTTCTGAGAAAAAATACCTCCTTCCTTCCTCGAGATTCTCCCCAACTTCAACTATACCTTTATTCTAAAATTTTATCTCTGAAACAATCTATCAATAATTTTCTCCTAATCCCCCAATCTATCAATTCCTCCAAATATTAATATCCAACCATATGGTTGGAGGAATTTCCTTATGGGAAGGAACTACTCCAACTACTATAGTTGGTTCCAAATATTAAAGCAACTCTCGTAAGCTTAATTAAATGTTTTCATTTTTTATTAACTTATTTTACCTCTCAAGACCATAACTATGTCAGAGGTGAAAAGAATTCCCAAATGAATCACATAGCCCACATGCAAACTAACTAGCTTAACTCCTAGGAGGTCTCGGGTTCAAAACTCCTAGGCAAGCTAGTTTTACTAATTAAGGGATTTATTTCTCTTATTTATTTTATTTTTATTTTATAATTACATCATTTATTCTACAAGCATAAAGAAACATTCATACATACAAAAACATATTTCTATACATATTTATATATCTATAAGTATATATGTGTGCACCCATATATACATACACATATATAATACACAATCTAATGATCCAATTTTACATTTAAATAGATGGAGAAGCATAATACTTTAACATATATAAAGAAATAATGAAAACATACTCTAAAACATAAATCTCAAAATCAACGAAATCATAATATTGCTCAAACCCCCAACTAAGGTGACTTCCTAAACTGGAACCTAAGTCAACAAGGGTTCCTTGAGAGTATCTTGACAATATCTCCACACACCAACATTCGAGGATTTGAAGGCATGCTTAGACCTATGTAGCCAGGTGAAGTCGATGCTTGGTACCTACATCCTACATCATCAAGCCGAGAGAACATATACACCAACATATATATATACAAAATAGTGGCAGACAAGGAGGGAAAGTGTGACATCGTGTGGATCTCCCGTGGAAGTGACTATGACTGCCTCTCCTCATCCCACAAGCACATCAGATAGTACCAATATCAAAGCATAATTGGATTAGTATGGTTAGCTCCAAATTAATCATAACTCCATAATATAAAACAAGAATTAATCATTTTCACAAACAATATATTCATATACATATGAACAACATGTCATGTTAATACTGTAATCGTTTATTAATTTCATAAAATAGTTTTATTAACCAAACATATGCTCAAAATGTCTCATAATCTAATAAAAATAAGTAAAACATATAATCCATAATACTAAATGTAATGATCCTATCAATCCAAAATATCAGAGTACTAGGGTGGGCATTACAAGGAGAGAAGATCAAGAGCACGCACACTGAGGCTAACAAGACCACAAGGCCAAAACAAACAAAAAATAAATCCCAAGATAAGAAAAACACCCAACAAAGAGCAAATTAAACATGTGTGTGCAAACATATGTGACCTTCGGTGTGCATACACAGGTTTAATTTTCTCTTTGTTGGGTGTTTTTCTTATTTTGGGTTTTTTGTTTGTTTTGGCCTTGTGGTCTTGTTAGCCTCAGTGTGGGTGCTCTTGATCTTCTATCCCTCCCTCCTTCCCCTCTTTTTATTCCTTGCTAGGTCTACATTCTCCATTAGTATTTCCTTGGTTCTCTTGCATCCTCATGATGGATCATGTAGTGTGATCTGAAACGTCGATGCTAAAAATTTGCTACACAATCAAACCCAGAAGAAAGAATACATTGATATGGATTGTGGAAATCTGATAACATTGATGAACCATATTTATCAATATGTTGGTATTTAATATGCAGTCTTTATTATTTGTTAATTAATATTTATTATCAATAATTGGTTATATAAAATCTTTTTATCTTTATTAATGAAGAATGATGTAGACTCAAATTTGGATGACAAACCTTTGGTTTTTCTTAACATCCTCTTACTTCCAAGAGGTGTTATGGCCCACTAGCAAGTATAACACTTTAAGTTATTAACAAACCTAAAACTTAAGTCATAGATCGAGTAGCTATTAGAAGAAATGATTGTAAGAGTGATGACATTAATCCCATAAGCTAAATTTAGAAGATAAATAAATTTGTTCTTTATTTTGTTATGGAAGTCAAGTTCAACCATCTTCTTATTAAGATTATCATAAATGTTGATTGTTTTCACAAATTCTAACTTCATGAATTTGGCTTTTTTTAATGATTATTTAAAGTATTGAATTATTTTGTAAAAGTCTAATTGGACTATCATTTTTGGGGGCTATACAAAATGTTATTTATTGTAGCTAACCAAAATGAAGATTTACAAGCCCTTTTAGACTATGATATATCAAGTCAAGAATTAATAGCCTTGACTTTTGTCGATGAGTCATATCATTATGGTTGGCCAATTATGTTTTACATATATAACTTCTAACAAAACATACTGGAAATTGAAAATTGGGTGTGAACATGATATAATGTTAGTGTCAATAACGGTGAAATAGAATTTTAGTAAATTTAAACCTACTTTTATGTCCTCATTATTAGACTAAGATTATGTTATGTGGTACACATATTTCAAAGTTTATGGAGACACCAATTACTATAATTGTGGGTGACTATATGTGTGAATATGTTACATAAAGTTCTTCATCAATAGACTTATTTTGGATTATAGTGAAGTATGTGTTCAAGATATTTAAATGGAAAATCCAAAAAGATTTCAAAAGACAAGAGCAAAGATGATTTAGTATACAAAATCTTGAAGTTGATAAATTTAGTATACAAAATCTTGAAGTTGATAATACAAAATGGTGTATGTTTCTGAGTTTGGATAGTTGTATGTTGTAACATCTCATGTCACTAATTTTAATTTGAAAAAAAATGGAGGTCAAATCAAGTCAAGTATTGAAAAGAGGGCCACTTATAGTTGAAAGGATATAAAGGGACTGTCAAAATTGCAAGGATGAATGACCTCAAAGAGTAGATATTAAGACATGAAAGCAAGAAATACAATCTAAAGACTTTCTTTGAAAGTTTATTATTATTATTTGTATGTGATGACATTATCCACCTCTCATGGATATTTATTCGATGGTTGTTAGTCATTTGGGGCTTCCAATGATGTTTAGACTCCCATTGTACAAGGGTTTGGTCCGCTTCAAAAATCCATGTTTTTCAATAAAAATAAAAATTGCCATATATATTAAATTTCAACTTGCACAAAAAAATATATGTAAAAAATAAAACTAATATGATAAATAATAAAATATTTGTATTGTCTGATTTGGATCTTCTCATTTTGAATATTAATAATTGATTTCCAGTTGAATGAGCTATTTTATATATTGTGTATTCTTGCATTACACAAAAGTCTAAGGTAAACAAATTAAGAAGAATATGATCTAAAAGTGTATTTTTTTTGTATTTATTCTAATAATATTGACTTAATATCAAGAACAATCCATGTTTCAACATATTATAACAATATTAACTAATTATTGACAAATGCTTTTGATTAAAATTAGCAACAAAACAAGGGTGTTGACCCGTACACAACTACAACCCAAAGGTGTCAATAGAGATCAACAACACAAATAGTAAAGGTGTTGGCAATTACAAATATAAATGACATACTAGCAGAAAGGCTAGTAGCCCACCTCAAGAGTAGATAGACAACTCATCTACAACATGTGGAGAAGAATGAGAGGTTGAAGAATGATTTCTCCTATGCCATCAGACGATTGTCTAGGTGATGCTATCATTAATATCCCCACCAAAAGGGGGGCAACTCATGAAACTCTATTTGAAAATTGTCAGCACAAGGGGCCAAGTGTTGAGAAAGTTGTACATCATTAGCCAAAGATTGGAGCAAAGCAAGAGCTATAGATGGAGAAGGGGGTTGCATTAGCAAGAGAAAGAGCAGTGAATGATGTGGCTTGATTTGTAGCAAGAACACCACCCAAATTTGCAGCAGGAGCTTCATCCATAAGGGAGTCATTATCGGCCTACGATTCATCATTAGAGGAAGAATTAGAAGCTAGGACGGTCAAGTGTTCATCATTGGCATCCTTCCACCATGTGGCAACACCTTTATGTTGCTAGAGAGAATAATCAATTGCCAGGTGACTAGTAGTAAAAAATAAAATTGAACCTTGGTTATAAGTTCTACAAGCAAGAAGCCCCACTAATTAACCAAGGGTCTAAGTCAACAACTATCTATTGAGAACCACTGTAGAGAGCGACCCCATGGGGACTTGGACCTTGGTTGTAGGCACTACATGCAATAACCCTCACCATTTCACCAAAGGGTCAAGCCCAACAAATACTAATGTTATTTCATATATATTGTAACAATGTTAACTAATTATTAAGATTCATAATTTCAAACATTTTATAACAAAATCAACTAACTAATAATAACAATGCATTATTCATAATATCAAACATTTTATAATAACCCTAGGTTAACCCTAACCTTAATTCTATTTGTAACCATATTCCTTACCCTAACATTCACCCTAACACTAACCTCAACCTTAACTCTAATTCTAAACCTCACCCTCTTCCTAAACCTACTCCTAACCTTAACCCTAACCCTAGTTATACCATTAATACTAACCCTAATTTGAATCCTAACTCTAATCATAAATTTAGCTCTAGCCTTAATGATGATTGTAAATCTAACCCTTAAACTAATATTAACCCTACCCCTAATCCTTATCTTAACCCTAATCATAAACTTAATCCTAACCCTTACCATAATCTTCCACTAATTTCTACCCTTACTATAAATGTAACCCTCATCCTAAAGTTATCCATAACCTTTATTCATTTAATGTCCTAAATGCAATGCTATCTCCAACCGTAATTGTAATTATATCTCCAACTCTAACTATCCTAATCCTAACTAGAATCATATATTTTATATCTCAACCCTAATTAATTTAATGTCTTAATCGTAATTTTATCTCTAAATGTAACTCTAACTATAACATGAATATAATTATATCTTTAGTCATAACACAAATTGTAGCACAAGCTATGAATTTATCTCTAACTATAATATTAATCTTAATAGTAAACCTAATTAACCCTAACCCTAATTCTATAACTCTAACCTTAGTTCTAACCCTAACTGTAACCTTAATTCTAACTCTAGTTTGAACCCTAACATAACTCTAATCCTAATCCTAGTCTTAATTCATTAATGTCCTTACTCTAAGTATATCTCTAACTGTAACCCTAACCCTAATACTAGACTTAACCTTAAATGTAGCCCTACCTTGAAGCACATTTCTATCTCTAACCCTATTCCTACCTCTAAACTTAACAATAATATTATTATTATCATAATCATATTATTCCATATATTACTGCATTTATAATATTCAATATTCTGAATATTCTAATTATAATATTGATGTTGTTTATACACACATTAACATTATTAAAAATAATGTTATTAATATGATAATAATATATTAATAAGATTTTATTTCAAATATATTAATATCAACATTATTATATTTAATAATAATATTATATTATGTAAATATAATTTGATTCATTTAATGTCTTGTTCTGTGTCCCCATTGCTACTAACATATTTATATAATAACATATATAAATACCATAAATATCCTTATAGGTGCCTTAGGAAGAATATCTATGGACATATTTTATTATTAAATAAAAACACCAATCATTATTTTATTTTTTATTTCTTTGTTTTGAAAAGTCTAATATATAATATATATTTAATATTGCCTTTTATAAGTATAATAATTATTTATAATCTATTTTAAAAAAATGTAATTTTGGTTTTTCTTGACCTCATTGTAATTTAACTCCCCTCATCTTTAATGTGTAAATGACTGTCAAATTTAAGATGTGGGACATAATTTTTGTTAACACACCAGGGCCTTTGCACTTCACATGCCTGTAGACATAATTATACGAAATCAATTCGCCTTAAATAACATTACAAATAGATGAAAAGATTGTTATACTATTTAAGGATATATAATATTTTAGCGAGTGCTGCCAATCGAAATACTGTTGGACAGTAAACCTAAAAAGTGTCTAGATCTCCAACACTCGCAATTTAACACACAACAACTCAATGATTTCTGGGCAGGATTCACATACAAAGATTCCTTGTAACACAGCACCTTCAAAAATATTTTGTTACCAAAAATTCTAAAATATCTTACTGATGTGGTCCATGAAACTTGTTCTTTCCAGTACTCGAGTTTTACCACCTTTCAATTAAAAGTTTAAAAGATGAGACGGAGATGAAGTAGGTACACAGCTTCAACGCCTTAAAAACAAACAAACAGATGCAATCAACATGGTATACATCTGGTACATCAAAAATGATATTGGATGCCATGTTAATGTCCTGCATCCGGTTTATGGTCAAACCTATACACTGAGGTTTAGAACAAAAAAGCAAAATGGAGTAGATGCCAAAGAGGGTAAAATTGATGCAATGAATCATTCGTGTCCACTAACAATTCAACTATGATAATCATCAACTGATGTTTACTACAATTCATTTACTATAATACCCTCAATAATATTTACTATTCAAATTTCAAACTGAGGATACTTTTATGGATGACAACTTAAATCTTGTGACCTGCATAGCTCAAAATTGAGAACTTTATGAACAATATACTTTGATTACAGTTTAAAGATTTACATAATACAACAACTTTAGGAAGAATCCCAAGAAATGAAGCTTAAGTAACCAAACACTGTTGAAAGTGCAGGAAGGCTCTCTGGAAAATACTGGAAGCTAAGTTAATACCCTGTAGCTTAACTCATAAATGCTTGCAACAGACACACATTAAGGATGGAATGCCCAAGTAGGAAAAATTGCTGAACCCAACTCCTAATCCAATATCAAGTTCCACCTACGAACAAAACACGCAATACATGTTCATTTCCTAGTTCCACTTTAGGCTTCAACCGCCAGTTTTTGGAGATGTTCTATAAATACTTGCAAACTTACATCATCTGTGAATATCACCTCCGAATTATTCCCATATTGATTTGTATTGTGAGTGACAGAAGGGTTCAATTTAGCAAGCAAAAATCTTGCTTGACTACCATGTTGATCACATTCAATAAATTTGGGCACTGGCATACGTTCTGCAAGTAAACCTGTTGCATCTTGAAGTGGCGCCTCAAGGAGCTTCTTGAAATTCTCATGGCTGGGGTCATTCTGGTACCCAAGCTTCCGCCACTGCGCAATTGTAGACCCATAATGCACCAAAACATAGAAGTAGGAATCAAAAAGCAGAATACAATCAGCTGAAATAGAGCTCACATCAAGTAGTACAGGCACAGGAGGACCTTCAAAAGAATAAGCAAAAAGTGTGGGTTGGATCATGATAAGAGATCCAACTACACCTTCCCGGTTTAGCATCAGTCTAAAGAATGCGGTCTCATCAGGGGTGTTATTGAAGACTTGAAGGAATTGTGATCGACGTAGATGGTACATGAACTGAGGATAAAGAGAAAAATTGGATGAAAAGCGGAAGGATGTTGGGTCATCTTTAATATAATCTCCAAATGTTGATGCAAATCGAATCAACATCCTATCTAGCCACCTGAGAATCTCATGTATGTCCTCACTTTCACTTTTGTGCACTGCAAGTCGGGCCATGATGGCTGCTGCAGCTTCCTGGTCAAAACCAGCTCCCAATTCCTGCAACTGGGCTCCATCAGCCCACCTTCTTGCAGTAGTAGTTACTCGCAAACGGACTTGACCATTTCCATGCTGATATTGTGTGATGAATTGGATGAAAAAGGCAGTGCCTGCTTGGATTTTGACAGACTGCTGACTGCTTACCTCAAAGAAGAAAGCCAGGCAAGTTTTGTTAGTGAGTGTACTCATTTTCCAAGCACGAGTGCCTCCAATTCCCATCTCGTGCTCACTTACTGATGGAGCCTTTTTCTGCAATGAAGAGCATGGTCCAAGGGCACCACAGATTTTGACCTCCTTAGTTGTGATTATGTCAATTGTTGCATTGAAATTCATCTTTAAGTGGCCTTGTTCATCACAAGCAAAGAGGCGTTGCAAACATTTCTTGAACTGATCAGAATCAAAAGTTTCTGCAAGCATCATCAGTCCTCCAGAACTTTCTACTGCAGGTTTCATTTCTGCAGTGCCGACTTGATCCAAAGAGCAGGCAAAAACATCCAAAACAAGCCCTGCTGCTACTAACCTCTGAGCTAGCTGCTTGTAGAACTTGCAAGATGTTTTGTAATAGGGTGCATTACCATTGACAAGGTCCTGATGGGTGCGAATATTTTTTCCAAGATCAGCTTCTACAACTATTCCAGGCCCAATTGTTGTTGGTCCTCCAACAAAAACCATAATTCGAGCACCCGCATTTGGTAGACACCCTTCCAGAAGCCCTGTAGCAACTGCTATAGCTGCACCAGTAGCTCGACATGGGCGATGATAAGGCAGAACAGGAAAGGAATTGGGCTGCAGTTCTTCAAGGGCTGTAGTGAAATTGAATTCACATTCAGACATAGGCAGAAGAAATCCTTGATGATGTACAGCAGCTTTTCCAAATTGTCTAAGCTGTCGAGGAGAAATCTGCAAAAGATCTTGCACCTGCAAAAGAATTGATTCTTTTAAATTATAGGAGAAAAATCTACCATGTCAAGCTCTTAACCACTATATTTTCTTCTAGGACGGAGAAACGCAAGAACTTTTGTACACAAACTTCTAGATCAAATTAAAATAGAGGGTCTCAACTAGGACTGCTTCCTGTGATCAATTTAGTAAGCATTTGTTAATCAAATTAAATCACTTTGCCAAGCTAAATTGAGATATGGGGTAGTAAATTTGTAAAGATACATCAAGGTGCCTTGAAAGTAAAGAGCTACTGAGAAAGAATGAGCTTCTGTTTAAGCTAATCATCGCATAATCATCAAAACAATGGGAAAACTAGAAATTAGTTTATCTCGATTTAGTTGATAGTTGCAATGTGCCCCTTATATAATTCATGTTTGATCAAAAACCAATTTTAACACAATTTAACTGAACACAATGAGAGTTTCAATTAATCAGAGACGCAGTCAACGGCAGCAAATTCAGAAAAATAGCTCATGATATATAGCCACAAGTACTAGAGTATTTTATAATATAATCATGCAGCCTTAGTGTATTTCACTAAGTAATGAGACATAGTGAAATGGGATAATTGAGTATAAGCTTATCAATAGCAGACATCTTTGGGTACATCTTCTCTTAGAAATTCCCATCCTCTAGAAGGCCCTTTGTAAAAAAATTGTAAGCTTTACATTACATATAATACAAACCATAGTTGGAAAATTTGGACTCGGCAAAAACTCACCAAGGCATAAAAAAAATTCGAGAAAAACTAGGCCAGTTTTCGGAAAAAACTTGGCAAAAAACTAGGGAACTGAAAAAACTGCGTAAATTTAATTAGAAATGCATTGTTTTGCAAAATTCAAAGAGAAGATGCATCCAATGAGTCAATTAATGAGAACACAAAAGAAACAAGTTGAGTCTAGATATATTTAAAGTTTAAACACAAAGTGGGTACAAAATTGCATTCTCATGACGAATGTTGATGGCTGGAAGCAAAATAGTAAATAGTTTCTGTAAAACTAAAAGTAAATACATCATTACAATTTACAATTACATCTTCCTATTCCCAGCTCTAGTAAAAACTAAGGGAGAGGTAGAACTAGAGGGTCTAGTTGTTGTTATATGGAGCATAATCAGGACTCGAAGGTTAATTTTTTCCACTTTTATCGGTGCAGTTTCCCCCCAAATTTTTCAATGAGGGTTTGGGGGCAGCACCCCCAAGATGGGGTCAAGGGGCAATGCCCCTGACAAAGCCAAAAATAACTTTTATTATTGTACAAAGGCAATCAGCTACCAAGGGCTTGGAAGCCTCTTTTCTTCCCTCGCTGCCAAACACAAATGCTCAAAACAAAAAAATGAATAAAACTATGACGTTTTTTGCTTTTATGTTGGACTATCAAAACGCAGGCGAGTTTTTAGCTCGAACTCGCTGAGTTTTTCACAAAAACTCAGTGAGTCAGATCGACGAGTTAATTTGTGAAAAACTCGCGGAGCTCAAAAACCCGGCGATTAATCGACGAGTTTGCCAACTATGATACAAACCACAACCAACTACCCAAAGGGCCCTACTCAGCGAGTTCACAATTATTGTGCAAATATGTGTCAAATATATCCTCGTAAACCTACTTGGAGAGCGCCCAAAAGATAGCATTTAGCAAACTCCCAAGATAGCAGCAAATCATTGTCTCATATGGCATCAACATCTCTTAAGTCCAACTCAGTCAAAAATCAACCACCTAGAACAAACCACCACCAACATTCTGCAAGAACAAACCAAAACCTATGGATTTAATTCATTTCCTAAAGTCAAAACTCACAGATTCAACTCATTCCTAGATTCCAAACCACAACACTTCAAACAAATAAAAGATTAAACCAACCAAATTAAGATTCATGAAGAGCCATCTAAAATTCAACACAACCTATTGACCCCCGAATCTTCAACCTTGAACCATAAAGACTCATCCAAGAGCTAAAGAAATGTGCCAGGAAGTATGAGAGTTTTTTCATTAGCTACTAAGATCCAGCCCAAATCACATCAACAAGAGACAATCATTCTGCCATACCCAAAGCTAGCTGGGTCAAGATGGAATCGAATTCCCTAACAAGACAATATAAGCTACAAGAAGCTACAACATAATGGTCATATATGCTGCAAGAAGAAACTCCATAACCAGGCAATCCATGCGATAAGAATCACTCACAATCACATATTAAAACATCAAATGTCACTTCAATCCTCAGCAGTATTTAGGTCAAAGGGAAAAAAGCTTAAAATGAAATCCCTCTGCAGTATTTGGGTCAGAGGAAACAACCCCAAAACGAAATCCAAATGAACAAAGTAAGATCTATCCTCCAAGAAGCAAGAATTAAAAGCACAAGTGTCTAGCTCCACAACATAAGTAAGTTTCAGCTGCCCAAAAGCAAGAACTGAAGTGTACAATGGTTTAAGTATGAACAAGCCAGCCATATCGTCCTAAATACGGAGAGTCAAATTTTAACAATGTAGATGTCATACTAGTAATGTTCTCAAGCCTGAGGTATGGATGCACCACTAACTTCCTTCAAGCAATACTCAGCTTCCAAGTAAACCAAACAGGAAGAATTGATGAAAACAGAAAGCATAAAAAAATTTAAAAGCTCATAAATGCACCACCATAACACAGTCATCAAAATGCTGTAACTCATACCATATTTGCCAAGTTTGCTTACTGTTACCCTGTCCTTCTAAATATCTTCCAGCCAACTCCTATTTTGAACTTTCTGAATGAATGATCTCGGTTAAAAGCTAGAGCATCAACACCATGGGAGGAGTCATGAACCCCATTAGGAATTTCATCATTTGAATAGTCGTATGACAAGGAACTATCAAAGGAATCAGTACCAAGTCAAAAATCATTTAAAGAATCAAAATCTAAATCATATGAGAACATCATCATCTCTAAAACTGAAAGCATTCTGATGTGGAGTGTCCTCATCTGTGGATGTTCATGTGAACTGTAATCATCTATGGCAGCAGCATCATGAAGACATGTTTTCTAGAGTATGACATCTTCAAATTTCCTGAGTCTAGGCTTGATGGCTTTAATTTCCTTTTAAAATATATAATCTAGCCCACTGTCCTCATCAAATTTCTCAACAAGTGAATCTGAGATGCAACATGAAATTAGATATGTTCTTACAGGGACACATACCCTGGAAAATCCAACCATCCCATCCCTGGGAATTTTGGGGATGCAGGGATGGCTAGGAAATCCTCTTTGCCATCCTCCCCTATTAAAAAGAAAAAAGTGAAATGTTTCTGAAATGGACAGGGTACAGCTGTCCATCCTGGGGACAGACATCCGTCATAAACAGCCCAGCAATGGAAATCAAATAAAGAAATTAAGAAAAAAACCCACTATTGTGGAACTCTCTACATTCTTTTGCATCCATCAGATGCTTTCTTGATTTCAAAAGATTTCAATTTCCAAAAATTTCTAGTCTGCTTAAATTCTGAAAGAAATGTCATACTTACCTTAAAGGGTGCAAAGAGATCCACATTTGGACACATTTTTGCCTCTTTTTGGGCAATATTTGTGACTAATACCCCATCTATGTGCATGGCCCCTGTTGTTTCCTTAACTCCCTATATAAATTCACTGTGTGTAAGATGTGCAGGTTTACCTTATATTTACATCTAAGAAGATTCAGGAATTCCGTGTACATGGATTATATGACAATTCAATATTTATTTTCAGAGTGAAGAGTATTATGTTCTCATATGGTAGCATATCAAACAGAAGCTAACAGTAAATCAATGAACATGGATCTGTGTATTCATTTGCACTGATAAACTACTATGGTATTGAGAATATTTACATCCAAGCAAATTCAAGAAATCCACGTATATGGAGTATATAATAATTCAATATTTATTTTCAGACTGGATTATTAATAATTATGTTCTCATGTGGTAGTATATCAAACAGACGCTAGCAGAAATTTTATTAAATACTCCATATACAAGGAATTTTTGAATCTGATTGGATGTGAAAATAGAAAATGATAGAAGCTACATTGGAGACAGAAATATTATATTGAAAAAATGTATTGATGTCACATAAATACCATATAATTATATGGGCCAAACGCTATGATATATGGTCATTCACATTTATTGACCATTTCATAAGTTAGCCACATGCCCTCCCACAACTGATGTAAGTCTAAGTTTCTAGCGCGAATTCATTAAACCCCTAATAATGGACTACATTAACTCAATGTCAACTTATTATTATATAGACAAAGCAACCATTCTTAGCACTTAAGATGATAGAACCTGGATGTCTATGTTTCTAAAACTACTTGATGCTTGACAAAAACTAACTTCTCTAAGAAAGCAACTTAGAAGGAAAATTTACAAGTATTTGTATGGCTGCACAAAGTCTGGTCTTATATTAGGTGCACAAGCATGTGCATTCCATATTTTGGCAATGTAGCTGATCAATGTCATGTCCCCTTTCTAGAGACATGTTCTTTCATGACGGGTTTGCCTATCATCGACTCTCGTAGGCAAATAGTTTGGAGAGAGAGTCATTGTGTGGATCATTTGATTGCTTATTGCTGACAGAGCCTACATCCAGTTTGAGGCCTACATGCAGTTGTAGTGGAGTCTACGTCCAGAAGTGAGCTTACATCTAGTTCGAGCCTACATTCAATCTAGTTGGGCCTACATTCGATTATGAGACATCTTGGCCTACATTGTTATATTTTTGAGTTGAGAAATGTACTTTATTATTATAATGTTATTTTATTATAAAGTACATTATAATTAGATGTTTCTAGAAGTTCTAGTAACTTCTCAAGAAAAAGAATAAATAGAGGGCTTGGGCTATCATTTCTTCATGCTTGGATTTGGGATTTCTTCTACTTTTTCATTGTGAAGCAATTTGTAGCCTTGGGGTCTGCAAATATTATTCGATCTTTGGGAACGATCACTCCCCTAGATTGGCATAACTGAGGTAGTGAAATATCTACTTAAGGGTTGCAAGTTTGGAGTTGGTACTCAGCCATCTCATCGGTACTTCATTGAGGATTTGTTGTAAGGGTTTGTTTTTTGGTTGGAATAAGGATTTCAATTCATCTCTTGCATTGGTGAATTATTTTGGCAAAGATTGAAGTCAAATTTGGCACATTTTCAGACATCCAATATCAGGGCCTGGAATCGAAATTTTGCTCATATCTCCCTAGATACTTGGAGATATTTTTTATGCCTTGGAGAGGACATTAATACATCACAGGCGGTCAGATTGATATCAAATTGGGGGCACAAAACCCTGCAAATTATTTTCTGCAGGTGCCGTACATGTACGGCCTGGTACTGCAGGGTAACAGTGCACAGTTGGGGGCAGTTTGGGGGACTGTCTGGTCTCTTTGGCATCGGTCTTCATCAGTCATCATCAGCAGATAATAAGGACATCCTAATCAGGTTCTTCCTATGTGTTTTGAGTACTTTTTGAAAGTCAAGAAATTATGTCAAAAAATCGCAAGTGTTCAGACTTGTAATAACAGTCCAGATTTTGACAATTGTTAGTCACTGTTCTTTGGTCATAATTGCATGGTTATAGTTATTGTCACAGCAGTCTCTGTTTTAACTGAATGGTCATAGAAGTAAGAAGTATTGTATGGTAATGGTATTGCCATAAGTCTTGCTATATAACAGTCTTTATATATATATATATATATATTCAGGAGGCAGTCATTGTATTCAGACAGTGCTATTGATTTGGCATAGTAAAAGTGCATTGCTTTCATGTCTTAGTTGTAAACAGTCCATTGACAGTGCCCATATGTGATAGATGTAATAGTCTTACACTCTGGAAAGTGCAATCAGAATTAGAGAAGTTTTGATATTTTGTAGTAAGTCTATACATTGCTTTGAGATTCATTGTTACACATTGTATTACATTTTTATATTGGTATTGTTATCTCAATTGCAACTTGATGCCCAAAAACAATAAACACTTTGAAACACATCTTTGCAAGCAAACCGTTCAATACATGCCAAGTGTTTGACGAATTGCCACAGATCAGATTTGGGGGTTTTAGTAAGGGCCATTACAATCAATTAGTGTGTCAGTAATGAATAGTGATCCATGAAAATCTCTGAGTAATACTTCCCATCTCCATGTAGAAGTAGCAACATTCTCATTGTGGAAAAAATGATTTTTAGACACAAGATTCCGTGAATGGCCTTTAGCAATTACATGTTGCATATTTACTAGAATATCAATCTCTACTGGCCTTTTCTAGTTGTAATGTGTAGCCTTTGGGCGTGTTGTTGCAATTTTCATGTAATATACATGCACATTTACAATGAACGCAATGAAAATTGTTAATTTGTGTGTGTGCTCTCACCTGAATTTAATCCAGCTCTAATGTTATATAATATGGTTCAATATGTACATGATGAAAGCCTTATATGAATAACTGAAATTTCTATATTTTTAAGATTTCCCTTATTTTTTTAACTGGTCGTCCCCTGCAGACCCCTAAACAAAGGCCTCCCATCCCAGCTGTCCTGGAAACATGTCCTGTGTCACATGCTGTGCTCGTCCAGGAAAGGCTGTGGAACATACAAAATTAGAATATTCAATATACACAATTTGTTGTTGGTGTAAAGAAGGTAAAAACGAACAACCTTAGGGTTGTTTTTAAGACTTAATCAAAAAATTATTAGGCCACGATTTAATTTTTTTCCAGATTGAGTTATTTGACAGACAAATTGCATATAGGTACTAAAACACAGAACATGATACACATTAACTGCTCCATTTCAGTATTGACTTTCTGGAAACATGTACAGGTAAGATATAACTATTTGCAGCAATTATTTGTTCATCATTGACCTTATAAAGTGAATCAAACAAGGTGCCATGATCAGTCATATGCTGTAAGCATCTAGAATCTGTAACACGTTAATGAAAGCAAGAGTATGTACTTCTTAACAAGTAACAGAAAAGCCATTACCCCAATATTCCTTAAAAGCCACTTCCAAACTTTTATTTTCCCTTTGATAATCATAAAATCACTTGATGTGTCTCCTTTGACAAAGTTCTGTTTTTCCACAACATGAGTAAGCTCTTTTTTTTTACATCTAATAATCATGCTTATATATGGAAAGGTTCCACAGCATTTCAGGGACAGCTATCCAAGAGCCTTCTTGGGGGCACAGCTGGTAGACATACATACATACATACATACATATGTGTGTATATATACATAATAAACTTTGACAAAGTAATATAACAGGAGTCTCAAACATCAAAATACCACGGGCTATCAATATTCAAAAGTCTCAAACATCAAAATACAACAATTTATGAGACTAAGCCTCATTCAGGCTATCAATATACAAAGATTCAGAGCCATCTGTGTTGCTATACTCTCTGCTTGAATTAGATCATCCAATGGTAGCCCAACCATTCATGGTTACATCTCCTCCTCGTCAATCTGCCTAACATCTTCAGCATCAACATCCCAATGTGTTGCTAGAGTCAGTCGATACTCAGTAGTTTGTTGGTCCTAAAGTCTCAAGGCACTATGAACTGCAACTAGTTTTTCAGCTCATGTCAAGGAAAGCCTGCTTCTATTAATGGAGTGGATGAAGCCATAGGTGGACCAATTCCTCTCTATAGCAAAGAAACTAGTAATATATGAGAGTAAACAAATGGCAAGTTGTTTCAACTCTGGTGTGTCCTCCCTGTGAAATCTCCACCATGGACAAGAACCTGGGCTCCAAGGGCGGGCAAGCATCCGCATGAAAGCCTGATTCGCAACCACTAAATTTCTTATTTTCCTTATGATGTGTAGTGGACTTGATCCTTAGATATTAGCTTACCATTTCAAATGAACTTTTGTTGGTTCATCAATGAGCATAGTGCAAAACTCATCATAGATAAAATCTCACTTTTCTGCATTAGAAGCCTTAGTGAAAGAAATCCATAGTGAAATACATCATTAGAGGCTCTGAAATTTGATATAATTATCTCAATTAATTGCAGAAGACTTTTTATAACAAACATAATACCCTTCTAGTTATGATTCAATCGCCTTGATCCATGCCTAATTATATTCTATTCTATCAAATCTCAAATGATTAAAGAGAAAGAGCTCATTGCTCAGTTGGATGACTCTTACTTGATTAGTTTGATTAAAGAGAATTCCTAGCATGTTACTTTAAAGTCACCTTTCCATGAACATGGAATTTCAACTCCTTGGCAATATTAAAAGTGGCCACTTGAAAGGCTTCATCAAAGCAATCATTCAATTTACAGTTTTTGATACTTTTTGCATAGCATGGAATATTTTCAAGATTGATTTCCTTTCTAGCAATCATTCTCTTGGCTCTTCAACCAAAAATACTCACCGTGATGAGCATCCCTCTAAGGATCATTCTCCAAATTCCTCACCAAGGGTACTCTACATGAGTACGCCTTTGGAGATCACTTTTGCAATCCCACTTCCTATCAATACGCTCATCAACATGAACAACCTACTAGGGAGTGTCTCCTAGGGCATAGAGGTACTTATCATGATAGATGTTCTTCAAGGAACCATCTTCCTTCTCTTAAGCTTAGGAATGTCCCTTACGATGGGCACCCCTCTACAGATTGTGCCCCTCTAAGGGTTGTGTTTCCTATGTTGAGCTATGAGATGCCCTTTACAAAAGTTATCCTCCTTGGGAACCACCGTATAGATATGTAACCAGATTCTCACTCTCAAGGGTAGTTTGATCATCCTCCTCATGGGTACAATGGCTAATAATGGCCATCCTATTCTTGGTTGTTCCTATGAAGATCCTGACAAAAATCCCTTGAATTTTCATGTTCAAGCAAGTCGCCTTCTTATTTTGTTATTTAAACTAGAGTTCATCGGCATCACATGTCAGCCTTAATCCTAAGCGCTTTGCTGCTAAATGTTAGCCTTAGCCCCAAGTGCTTTTCTGCTACACACCTAAATCAAAATACCTAGACCCTTTCAAGATACTAATAATGCTAAACCTACAGATCCCGCCTCAAAGTATACATGGACTTCCCATAGCACATTTCCCCACATGCAATGTCTCAGCTATACACATTGAATAAGAAGATTTAATCCTTAACTATCAAAACCCTCTATTGGGCCTTATTCACCTCTATCTTGATCAAATGTCACTCATCTTCAATGGGCCCATGTCCCTCATGAATCCACACTACAAGCTCTCTTGGCCCATCATACTCTTGACAATAGCCTACTCATGCCATGATCACTCAAAGCTCCTCAAATCTTTAGATTACCCTAGCCAAGTCAAGGATGGTACACTTGACCCTACTCTGCCCAAGCAAGTCTTCACTCCTTCTGCAACTTTGTGTAACTTTGAGAGGCATCGGGAGACTTTTGTTTCCCCTGCAAGCACTTCTCTTGGTGTCTCACTTGCTTAGAATATCTCCTTTGTTTTTCTCATCTCTCAAGGTCATTCCCCCTCAAGGTATGGTGCGCCTAAGCCCTTTGTTGATGCAATGCACACATCTCTAGTAAAGCACAATGTCCAAGAGGGCCTACTCGAGTGATATTGCATACACCCTAGTATACAATCTATCCTTGAAGAACAAGAGGCATATCAACATTTCATGATGATGTCCCATACAAATCACAATCCTCCTCATCTCATACCTAGCCTTAGCACTATTTAGACCTCTCCTTAGCATTGTTCAAACTTGTCCTCACAATGTTGCATGTGATGTCTTGATCGTAGATGTACTATTGATTTCCACTGAGGGCCTTGATCCCACCTTACTCGCTACCCTCACTGTCTTCATCAATTGGACCTCCTAGATCCTAATGATCTTAATTTGGCTAGTGTAGTACAAGATTGGGTAATTAGGATTGACCCTAACCTCACCCCCACCAAGCTAGAACACTTCATTACTCTTATTGACAATTAATGGATGTACTTGCTCGAGAAAAGGTTCTTCCCCAAGTGGACCTAACTTGAGGAACCGTCATTGATAGCCTAACTATGGTGATAAGATGTGTTTCCTTTTCTCTCTTTTTTAACCATTTCACATGTCTTAATTGTGTGAATGTTCATATGGGTTGTTGTTCACACTCATTATGTTAACCTTGTGTTTGTTTTAATGTTCTAAGGGATGGGTCCTATTGATGTGCGTTTTGTGACTATGCAAACATGCAAGATGAAACACTTAGTATTCCAAAATGAAACAACAAATATCAAACTCTCTTGAATAAGGAAGCTTAGATGCTAAACATGGGACAATGTGTGATCAACTAAGACAGCCCTAAGGTTCCTTCTAATGTTTGACGTAACTCATTTTTGTGATGCAATTTTCTAGTAATCACTTGGAGACTTACACAATTCATTCAATGGGAAAATATCGACTTTGCAAATACGAATGATTTGGCAATGATGGTTCTTCAACTATTTCTAATGAAACAAACTACAAATAGGAATGGGTTTAGAAAGCTAGGCTAACCCTACGATGTAAGAGACTATTGATGGTGAGGTGGAACTAAACCATTCCTTGCTTCGCCAAATCAACTATGCAAAGGAAGGAGCTTGCTTCTAAGGATGCAAGTATGATTTTCATATTGTCAACACTCATTCAAATACCCAATGATGATGCAATCCAACTGAACATTTCCAATTGAAGCTAAATGCTTGCAATTAGTTCAGGCCAACCTTACATTGCCACTTGCAATCAACAAGTACCAAAAGGTATAAACATAGTTTCACCATAGTTCACCAGCACCAATATCTTCCATTCATCTACTTCTACTTCTACTTAACATAAATTAAATTCTACTCTAAGTGAGGAAATGTAGAAACCATGCAATCCTTCGAAACTTCACAAACATTCACCATGACAACAACAATGAAGAAAGAATAATTTTGGTAGCGTCATAGCAACAATCTTTGCAAGTCTCCCTCTTACAAATGAGAGGAGCAAGCCTCATAGGAGTTCAAGTACAATGAATGGCCAAGATCGATTTGGAACCAATGGCCAAGATTAAGCCAACACAACCCTAATGTAACTACCAGCTACAAGCATTAAATGTTTATTCAATTACATAAAAGCACCACCTTGTGGACCAATAGGAAAATTGCATAGCTTTTATGGTCCAATGAGAAGATAGGATAGGTAGAGATATTAGATGCCCTCCACATGTACACTTGGAATGATTTGATTGGTTGATCTTGGACATGTGGAAATAGAATTTTCTGATTGGTTCAAAACGAATGGGCACCACCTCATCATGTTTATCTTGTAAACTTGATCAATTCCTTGGAGATGAAGATCTCTTGATACTCAACATTATTAAATCTTCGATTGATTGTGATGGCACATATTCCCAAATTGCTTCATCTTCATAAATTTTCTCCATTTTCTTGAAAATATTATCATTACAATTGCTTGAACTTGCTTGTACTGATATCTTGACCTTGATCTTGTAGAAGTAATGGGTGCTCCATGTAGTTAGATCTTTTAATTGAACATAATTTCTGAAGGAAATTCAAGTTTGTGATTATTGCCATCATTGGTAAACGTGATCATGATGTAGCACCTGCTCTTCAAATTCCATTTACAATCACAATCCATCAATCAATCAAAGGCCAAATAATGTTGAGTATCAAGAGATATTTCATCTCCAAAGAACTAATCAAGTTTACAAGATGAGCATGTTGAGGTGGCACCCATTCATCTTCAACCAATCAGAAAATTCCAATTCCATGTGTCCAAGATCAAATAATGTTGAGTATCAAGAGATATTGTTAGAGATGTAGACTTCTTTATGATGATGAAGAGGTAGAATTGAAACAAAGATGAAGAAAGAATAATACTTTGAGGATTGTGCAAGCCAAGGTGGCACCCACTCATCTTCAACCAATCAAGTTATTCCAAGTCGACATATCCAAATTTATTAAATCAAACTAATCCACAAGTGGGCATATGGAAAGCATTTAATGTATTACCACATTCAATTTCCTCATTGGTTCATCCTTGAAAGGATATGTACTTAAAGATTTGTAATCATCTCATTGGATGACATTAAATGTTTGTAAGCAGTGGTTGTAACTAACCCTAAGTAGGGTTTTCCTAAATTATCATGGCTTTTTCAAATCAATCTGAGCCCTTCATTGTAACTGACAAGGCTAAAAAGGCTTGGCCTTCTCATTTGTTAGGTGTTAGTCAGTTAGTCATTAGAAGAGTATATGTCACAGGTCTAAAAAGGCTTGGGCTTCTCATTTGTAAGGTGTTAGTTAGTTAGTCATTAGAAGAGTATATGTTAGAGGAGGAGGGGATCAAAAATTGTTGCCAAGACTATGTTGAAGTTGATATACAATTTTCATTGAAAATATGGTGGATCTTTGTGTGTTGTTTCAACATTTCGCATGGTTTCTACTTCTCAAGTTTTAGTTGAAAGTTCATTGATTAAAATGAAGAAATGTGAAATATATGGTGAATTTCTTGGTTCACACCATTTGTAGTTTGTTGATTGCAAATTGTAGTGTATGGTTAGTCTAAACCCACTTAAGCACAAGTTTGATTGTGGATGTTCAATTAGATTGTGCTAGTATTGGGTATTTAGATGAATGCTTACAATATGAAAATCCTTCGCTAACTTTGGAGATCATGTCAAGTTAACTCTAATATCTGAACATCATTCATTGTTATCATTGTCCTTAGGAAGTAGCTTAGACTCTCTAAACTCTTTCCTTTTTTATCATTATTTGAAGTTCAAGCCGGTTCAAGAATTCAAGTTCCAACTGTTATGAAGGGAGAATAATTGATTGTCCAAGAACATTTATGTAAGTCCCCTCGTGATTACCAACAAAATCACATCATATTCACTAAGTTATATTCAACATAAAGTCGTGCGTATGCATTGTAAACCTTGGGGTTGTCTTAGTTGATCACACACTACCAAATTGTTTAGCATCTAAGATTTCCTTGTTCAAGAGAGGATAGGATACTTAGTATTTTATTTTATAAATTGGAGTGGTCACAAAACTCACATCAACAAGACCCTCTACCTATTCATTGTGCTTAGAAAACCCTATGTTCTCATAGTAACTAACATTGATGTGCATGTGAGTTCCTAAAAGACTCCTTGGCTACCCAAGGTTTGTTCGTCTCCCTTCATGGTTTGTGCGCCATGGCAACCCGCCCTCAACCTTCTCAATTCATGTCCCTTAGACAACTTCTTGCGGGATCACTTGAGTCCCCATGCCAATGTAACTCGTGCCCTCTTGGAGGTACCCTATTTGTTTGTGGGATCCTTTGGGTCCTCCAAACTTTTTCAATGCATGCTCTCTCAAGGAACAATGTTTGTTTATATTGTTCCTTTGATCCCCTAACCTTTGTAGCTTGTAATCTCTCAAAACACCTCTTTTTTTGTGGGCTACCCAAGTCCCTTAGCCTTTTGGCTCATGCCCCTCAACAAACCTGGTTTTCTTGTGAGACTTGTTAAGTCCCCTAGCAATTTTGACATACTTCTTAGACCCCTTAATTATTTCAATCTATGTCCCTTTGGGGGCATTTTGTTGTTGTACCCCCATCATTTTCAACCTCGGCACCTTGTGTATTGTGGGAGATTTTCCCAAATCCATTGAATTGGTTGATCATTTTGGTCTACCATTGACAACTTGCCTATAGTCTTTTATTGACTCCTTTTTGTATGCTATTTTTCAAGTGGCTCTTTGGCTTTCCAAAGGTCAAATTGTCTCTCTGTGCTTCTCATATTAGAGTGATCCACGCTATCTCCTTGGCTAATGTTCATTGGATGCCCATTTGTCAAGCCCCCAAGCTTCTTGACTACTTGCCAACCATGCTCTCCAAGCATGCTCAAGTTAGGAGACCTCCTCTTCTCCTCAAAAATTGATAGCAAATTTATAGCAATGTCTCATTTCTTTTAATCTGTAGCTGTGCAAATAGAAATTAGTTACGTTTGAAGATACTTCAATTTTTTGTTAGAATTGTTTGTGTTTGGAATTACCAACTATAGTTTTTTATGTCTCTCAATTGGGATAAGGCAGTTGAAAAGGAAATAAGGCAATTGTGTCTGTCAGTTAAATGAAGTTATAAACAGCTGAGTCTGCTGAGTTGAGAATATTCAATATGGCCAGTTAACTACTTGTGGTTGAGGGAGAATGCTAGCTAGTTAACCACTTGCAATTGAGCGGTAGGCTGATCAGTTAGCTGCCACCATTTAAGAGACAACTGCCTGTGACTGTAGATCACAGGAAGCAAGGAATATAAGGAAGCATTAAGGGATAAAGAGGAGGGCACTTCTTAAAATCTAAAAACAAAGACTCAGTTTCAAGAAGACAATGTTACTACAGAAGCTTTGGCACTTGGGATGGAAACCTCAAGCATATCATCTTACAATTAATATAGTAGGCAATAACAGGGTCTATAAATTGTATGGGATAAATGGGTGTTCAATTAAGCATTTTACAGAGGATCTAGCAGCATCAAGGGAGTCTTATGTGCATGAGTAATGTCCCTCTTTGTAGAAGCCCTAGTTTTTGCCCTAAATCACAATTTCCTAGTAGAAAAGAATTACTAACATCATATACCTAGTTGAGATCCTGCAACATGTGAGGAAATCATTGTAACATAATCCACAAAACAGATCTTCCTTATGAGAGATATTTATAACATAGATCATTTCAACTAGGGTTAGGAACATTAAATTAACCATAAGATAGATTTAGTTTAATGATGGAGTCCAACCATATGAGAGGTAGGATAAGGGGCATATTAGGGTGCCTTAATAAATCCTCTACCCTAGGCCCAAGAGAGGATGCCATCCCTCTTGGCCTCACGTGTCCCTTGCCATCCATATGAAGGGGTGTACCTAGTGAGGAATCCATAGTCCATTAACACTCTACCCTAGGCCCAAGGGTGGATACCATCCCTCTTGGCATCATTGTAGCTCTTACCATCGATACAAGGGGGTGTACCTAGTGAGAAATCCATAAGTAATCAACCCTCTACCCTAGACCCAAAAGCAGATACCGTCCCTCTTGGCCTCATGTGGCTCTTGCCATCCATATGGGGGGGCATACTTAGTGAGGAATCCATAAATGATCAACCCTCTACCCTAGGCCCAAGAGTGGATACCATCCCTCTTGGCCTTATGTGGCTCCTGCTATCCATATGAGGGGGTGTACCTAGTGAGGGTTCCATAATTGTTCCCCTATCCTTTTTTACGCTTATCCTCTTCCCATGATTCGAGTTCCCTAACATAATGAACAACCAAACATATAAGAGTTACACAAAGTTGCATATATTCTTCTAATGGAGATCACATCATAATAACGTTGTATTTATACATACAATTCATAAGCAAGAAATCATAAATAAGAATCCACCATGCTGCTCATTATCAGAACTGATACTTCATACCAATTTATAGATAATATTCAGATGCTTGAGAGAGATCACTGTAGATTAAATCTGCTTGGATTTAATCCTTTTTTGAATGCTAGCCTTTGATACTTATACCTCTCCTTTGTAGCGGAAGAGACATGTCTTCTCCAAGGTTGTATCTCTTCAAAACCAACACATCCCCTCATTTACCAAATCACACCTTGTCCTTAACCATACCTTTTTTAATATTAAATTGCACCTCTTTTGGAAGATGATTATTAAGCACATTGTTGCTGATTATTAATATATACTTCTTTAATAGATCAATCATCTTATCAGTTCACTGTCTTATTTCTGAATCATCTTCTTTGGAGGGCAATTGCAGTGAATATTATATCGGTTTATGCAGAATTCTTGTTTGATACATTAGTTTCTGGATCAGCATTTTCAGAAAATCGTGAGGTCTTATAAATAAGACGATTTTCTGATGAATAATGCCTATTTAGGGATACCTCATGTCAGGGACATGACAGCATGCTGGGTGTGTCCAATGAATTGTAAGTGACTAGTGGTTTTTATTTGAATGTATGTGATTGCAATGTGCATAAAGATTATAAGAAAGAAAAACATGTGTTGCTAGAATCCTTCTAGGTTTGATTTTGTATGCATTTAGTTTAAGCCTTGACATTCTGAGAGGCTCTTCCATTGCATCAGGACTGATTTGTCTCTCCTTCACATGGTATGCATACCAAGATGACTCACCAACAACCCTCTTGATTTGTGCCCCTTGGACACCTTGTAATGCCCCTTTGGGCCCCTTGTTGCATTTTGCCCTATGCTCTAGAGACAACATTTGCAAGAGGTTTTCTTTAACTCTTGCCTACTTATTGGTTCATGTCCTCTCACCACCCTTTGCTAGAAGCTTTATTTCTATCGCTTACTCTCTCGGCACTCTTTGCAAGAAGTTTTCTTTAGCTACCCAATGGCTAATTAGACCATGTTATCTAACACTTTTTGAGGAGGCTTGGTCAACACCTGAGTTAGGTAATCACTTGTTTCACTCTTTTAGGTCCTTGCATCATTGCTTGCAGTCAATCCCACATCATCCGTTTGGTCCTCAAGTTTTGTCCTTCCATTTGCCATATCTAACCTTGGTGCTCTACATGACTGTAATCTCTTTCTTTTGATGACTTATTAGTAATTACCATTGTCACTACACACATAGCTCCTCTTCCACCTGAACCACCACCTCCTATCATGTTTTGTTAACTATGGTTGTCTATGACTCTACACTAATCATGGTAGTCGAGATAACTCAAAACAGTAGCAACTTCACATACTATAGATGCCTCTTGGACTAAAGAACTCATCAATCATTGACTCTCCTAGGCCATCACAATTTGCTTTGTGGGGTTCCAAAGCCATAAATGATTAATTCACCTTAGGTGCAGCCTATATGAATACCCATAACTCTCAAATAACTTTGCTCCACCTTGTTAGGAATTATAATACATGACATATAATAATGTAATAAATAATAAATTGACATGTCAATGCTAATTTATTATATGTTGGTTTTAAGTTACTTATTAGTTATGAGTTAGTTGGTAGTTAGTGGTTTGGGTAGTTAAAAAGTTGAATGGATTTATAAAGCCATCATATTTGCAAGTTGAAGATGAATGACTAAATTTATGGGTTTGAGCCTCTGGCTCTTTGTGTTCTCCATTTTCAATATGATATCAGAGCAGGTGTCATGTGAGGGGTCTCCGTTTTCCTTTCATTCACTTGTCTTTCCTCCAAAGCATCTCATACAATGGCCAAGCAGTGCAAACCATGTGCAATAGCTATTGTTGTTTGTCTACCATTCTTGCATTTTGTCAACAACGACAAAGTGCACACCATATGCAAATCTATTGGCATTCATCATCCGTCTGCATTTGGTTCCTCTCCTCTCTCCATCTCATTCACTCTCATAGCTTTTCATTCCACTTTGTTCTTTCTCAGATGAAAATTTATTAAAAATTTATACAATCAAAGCTACAAATATCTAAGGTGTGGCAGAAAAAAGTGCTAGCAATTAAGGGGATTTAAGGTGGTTGATAAGAGATTTTCCATCTTTCAATTATGAGGTTTGGTTTGTCTCAAAATTGGTATAGATTTATTATACTTCTCTTTAATGCAAATGAAGAATTGTATTTTCATTAAGCACCATTCTTTTGTTGGTACATTCTTTTGATTTAAAAAGACAGTTTAACATAGTCTCACTAAAATTATGATATCTTTCCCATTTTCTTAATAAAACTAAGAAATACAAAACGCTTTGTAAAGACGATGAAGAGAGGACAAAACCCAAAATCTGCATGAAAATAATATCAATATTTAATTTACAGTTTGATGCTGAAAATAGAGGCATTTGAAATGGTTGTGATGTCCCCACCTAGTTTATCCTCAAATTTGCCCTAAAAGTTACAATAGCAACAAATTAGGGTTAGGGTTACATCGTACCAAATAAATATTTCTGCAAATACTGCAATCTTTCGCTTGAATCCTGCAATCATAACATAAGAGAAATATACACATGCATTATATATATATATATATATATATATATATATATATATATATTATTAGGGTTAGTCCTTAACACATAATATTCAAATGATGCCAATAGTATCATTGCACACACATGTGAGAAGAAGCACAATAGGTCCGCTCGAAGCTATCTGACACTAAGCCCAAGAGAAGAACTTTGGCCCTCTTGGCCCCAATGGCAAGCAACATGGACATCCTTCCCAGGTTCCTACCTAGTGGGGTGCTTTTATTTTCTTTCCCTATCCATGCTTCATTCCTTAAGACTTTGTAACCATTCATAAGAAAAGAAACATGATAGGCCTGCCCAAAGCTATCCCGCACTAAGCCCAAGAGTGAAACTTTGGCCCTCTTGACCTCAGTGGCAGGCAACATGGACATCTATCTGGGGTCCTTACCTAGTGGGGTGCTTATGCCTGCGTTCCCTATCCATACTTCATCCCACAAGTCTTAGTAACCATTATTATATTGTTAGAGAGAAGGTTGTAATAGAGGATCCTTGGTTGCCCAAGAGTGGAACTTTGGCCCTCTTGGCCCAAGTGGTAGGCAACATGGACATCTATTTGGGGTCCCTACCTAGATGGTAATCCTTATGATCTGTCTTCCATTAAACCATCTTCCTTTTATAAAAATGCGGGTTTATGAACAAATTATAGGCATAAGCATCTCTGTCCAATCATAAATAAATAGTTACAAAACTAACTTATTGTCATTCTTTTGATTTAAAATGACAGTTTAACATAGTCTCACTTAAATTGTGATATCTTTCCCATTTTCTTAATAAAACTTAGAAATACAAAATGCTCTGTAAGATGATGAAGAGAGAACAAAACCAAAAAACTATTGAAAATAATATCACTATTTAATTTCCAATTTGATGTTGAAAAAAGTCATTTGAATGGTTGTGATGTCCCCACCTAGTTTATCCTCAAATTTGCCCTAAAAGTTACAATAGAAACAAATTAGGGTCAAGGTTACATCTTACGAAATAAATATTTCTTCAAATAGTGCAATTTTTGGTTTGAATCTTGCAATCATAACATAACAGAAATATACGCATGCGTTAACTATATATATATATATATATATATATATATATATATATATATATATCCATTATTAGGGTTAGTCCATAACACACAATATTCATATGATACCTATAGTATCATTGCACACAATGAGAGAAGAAGCATGATAGGTCTGCTCGAAGCTATCCCACACTAAGTGCAAGGGCAAAACTTCGGCCCTCTTGGCCCCGGTGGCAAGCAACATGGACATCCTTTCAAGATCCCTACCTAGTGGGGTGCTCGTATCTTCTTTCCCTATCCATGCTTCATTCTTTAAGACTTTGTAACCATTCACGAGAAAAGAAACACAATAGGCCCACCCAAAGCTATCCCACACTAAGCCCAAGATCGGAAATCTGGCCCTCTTGGCCCCAGTGGCAGGCAACATGGACATCTATTCGAGGTCCTTACCTAGTGGGGTGCTTGTGCTTGCGTTCCCCATCCATGCTTCATCCCATAAGTCTTAGTAACCATTATTATAGAGTTAAAGAGAAAGTTGTAATAGAGGATCCTTGATTGTCCTATCTAAGCCCAAGAGCAGAACTTTGGTCCTCTTGGCCCCGTTGCAAGCAACATGGACATCCATCAAGGTTCCCTACCTAGATGGCAATCCTTATGATCCCTCTTCCCTTAAACCATCTACCTTTTATAATAATGGGGGTTTACAAACAAATTATAGACATATGCATCTCTATCCAATCATTAATAAATAGTTACAAAACCAATTGATTGTCAAATAATATGTAGGCAATGACAATAACACAAGAGTTGAAATGAGATTACTATATGTTGTAAATGATAGTCTGAAACAAAAGGGGGATCTATATGCCCGCACTGGGTATGTCTTTGATTGTCTTTGCTCAAAATTTAGTTGAGTATTCCTACTGAAGAATTCCTATGGTGTTTCCTTATATTGTTGTATAAACTATCTCTCTAATAAATGCATGTCTTTTTTGTTATTTGTATTTCTTCCTTTGTTTCTCTTCACTACCTTAATGACAGACTATATATTCATATGGGAGAGAATGAATGGTCCTAACCCTCCTACTAGAGTTAACGTCATTTCTAAAAAGTCGTGTCTCTTCCCTTAATTAATCAGTAACAACTCTTAAAGCCATCAATTATATTAATATGCCATTGGTTATCTTAAAACTTTCATATACTTAATCCAATTATAGATCTAAAAGATCAACAGTAATGCAAGATCCACAACACATAACTCAGAACACTAGATTTGTTCTCGAGGAAACCCGGTTAAGGGAAAACCCTGATGTGAGTCAAACCCACTAGATAAATGTACTCTACTAAAAGTACTGCCTGATTGAGAGCAAATGAAAACAAAAGGGGAATGCACATGCATTCACAGGCCCACTGCCTAGAGCACACTGCTCACAATACAATAACAATGATCTGACCCTCAGTCAGGTTCACTGATTAACCTCTGATTACAATTCACCAAGGTCGACAAAACTGTCCAATACAACCAAACTAACTTACAACATCTGCAATGCCAATACAGTTCCAATGAAGTACAATTCCTGCCTCATTCGCAGAATACAAACATCAGTTCATTTGTGCATTACTACATCACACTTCGCAATCACAAATGATTGCCCATTTATACACATTACAATGAATAGTCAACAATAAGGTTGGCTAAGACCTATAAGAACAAATGATATGAACAATATGCTTAAACTACAATATGATCCCAATCAAATCGGCCAAGACTTAGATAGGACCCAAAACTTCATCCTCGAACACACAACAACTTCGCCAAATCCGCACCACAAATCGCAACATGTTACTTCACCAAGTCGGCTAGGACCTAAATGAAGAAACACCAACACTCTTAGCAAATCACCAAATGCGATCACTATGACCAATGTAAACCATCAACACGGTTATAACACGATCCAAGAACACCAGCAAGCAACAAGAATAGCTTCCCGAACCTTCACAACATCTCAACCTCAAAATCCAAACTCATCTCTACACTAATCATCAACAATATGAACATCGAACTCTATTACACTAAAAGATAACTTGCCCAACTCTGAATCATGAACAACGCCAGTTGAGGAAACAACAATAAGTCCCAACTTTACCACCAGCTTCCAACCAACTGAATCAACCAATCTGATCCATACCAAAGAAAAAACTTAACCTTTGACACATCTTGAACAACTGGAACATTGAAATATAGGCAACTAATAAATTAATCATAGCTCACTCAAATTGTCATGCGAACCTCTATAAGTTGACCATAATCAACTATAGACATATCTAAAACAGCATCTAGAGTCGCAACAAAAAATCTTCACCATATCATCTGAACGATTGAACAAACTAAACACATTGTCTGCAACAGCAATAGTATGTTGAAATCAATGACAAAACACTAATGTCAGCACACATAGTCAAGGTCTAATCAACAATCTCTAACATGCTCAACAATTACTTGCTTCAATGTTAACATGCCTTAATGTCATCGATTAGAAAGAATACAACTTTTGTTGCCACCCAATCATATATACACTTTTTGTATCATTGTGGTCTCATGACAATCTGCCTTGCCCAAGATTGTTTGTCCTTGAGCAATTTCAAAATAGGATGATTGAAGATCTCTTCTCCTTCCTACATAGCATCCTCTTCTGGTAAGCCTTTCCATTTGATCAACAATTTGGGAATAGTCGTATGCCTTAATCGCTTCTCTCATGTTGAGAACAACTTTTGGTTCCAAGATTAGTTTACCCTCGTTTTCAATTGGGGATAACTCTACACATGGGGTGACTTGTTGCCTTCATATTTTCTTCAGTCGAGATACATAAAAGATGTTGTGGATACATCTATTCTCAGGTAATTCCGGTTCATATGCCACTTCTCCCATTTTTCTCAAAATCTTGTATGGTCCATGACTCCATACAATTTGAGCTTTAGTTTTTCCACTCCACTTACTTCGATAGAGGACTACTTATATGGTTGCAATCGCAAGAATACAAATTCTCCAACTTCAAATGACCTTTCGGTGTAGTTTCAATCCGCGTAGATCTTTTGTTGATTTTGTGCTTGATGCAAGTTCTCTTTAAGGGTATTCATAATGTCCATACTTTGTTGTACAAAATCTGTTGCCCTTGGAACTCATCTTTCTTGTGTAATTAAACTTCCAAAAGTAGTTGGTTCACACCCATACAATGCTTTGAATGGACTCATTTTGATTGACATGTGATGAGTGGTATTATAACAATACTTACTAAGATGCAACCATTTTATCCAAGTGTTTTGCTGGCCTATTAACAATTTTGATTTGTCCATCCGTTTGAGGATGATAACTCGTGCTAGGTGTCAATTCAATTGTCAACCAGACGAGCTCTTGCCAAAATAGGCTAACGAATCAACTGTCCTAATCATTGACAATGTTTCTTGGGAGATCATGTAATCAAAAAATTTCCTTGAAGAGTATTTTTTCTATCTGTGGAGCTTGATGTTTGGTATATATTGCCATGAAATGTGTGTACTTAGTGAGCCGATCTACCACCACAGATGCAATCTTTCCCCTGGACTCTAGGTAATCTTGTTATAAAATCTATAGAGATACTTTCTCATTTTTTATCTGGAATGGTTAAGGGTTGTAAGAAACCTGTCAGATGATTTGGTTCTCTCTTGTTTCTTTGGCATACCATTCATTCTTATACATGTTTCCCGACATCTTTCTTGAGTCCTTTCCAAGAGAATCTCTCCCACACTTGTTTGTAAGTCTTATAATACCCTTGGTGGCCTGATAAGGGATTATCATGATATTCCTTAAGGATCTTAGTCTTCATTTTCGAATTGGGCACCAAAAACATCCTATTTTTATACAGGATAAGTTTGTGCACCACTTTGTACTCTTCGTTGGGCAAATTTCCTTTTAAGATATTGTTGGATTGTGGATCTTTGGCATATTCTACAATGATATCATCCTTCCATTTTGCGGTAATACTTGTGAAGGAGTTCATATTGGGTCCTCATGATAAAGCATCTGCAAAACATTATTTGCCTCCTTCACGTACTCAATCTTGAAATCATAAGCTTGTATCCTGCTTACCCATTTCTATTGCTTGTCATTTAGGTCTTGATTCATGAAAATTCTTAAACTATTGTGATCTCTCTTGTCACTAAATTTTCTGCAAACCAAATATTGTCGAAATTGGGACATGGCGTGCATGCTAGCTAGCATCTCCTTATCGTAGATTGAATAGTGTATGTCTGTCTTGGTGATATGTTTTCCACCAATGCCAAAGGGGAAGATTGTTGGCATTATGCATAGTTATCATCATTGGCAAACATCAAACACACCGGTCATATTGTTAGAGCAGCAATGGTGAACCGGTAGTTGTCACAGTTGACAAAGATCAAACTTGCTAAGTAACCAGTGTGAATGCACCGGTTACATAAAGGGAACCCGGTCACGACAATACCGGTCTTGTCCAACTGGTCTAGTCGAAAACTATAGAAGGCAAATGACTTAACCGACAGCACACCGGTTTCTACGCAATAGTATCAGACCTACCGGTCTATGCTTTTATGATTTCCAATTGTCTCGTAAATCTGATCCAGTTTTAACGGGATACGTTTTGGCATGAATTGGAGTTTTGTATGCGAACATTTTGGCATGAATTGGAGTTTTGTATGCGAGCGTTTTGGCATGAACTGGAGTTTTGTATGCGAGCGTTTTAGCATGAACTGGAGTTTTGCATGCGAGCTTTTTGGAATGCCTTCTAGAACAGCGGCATTTTGGAGGACTTGTAGCTTGGCACCACAATTCTAATTTGTATTGTGAAGATCATTATATATACGGGTCATCGTGCATAAGTTATGTGTTGTTGTAGCAATCAAGTGCGCAGAGACAAAGCAGAAGAGCAAAGTCTTCTGAGAAAGGATGCAATCACCAAGAGTGAAAGACAGTGAATAAATAGCCAAGCTAAGCGAGGAATAGCGCAGGTATGATCTAAATGACAGATTAGGTGTCTACAAAAGATCATCTTTCTTATTGTTGGAAGTTCATGGAAATCCCTTTATCAGGGTGAACCCTAACAGGTTCCTTTGTATAAATCCCTTAACCGGGTGACATCTTGATTGATGTTCTTAAGTCCTCTGGCGAGGCGACTCCTAACAGGATTAAGATCTTAACCGATCTATGTTAAATCCCTTCACAGGGTAGCACTCTAACAAGTGTTGTCGTAAAACCTTTAACAGGGCAACTTTATTACTGCAGTAGTGAAGATTGTGGGTTCTGTCCCACTGTGGTTTTCTCCCTCTAATCGAGGGTTTCCACATATAAATTCAGTGTAAGCTGTTGCATGTGATTTTTGTTTAAGTTAAACATACATTACATTTTCATTATCACACAGTAGTTGTATTCTGTTTCATAGGATAAAATTTGAAATAAGTTGATTTGACTGATTCACCCCCCCTCTCAGTCACTGGTTAGGATTAACATGGTTCATGCATGATTGAAAGGTTGTTGGGGCATTTGTTAGTCCAAAATCAAATGATAGGACTAAAAACTCAAAATGTCCATAGTGACATTGAAAAGCAATTCTAGGGATGTCTTATTTTCTCATCCTTATTTGGTGATACCCTAATCGTAAATCAATTTTGGGGAAGTGCTTGGCTCCATGAAGTTCGTCAATTAATTTGTCTATTCTAGGCATGAGGTATTAGTTCTTTATGGTTTTCTTGTATAAAACTCTATAATCTATGCATGTTCTCATGGTATCGTCTTTTTTCTTAACTAGCACCATGAATGATGCAAAAGGACAAGACCTACGTTGAATGTGTCCCATTTCGAGTAGTTCTTTAATAGTTTTTTCCTAAGTTACAAATTCTTCTATGGCAACCCCAAAGTCTGGTCCAGTTCTTGCAAAAGTATGGTCCTTATCATATTCTTGCAAAAGTCTGCCACAGACCTTCAAAGTCTGCCCAAATTCTGTCAAATGCACCTGGCACGAATTTTGCCATTTTTATGGCGAATTTGCAAATCTGCTGCGAGACCCAGGCCGAATTTGGCCAAAAAAGGACTTTTTTTACTTTATTAAAGTTTTGTTTTGGTCTATTTTAGTCAATCCAACCCTCCAACCCTAAAATAGACCACTAAAAAGGCCAAAAAGATAAAACATGTGTCATTTGGACTAAAACATTAATATATATGGTGGTGTATTTCACTATGTTGCTTTACTATTAGCATAGTGGTGTATGAACTTATTTGCTACTATGTATACATATATATATATATATACACATATACATATACATACAAATATAACATATGTTTTTGTACGGACGAACCCAAAACGAATTTGAACCCACACCCAAAAAAATTGAACGAATTTTGAACCCAAATCTTGAACCCGCATCTGAACCGGCAACTTAGGTTTTTTCAATCTCTTCTTTGAATTTTTGGGGGTGTCGGTATGGTGTGGTGATCACAAGTTTCGCCCCTTCTTCCAATTCTATCGTATATTCAAATCCTCTTTGTGGAGGTAGCCCTAGGGGAATGTTGTCAAATACTTATATTTTTTCAAGATCGATTGGATGTCACTATGGATTGCCTTGCCATGTGTGGAGGTTTTATCTAGGTCATACATTAGTCAGCCCACTCTCCTTGCCCATGCCTAAAGATTATTTCCATTCTTTTGTAGGAAAATACTTTGGGGGAACCACTGGGTAACCCTTCCAAGGTGATTTCTTGTCTAGTTTCTTGTCCCTTATGCTAGAAATGAATTTTCAAGTTAGGAAGATCAAACTTGAAGCATCCTAGGGAGTATATCCAAGGAGCACTTAGTATCATGTCAACGTCTAATGGTACTACATGTAAGTCCTCTTTAGTGGGGTGTTTCATGTTGATGTGAGTTTGGTGACCACTCCAACATGTAGGATAAAACACTCAGTATCCTAGGATAGAACACAAAATATCCAATCCTCTCTTTAACAAGGAAGCTTAGATGCTAAACATATGACAATGTGTGATTGACTAAGACAACCCCAAGGTTCCTTCTAATGTTGGACTTAACTTGGTTTGTGATGTGATTTGTTGGTAATCATGTGGGGACTTACGTTAGCTTTTTTGTGGAGGATCTATCAACTTCTTGGATGCGAATGGTATAGCAATTGAGCGCTTCAAACTAATCCTAACAATTGCTCGAAATAAAGTGCAAATAGAATGAGGGTTTAGAGATCTAAAGTACTTATAAATCTAACTCTACTAATGCAAGACAAAGTTGATGTTGTGGTGAGACCAAACCCATCCTTGCTTCGCCAAATCAAATACGCATAGGAGGGTGCAATCTTCGAAGGGTGCAAGTATGATTTCAAATCACTTATGCTCATCAAAACCATAAATAATGCAAATCAATGAACACTAAGTAATTGAAGTGAAGTGCTTGCAATTAGGCCTAGACTAACCTTACACTGATACTTACAATCGACAAGTAGCAAAAAGAATGGACACTAGTTTCACCATACTTTCAACAACAACAATATCTCTCATTAAACTATCCAGCTAATTTTACTTCAACTACTTTGAACCTCTAATCAACTTAAGCAAATTTAAACTTCCTATTCTAAGTGAGAAGTAAGAAACCATGCAACACTCCAAAAATATCACAAGTATTCACCATGAAATCAACAACGAATTAGGAACTTTGGTAGTATTTTGGCAACAATTTCACTAACTCTCCCTTACAAATGATTTGAGCAAGCCTTATACATAGTTATTCCAAGTACAATGAACCATAGATGGAAAAATCCTTGAGTAATCGTAGAGTGGCGATTTTTCGCCAAGTTTCTTAGCTCGGCGGGTTTTTTGCAAAAAAAATCGCACGGAAAAATCAGCGAGATTTAAAAAAAAAACTCAACCACAGGAATATCAACGTTTAAATGCCAAAAACGGCATGGTTTTGATTTATTTTTTGTTTGCAGCAGTTGTGTTTGGCAGTGAGAGAAGAAAGAAGGCTTCCAAGCCCTTGCTAGGTGATTGCTAATGATTAGAAGTGGATTCGAGTGGATTTAAAGGGGATTTCAACCAATTTCTCAAAAAAAATTAAACTCTCGACACCTTTGTATAATTATAAAATTCATTTATGGCTTTGCCCCTTGACCCCATCTTGGGGGCACTGCCCCCAAACCCCCATTGAAAAAATATGGGGGGAAACTGCGCCGATAGAAGTGGGGAAAAATTCACCTCCGAGTCTGATTAAGCTCCATATAACAACACAGTCACGCCCAGTGTAGGCTTCTAGGACTAGACCCTCTAGTTGTACCTCTCCCTTAGTTTTTACTAGAGCTGGGAAGAGGAAGAGGTAATTGTAAATTTGTAATGATGTATTTACTTTTAGTTTTACAGAAACTATTTACTATTTTGCTTCAAGCCATCATCATTCCTCATGATAATGCAATTTTGTACCCACTTTGCATTTAAATATATTTAGACTCAGCTTGTTTCTTTTGTGTTCTCATTAATTGACTCATTGGCTGCATCTTCTCATTGAATTTTGCAAAAAAAATGCATTTCTAATTAAATTTAAACATTTTTTTCAGTTCCTGAGTTTTTCGCCAAGTTTTTCCTGGATTTTTTTTCAATCCTTGGCAAGTTTTTGCCGAGTTTGAGTTTTCCAACTATGCAATGAACAACCAAGATTAATTTGAGATGAATGCCCAAGATTGATCCAACACAACCCTAATTGAACTACCAGCAACAAGCATTAAATGCTTATCCAATTACAAGGAAGCACCACTTTCTGGACCAATGAAAAAATTACATTGTTTTGAGAACTAATGAGAAAATTGGTTAGGTAGAAACATTAAGTGGACTCCACATGTACACTTGGAACAATTTGAATGAATGATCTTGGACACATGAAATTGGAGCCTTCTAATTGGATGAAGATGAGTTGGTGCCACCTTAGCATGCTTATCTTGTAAACTTGATCAATTCCTTGGAGACGAAGAGGTATCTATTGATACCCAACATTATTAGGCCCTTAGTTGATTGTGATGGCTCATATTCCCAAATTGCTTCATCTTCATGGATCTCTTTTGTCTTCTTGGCCTTGATCTTCTAAAGATGGTGAGGTCCTTCATGTAGTTGGATCATTCTAATTGATCTTGGACTTTTGAAAGAAATTCAAGATTGTGATCATCTCCTCGATTTGTAGCCTTGGTCACGATGTTGTCACTTGCATCATTTGTTCATCATCCTCTTCCATACAATCATTTTTGTCCCTCAACTTTATTTGCATCTTAACTTGTATCTTGTCGTGTTGATGCGCTGATGTTGTCCTTGATGTTGAAAGCTACCTTCACTTGAGCTTCTAGCTCGAGCCTTACCTCCCACGCTCACCTACATTTGACCTTGCAAAACAATATCACTTTATCAAGAATATATTTTTTACATGCTCAACTTGCAAAATGAAATCTTTCCTAATCTTATAGTTTCTAATTCAAATGATTTTTGAATGAACCTTGAATCCTTAAGACAAACTAATTGAAATTCTAATGAATGCTCAAAAACTCTAATTCCTAGAATTTTACTTCAACTGATTTCTATCATGCCATGTCAACATTTTCAATTTCATCCTCTAGCCTAATTACTAACTTGCTGAAAGTTGCTTTAATTTTAAAACAACTTGATTTTAAAACACTTGATTTCCGTCAAAGAATATTAGCAAATCCTCTTGAATGCTGACCTCCATATTGCGAGTTCGATTTCCTTTATATCTGATGGAAATTGCCAACCAATTCTGAGTTTAAACAACTCCAAATCTGCACCTAATTTGAATTCTGTAAACTCAGAATTAAGGCAACCTCTTGATCTCCACCTTATCTTGTCCTAATTCTGCAAAAGCAATTCAATCAACTCCTTGATTTTCTGATTTTACTTCTTCCCCCGATTTTCACACTTCTTCTCTTTGGTCTGCTTGTTATCGCTTGGTATTTGAAATGATTTGGGTTGAAATGAAGTTTTGATTGCCTTTATATATGCATTTTGGTCAAGAGATATGTCCACTTAGAAGAGGCTGACCTCCTTTTTCATTTCATTGAAATTTATTGAATTCATAACACTTAATCCCCTAGAGGGAATTTTGATGTTGCTTGGAAATTTTCTCCAGTGAGGGCGGAAATTGGGTTGCCTTTGGAAATCACTTGCAAACCAAGGCGGAGATTAGACATGGCATGGAAATTGCTTTCAAACTAAGGACTGAAATTTGAAAGGTCTTGGAATTTTAGTTCCAACACCTGGTCGGATTTTGACCTAGTGTTGGAATTTTAGTTCCAAAACCTGGTCGGATTCCAACCTGGTGTTGCAATTTTTTTCCTTAACGCATGTTGGGCACTTGAGGTTTGTCAATAATAACTCTTGTTTGCCTTCCAAACCATGATTTTACTTTCCTCCCTTGATCTCAATTTTGATGAGCTTCTTGATCTGATCTCAGTTAAATGCTGATTCAGTTTCAAAGGTCTGATCTTGGCTCCTCCTTAACTCGAAATCTGGTTGTCACTTCCAAAGACAATTGATTTGTCTTTCCACGCCCTTGATTTTGGTTTCTTGAGTTCAATTTCATGCCACATGGAAGATCAAACATGTTTGGACAGCCCCTGGACTTGGGTGGAATCTTAGCATGCATTGGAATTTCATCCAAGATGAGGGCGGAAATGAAGTTGGGGTTGGAACTTGAATTCCAATGGGAGATCGGATTCTGACCCACCCTTGGAAATTTGTTCCAAGGGGTGGTCGGAATCTGACCAACCCTTGGAACCTTTCCAAGGTTGCCAAAAGTTTCTAAGTGATAGGGCCTCTTCTTCTTTGAAACTCAAGTTCTTTCCTTAGCTCATCTATAAACTCCTCTTTGTCATTTTTGCTTCATGGCTTCAGTCATGCTCATCTCAGATCAGCTGGTTAAGGTTTCACATTTTGATAGTTTCATGCTCAGATTTTATGCATTTTGCCTCTTGATTCTCATATTAACTTTCACATCACATTCTCAATCCTTGGCTTCAATCTTTCTCTTTGCTCATCAGGTTTTTTCAACTTGAACTCCAAATCAGATTTCCGACCTCTTCATATCAGATTTGATTTTCTCTCAAAGATCAGAACATGTAAAACTTTCAACTAAGGCTCACTCCTCCAAATGGGCAAGGGCTTGCACCTAAAGTTGTTCAAACTCAGCCTATTGACTTGAAGATCCTTAAAATTGCCACCAACCTAGAACTAAGCCAAGACAACTGTTCTACTGCCAAGCAAAAGCTGGGGTCCCCATTTGCAATAGGGTGATGATGTGAAAACATCATGAAATAGGGGTGTTTCCCTAATTTGATTTCTTGTTGTAGAACTACTTTAGTACATCTAACTAGAGCTCCTATGGTTGTGGTTGCCATGAATCCTTTGGTTTTAGCTTCATCTTTGCAACTAATCTTTCATTAATGAAATTGTGAGATGCCCCACTATCCACTAATGTGATAGCCTTCTGTGCTTCGTCGGTGCTTTTGATCCTGAATGTACAGTGCTTGGAGGCTTGAGTAATAGTGGCCATCATTCCATGTTCTTCATCTTCAACCCTTATCCTCTTGTTAGGGTTTTTTTAATCTCTTCATCATCATTTGCTTCCATTTTATGGACTCAACCTCCTCTTCCACATATGTGTCCGCGCTCTCATGGTTCTTTGCATTTGAAGCACAAATTTCTCTTTCTTAGGTCCTCGTGATGTTTTTTGATGTTTTCTCTTTGACACATGTGCCCACGCTCCCATGGATCCTTACAATGATAGCATGATCTTCCCTTTTGGGATTCCTTTTTAAGTCCATCTTCTTTAAGGTGAAACTTGGAATGTGTGTTTGATGCAAAAAATTTAGGTCTATCTTTGATCGGGTGTGTATCAAACTTCAATACTTTTTTAATTGCTTCTTCCACGTTTGTTGGGTCCAAGGCACTCACCAAGCTTTTGATTGATTCTTTCAATCCCTCCATGAATAGGTAAGTGAGTCTCTCTTGAAAGATTTATGGTACCATGACAACCAACTTTTGAAATTCCATGGCAAATTCTTCCGCTGCCCCTTGTTACTTGTCTTGGGTTAATTCTTTGAAGTACCATTGTGGATGTTTACAATCATACCTTTTGATGAGCTTTTGCGTGCACTCATCATAAGTGGTTATTTGTTGATGAACCTGGGTGATAAGGCCATGGTGCCACCACTCATGGGTTGTTCCCATCAAATGGACTACCGCAAATTTAATGGTGTTTCCTTCCATCATGGAGCTTAATGGAAGTTAGGTGTCTAACTTTTGCACCCACGAACGGGCTGTGATTTTTCCCAATTCATAGGTTAATTGTTATCTTACTCACTCTTTCCTTTAGGTCTTTATCTAGTAGTCCATTTCTTTTCTTATTAGGGGCAGCCCTCATTTTGATATCACAGTATTCTTTAAAAGAGATATCCCTCCTAAGATTGGGGTCAATTCTAGAGTACGCTTCTATAGTCTCATCAATATTATTCATAGGTGGAGCATTTGTTTCTTATTCCATATGTTCCTCCCTAGGTGGGAAGGGAGGTTTTGTTGGTCTAGGATTTGGTACCCTAGGAGAGCCATTATTATTTGGGAAGTGGTTGGAATTAGTATATCTTCCATTGTTGCTCATATTTTGAATGGCTTAAAGGAGGAGTTGATTGGTTCTTTCATCCCTCTCATTTTGTTCCATGAGAGCTTGAGTGGTTTGATCTGTTTATTCCATGAAGGCCGTGAACTCATTACTCATTTGTTCACTCTATTACATCCTTTCCTTATGAACCTTTTAGAAAGCTCTAATAACTATTTCATGTGAAGTGTGATATTAGACAGTTAAGTGGTTTTCATTTATTTGAGTTAAGGAATTATGATCATTATGAGTTAAATTTACTTAAGTGAAATATTTGGAAAGAATTATATTGGATTTCATTATAGATGGTCAAAGTAAATTATAATTCTATAAACGGTTTATTGTTATAATTTTTGCAATGATGATGGTAACTAATCCTTCTTTGTCAGTAGATGCAAGAGAAGATCCATCTCGTGAGAAGGGGGAGTGCATCGTCAAAGTGAGGGGACGTGGACACATGGTGAAGGTCGGAAATGCCATCCAAGCAGGTACCATAATTGATTAATTGGTCATCAAGTCTAGGAGGGGTGTTGGCTTAGATATGTCTAGACAGTTGCCTTTTCTCTTCTAGTGTTAACAAAGAATTTTGGCCTTATAATTAATGTAATGCATTGGATCCTTCTTATCGATTTAAAGGAACAACCTTGGTAATCCCTTCATTTCTTTCGAGAATATGCACTAAAATATTCACACACACACACACACACACACATACACACACATGTAAACATGTATAATGTGTATAGATATAAATAAATGTATATGTGTATGCCAATGATCATTGAAATGTATGAATGCTAACAACACAACCATGTGTAGATCCATGCATATAGTTGTGTTCCAAGACGACAATGTGGATGTATCCACGATGATTGAGTAATTAAGTATGCAAAGTGAAAGCCGGTGCTAAGTTCCTAGCACATATACATCTAGTTATACAATTACACATAAATAAATTCATAAACATATGCTATATGTTTACATCATTCCAATATTGTTTCCTAGTGCATGAGCGACTTGATGCTATCATGATAATTGGTTTTCATAAGTCAGTCGAATGGAAACATTGATCCTTTGGGCGCTTGTTGCTGAGGTGGCAAAAGTAACTCCTCTTGCCACCGTGAGCAAGGAGTTACTCGTGATATTTTTCAAACCATCCTTTTTTGGCTAGCTCAATTCATTGAGAGCATTATTTTTGGCTTTGGCATGAAGAGGTTTGCACATTTTTCTTGATGCAAGTTCGACATTGATAGTATTGCATATTTAGTTTGGCGTTTTGGGGCATTTTTCAATCATTCCTCAGAGAAGGAAGGACGTATCTCTCGGTATTCATTACGACCAGCTTTGAGACCCAATCACTTTGATTGTAGGCATGAATCTTGTTCCTTTTTTGCTTGTCATGTTCATGACACAGCTGCATTTGGAATTTATCTATTAAAAATGACCTATCGATCTCTTGCATTTGGAATTGCTAGGACTTCAGCATTCTCATATAAATTGAACTGTTTTGTGAAATGCATTGTGTGCATCCTATTGTCTCTGTCATCATTGGCTATGTACTTGATAAATCAAGTCGAATCATTGCTCATTTATCTTTTGCATCAATAAGTAGAATGAATCTCATATATGAACTTTGCTTCGAGCAAATAAATTATAAATATGATACAGTAACTTGTTGTGTATTGTATTGTTAGCAAAAATGATTATAATGAATCAATACCATTTTTATGAAATTTAATGCTCTATGTTCAAGCATGGATAGTTACTTCTATATACATTTCATAAATCCATTTGGCTAGAATCAGGAAAGTGGGAGGAGATCCTTAGCCCCAAGGAAAAATATGGTATGACAGTTGTACTTTTCTTGTGACCTTGTATGCATGTCTATCTGGTTTTATGCTGATAAGAACACTACCTGGTCTTAATCTGAAACCGGTTCAGTCTGATCAAAGTCTTCTTTAGTCCTCATTTAACTTTTGTCCTTAAGACTTACCTGGCATCTGTAGAGTCTTAAGGGTCTGTATGCTTAGGACAGCGAACTACCAATCTGAAAGTATATCAGCTTGAGTCATCAAGATAGATTATGGGCAACCTAGAGGGTAGGTATATGAAGTTATGGCCAAGAATATGGTTAAACATGTTTACTTAAGGACGATGAGACCAAGAGGTTGTGGAGACCCGAATAAGAAGTCTTATTGACTCTTAATGAATTTGGTGGTGACAATGATAGCATGAAGAAGAGCATGTGTACCTTTAAAACCTTGGCCAAGTTGGTACCATGCTACAGGTAGTAACCTTCAATCACTAGAGCCAGTAGGGCAATGTCTAGCTAGGAAGGTCACCTTAATAGGCGAAGATGTCTATAGGTTGGCTAGCTAAGGCAGTTGTGGGTTCTACACCAAGTCTCGAATGGCAAAAGAAAATTGAAGTTTGTGTTCACATGCCTTTGGGAAGGACTGGGCCACTTCCGCATGGAAGTTGTGCAGGTGACCATTAGGTCAAGATCGTAAGATCAACAATTGGGTGGTAAAAACCCCTGATGATACTCTTTCTCCCCTAAGGAGGTCTGACGCTAAAAGAAGTACAATAGAAATTGAACCAGCAAGTTACTAAGTTCTATGATTTATACTTTGTTAGTTATTTCAGTTATATATATCTTATTTCAATTAAAGAATGAAGAATTGTTAATATATTTTCATGTGAAAGCAATTGTTTAATTCTTTCCTTCAATGTTAACGAAATGGAATAAGTTAGTTAATCAGATTTTCATGTGAAGTTAGTTGAAAATCCTTTTTCAGTTAGTTAACAAGCTTCTTATTTCATGTTCATAGGAAAAGGATAGCAGTTATTTCTGCTATATCTGTTTTAAGCTTATTTCCTTTACTCGTATGTTAATTTTATCTCCTTTTTAGGGTAGTTATAGTTGGTATTTTACACACTCGTGGTGGATGTAAGTTTCCTTATCTCTCTTTCTAACGTCCTTTGAGCCCTTTGGCTGGTTTGCATCAACTACCTTTCACAAGATGGCAGGAAAGATGCTCTGCTACCAGTTGTGATGTCCCCACCTAGTTTATCCTCAAATTCGCCCTAAATATTACAGTAGCAACAAATTATGGTTATGGTTACATCTTACCAAATAAATAATTCTTCAAATAGTGCAATCTTTGGTTTGAATCTTACAATCATAACATAAGAGAAATGCATGCATTCATAATATATATATATCCACTATTAGGGTTAGTCCATAACAAAATATTCATATGATATCTGTAGTATCATTGCACACACATGAGAGAAGAAGCATGATAGCTCTGCCTGAAGCTATCCCACACTAAGCCCAAGAGCAGAACTTTGTCCCTCTTGGCCCCAGCGGCAAGCAACGTGGATATCCTCTGAGGTCCTACCTAGCGGGGTGCTTGTATCTGCTTTCCCTATCCATACTTCATTCCTTAAGACTTAGTAACCATACATGAGAGAAGAAACACAATAGGTCTGCCTGAAGCTATCCCACACTAAGCCCAAGAGCAGAAATTTGGCCCTCTAGGCCCTGGTGGCAAGCAACATGGACATCCATCTAGGGTCCTTACCTAGTGGGGTGCTTGTGTCTGCATTCCCTATCCAAGCTTCATTTCATAAGTCTTAGTAACCAGTATTATGGAATCGGCGAGAAGGTCCTAATAGAGGATCTTTGATTGTCCTATCTAAGCCCAAGAGAGGAACTTTGGCCCTCTTGGCCCCAGTGGCAAGTAATATGGACATCCATTCGGGGTCCCTACCTAGATGGAAATCCTTATGATCCCTCTTCGCTCACATCATCTTCCTTCTATAATATTGGGGATTTACAAACAGATTATAGGCATATGCATCTCTATCCAATCATAAATAGATATTTATAAAACTAATTGATTCTCAAATAATATCTAGGCAGTGATAATACCACAAGAGTTGATACGAGATTACTATATGCTGTAAATGACAGTCTGAAACAAAAGGGGGATCTATATGCCCACACTGAGTATGTCTTTGATTGAGTTTGCTCAGAATTCAGTTGAGTATTGCTGCTGAAGAATTTCCATGGTGTTTCCTTATATTGCTGTATAAAGTATCTCTGTTAAATGCCTTTTGTCTTTTCTGCCATTCGTATTTCTTATTTATTTATTCCTTTGAAGCTCTTCACCACCTTAATGACAGACTATATATATTCATGAGAGGGAAGAAATGATCACAACCCTCCTACTGGAGTTCACATCATTTATGAAAGGTCATGTCTCTTCCCTTAATTAATCGGTAACAATTCTTAAAGCCAGTGGTTACTCTAATTGCCAATTCAGCCATAAATAGATTTTTGGATGCACTATTGGTAAAAACAGACGCCCGAAAGAAAGAATTCATTGAAGAGAGCAAATTTGAGGTAAGCCAATTGTCGATATTGCAGCACCAAAATAAAGTCCCTATGTCAGCACTGAAGAAGGGTGTTAAGAATTCCAAATTATAGTACATGACATAGAATAATATAATAAATAATTAATCAACGTGTTAATGTTATCTATTATATGTTAATTATTAGTTATGAGTTGGTAGTTAGTGGTTTGGGTAATTAATAAATTGAATGGCTTCATAAAGCCATAGAATGTAATCATCTGTGAGTTGAAGACGAAAGACTAAATTTGTGTATTGGAGTCTTGAGCTCTTCGTTTTCAATTTTGCAATATACCTTACCCGAATGCTGCTGGAATATCAACTCACTAATGCAAATCAACACTGTTCAATTGTCATCTATTTCATGCAATACTCTATTAAGGCTAAGTTGCTTGTAATCAAATTCATATACTAGTGTTCATCCTATTCTTCCACGGGTCATTCTTACAACTAGATATTAAAGAGATATGACATACTGCTCCACATCTCAAATTACTTCTCTACCTTCTCCATCACCAATTGAGGTAGGTTACCTTTTGACATACTTCTTCATAGGGCTAGCTATGAGAGCTCATTGCCTTGCAAGAAGAAAATCTCATTCATTTATGCTATTAGCTTAGTTATTTATTGGCCTATTGCTTTAGATTATAAATTACAAGCAAGGTTAATTGGTAATTTGGTATATTACATGTCATATGTTATTTCCATCTTTCTTTACTCTAGATTTTATTGTGCTTAGTCTAAGTTTGTTCGTATTGTTCATCATCAAACTAAAGTAGATTAAAACCTAATCTACATCATTAGAGACGCAATCCAGTAAACCAGCCTAGTCTATAATGGTTATGATGAAACCTTTTAATAGTGTTAGGTGTTTGTTTGATCTCACCCCTTCACACCACTGCTAGCACACATCATAAAAGCATAAATTATTAAGAACAGATCATGCCTGTCAGCAATCTGATTCAGATCCGATCACCAGTTTTTTTTCTCAAATTGTTAGTATGGATCCTGAGGCTGGTTTTGTCACAATTAAACTACTTTTTCCAATTTACCTATAAAATACTTGTTTTTTGAATTTTCAGTCTAAACATCTTTTTCCATTGCTGAATTTTGACAAAATATTAAATAACCAAACAGTAGATCAATTAGGATATACTTGAGGACACCCATCCTTCAGTGAATATCTGTTCCATTCTCATATGGTTAGGCCTAATTACTACTTTATGACTTTGATGTCCATTGGGGGCAGCAAGTCCTCGCTTTAGTTTCAAAAAGCAATTTTCCTTTGTTTAGCTTTAAATTACAAAAGCTGTGTATTTTTGCTCATTTTTATGAATTTTTCATCGTTTTTTGGTTCCCATGTTTTTCCCATTAAATTCCACGCAATCAAATTATAATTATACTTTTAGTTTGCCAAATCCATCCTGACCCAGTTTTGTGCTACCATGACACATTATCGGTTCTTTTCCATCTACAATTCTCAGGAACATATTTCTTGTATTCGAGCTGAAAACCAGACCAAGGTTACACAAAAAAAGATAAGAGCATTGCATACAATGCTTATGGGAAACCAACAAAAGGAAAACTAATAAGACAGGTCATTTTCATCCACAATCGAAAGACAAGATCCCTAAGACTGATGGCAACTTCAATGGCAAGAAGCTTGACTCCTAGTTACAGCCTTGATGCATGCTTGAAGATTTTCCATTAGATCAACGCAGACAAGATCCTGATTGCTAACGTCCATATGAAAGAAACTTCTCTAGACCAGTAGCATATGGTTAAAATCTGCTTGCAATCAAAAACAGTGGAGATTATAATATAACCCAATGGGATGCAACTAAATTGTAAAGAGTTTCTAAATTATTCAGAATATGGTATGAAAAGAACATTTACAGACATGATAATTTCCACAGTCCATGAAATTGTGTTATAATGCTTCTGGAAAAAAACTCGATAGAGTTTTTTGAATCAACATTTCAGATATTCTCTTGATTTTTCATCTGATGCAGTACAATCACAATAAAGTTGTCCACATCTTGATAAGTTGATAAGGCACTCTCCATTTAAGGTTCAATATGGGTATCAATCCATTACTATCATAAGATTCTAGAAGCTCTCCCCACAACATCATATCTCACCAACAAAAGCATGCTGAAGTATACCCTATCGTCCAACAGTTAGCTTAAGTCGATGCATAGGCCTATGATATATAATTGAAGAATCAAGCTAAATACAAAGATCTTTACGTTCAACGTCAAGTTCTCCAAATCTTCAGACTGGTAATAAAAATTTGGTTCTACTAAGATGAAGAATGGATTTATATCTCGGTTATTCAGAAATCATAAACTCGAGCCAATTTGGCATGGAGCTCATAGCATTTTGATTGATGAAAACGCTTTCTTGATGGAGGGAGGAGCGTTATTACATAGCCAAAAATAGGCATGCATACAGATCAAGTAAAGATCCTGATATGGCAATGTGACTTCAAGAAGCTATCGTAGATTACAATACTTCAAATTTAGTATAATATAGAAACATAGTAGAGAAAAGCTTCCAAATAGTAACCAATATTTTTCTTTTATTGTTTCAGCAGTCTGTGTTCTCTAATCATAGTTAACCCGTAAAACAAAAAATCTTATTAGCATGTCTACACGCCTCAGGATATTTGCTTCGAAATAGATCTCTGTCATTTTCTTCATGATTTTTTTCAATTTTTGCTTGAACGTATTTCACTTTTTACAAGCCTCTAACAGTTCGTTTGTTCTGAACAAGGCCAGCATGCGTGGGAATGGTTTCTGACCATACCAAAGAAGAATATACAAGACTTAAATTGTTCAATTACATGATAAAGAAAATGTTTTCTTTAATACCTGAGTTGAGGAAAGCTCTCTGTGTCCGTGGAAGACAACGACCCTGGAGCAGTAGTTGTAGGAAAGATCATGAACAGTGACCATGTCCCCAAAAGAGATGAGACCCACCACTGCACTCTCGGGCAACTGGCTAAATACATGAAGGACTTCATTCTTCAAATGCTGAAGATCCTCTGCTGGAACACAAGTGTCCAACACAAATACAAATCCAGGAATCCCTGCTCCTTGCATCATCTGTTGATGACTAGAGAATTTGGAAGCAGAAGAAGCAGCAATAGAAGCAGTGGATCGATTGAGATGGTATTCGACGGTGGAGTAGGTGGGGAAGAGCTCGGCGGGGAGATTGTTCTCAGTGATGGAGGCATAGGAAGGGGGGAAAACGCAGCGGTTGTGGCAGAAGGGGCAAATCCAGAGCCTGGAATGGTAGTCGATGCGGCAGTAAGGGTTCAGGATGGCGTGGCAGGAGTTGCAGGGGAGAGGGTCATATGGGAGGAGGGGCACATCGTGGAGGGGCATCAGTGGAGTGCAGAGGATGCCCAGCGGGATCACCATCCGTGCCGCTTCTACAGGACTGCTCGCCCACGAATTCCATGCCCACCGCAGCCCGTCGATCGCCTCGAGCTCACTGAAATCCATCTTACACGATCGATTCTTCTTCACACATCTGCACAACACTTTGCTTTTCTTCTTTCCTGCTCTGTCTCCTCCATTTCGCTTGCCATTGCTACGTAGTCAGAGCAGATTTCCGAGTCACTTTCATTCCTACCCATTGATTTTACCTTTCGGAAGATGTAAACTTTGCTTTATTATTCTGCACCTCGGGTGTTTCAACCTATGGTGTAAAAATAAATTAACCATTGTCTATGCAGCACCCAAAATTGTAATTGTTAATTACTTAAATATTACAATACACATTGTATTTTGATTTAAATTAATTAATAATTATAATAAATGGTACATTTTGGGTGTTGTATAGATGTTGCATTAAAATTATAATCGTCGTTTTTATTTACAAATAGTTGTTATTTCATATAGATATATAAGTTTCAGGTTGAATTATCTTTGGTTAAGAGTTAGGATTAAAAGGTACCTATTTTATCTAGTTATTCGAGGTACAATTTTAATCCTATATTTTGTGGTTTTGTAGTCTTGTATTCAACAAGATTTGATCCCTCCTTAACTAATTCTTCTCTTCCCCATCAAACCTTGAATAGTTTTGAATAAGTTCACCACACGTCAAATCTTGTTGAATGCAAGACTCCAATACCACAAAATAAAGGGTTAAAATTATATCAAATAACTAGATGAAATAGATACCTTTTAATCCTCGAATGTTAACCAAAGATAATTTAACCTTAAGCTTATACATATATATCAAATATCAAAAATATTGTTGTAAATGAGGGAGACAAGATCATAATTTTAAGGCCAAAGTGTTTACATGGAAATTTGTTGTAGAGGCCAACATGATGGACTATTTTTTTTGACACCATACAATGAAAAGCCTTGAGGTGTAGAATAAAGCATTGGCATATTTTGATGGTTTTAAGTTTGTTGGAGTATAATGATTATTGAGGGGACAAGATGGGGGGTGAATCAGTAACCATACACAAAATCAAGCCTTTAAATTCTTTTTGAAACTTTCAATAAACTTGAACAATTTTAAATCAAATAATGCATAAAACATAAATTACACAACATACACAAAAGGATGACATAAGGATTGTCCTGAGTGGAAACCCTCCCAGGGAATAAAACCACTCGAAATTAGCCTCACTAGCTTTATCTTTCAAATCAGTTTGTACATCTCACTAATGTTGTCTCACTGACAATTTTAATGTGTCACTAGACTTGTGTCTCACTGCTCTTTTGTGCCTCGTTGGTCTTATTACAATCCGCCTTATAGGCTTCTCAATTCTTTTACAATTTTCTACATACAAAGATTAGAAAATATGATTGTCATTTAGCCCCTACAACTACATACTATACATCATTAAACACAATACATGTCGTTGTGCTTAATAGTGCATAATATATAATCATAGATTATAAATCAATCAAAACTTTTATGTCAAAAATAAATTGTACACAAATATTGTCAAAATATGATCAATTAAAGCCTCAATATCTCTTCTCTGTTTGTTTCACCAAATCAAACAATCTCTGCAAATAAATAGACTTCTAAAAATTGAGTCATGAGCTAACTCCAAATTGATTCATAAAACTATATCAAACTAAAAGTAAATTACTTCAAAGTTGATTAACATCATAAGTTCTAACATGCCCTGATATGGCAAACATAGCCATCAAAATGAATATCCATCAAATAGTATCAGAAATGTACATCTTAATAAACTAAATAAACAATAATGTTACTATCATATAACTATCACTATCATGTTATCATCATTATGTTCCAAATAAATCATGTTACTATGCCCTATTTCAACCATAACCATGCTTCAAATAAACTATGTCATAGATCAAAATCGATGGTTGTATTATGGCATGTTCTTCTCAAATGAGAGCATCTAAGTATGCTCTTAATAAACACATACAAATATAATGCAAAGATTTGATACCATCAATCCTTGATAAAGAATTTATGACCAGACTAAACCCTTACACAAGATGTTATAAAATTAAACAATAAATAATGAATGAAATAGAGTAATGCATCATGATACTCAAAATAACAAATTTGTATATGAAATTTGTAATGCACTTTGAAACCCATCAACCGATTGTGTATGTTGATGATAAATAAACTCTTTGTCATACAATGACACATATTGACAATAAATAACATTATGTGCATAATGACCTGACAAGGGTATATGAAAAAATGTGTAGATAAGTATAAACACAAAAGCTCTAATGAGGGTTTTGCAAACAATAAGCAACACAATAAACAAAACTTGGCTTATTTGCCACTGAACATGACAACATTTATAATGCAAGAGAAAGATGAACATGTTATTAACATATAACTGATTCGACATACATACTCATCCTTGAAAATTGTCAAACCCTTTAAGATAACCCAAAAATGACAGTTACACAACCATGACTAAGACGAACCCGACAAGGGTTTAGTAAAGAACAATATAACAACAAAGAAACTTAAACCCTTATTTGAATGACATAACAAATCATAGAGATTAAACACAATTTACTTGAAAATAAATAATGATATGCATGATGCATAAGTTAAGCATGATGTAGATGAACTCAAAATTAAAAGAATAAGAGTCGAATACACCTATTAAGATTGCAATCCCTGAAGATCTCATAAATATTTTTGCAATGATTCAAGTCCTTAATTATTCAAACATTCCTGCTAACTACCATCTACCATGGCCACCTCATTAAGAACCAAAACAAACACTGTAACTGCAAATTCCATGCTCGATGGTGTTTCCCTAGCTCGGTAGAGCTAGGGTTAACTTCATTACAAAGTTAACCAAAATGAAATTGATAGCACCAAATATGGTGCTTGAAATACACCTTCATTAATGGACCTTAATTGTCACTTTGATGTGGCACTTTGCACCACATTTTACAAACCACTCTTTGCAAATGTAAAGGAGTAGCTAGGGGTCGACCAAAAGGTCCTAGCAAAACACAACTTTTTAATTTCCTTGGTCACAACTTGTGATCAATGTTTTAAACATTGCATAAACCATGTAATACAAATGAATCAAGTACTTCAATGTAATAAGACTTATTGTAAAATCATATAGTTTCTTTAATAGAAACTGGAAGAACCATAAATCAAGTGCCAAAACACATGGTGTTGTTGATTGGAACAAAAGTCATTGGGATGTCTCAATGTAAATCCTATAACCAAGTTGATGATGTGAAATATGTAATCAAATCATAAATTAGAACAAAAGTCATTGAGATGTCTCAATGTACATCTTGTAACTAATCAAATCATAAACCATGTGATATAGTCAAAATGATAACTATATAAATAAACTAACATTATATAACCATCAAATACCAATGATCCAAATGGTGGGTTAAGATTGCTAAGTTAGTATGTTTTGACATCAAGGACAACAAAGATGTGGGGATTAACAAACTCCCCCTTTGTCATTGATGGAAAAAATACCAACATGCTCACCATTTCTCCCCCTTTTTTGTCAACAAGGGCAAAATATTGAATGAAAAAGTAACATTGGAGTGCATGAGCAAACATAAGTATCTGATTACAGAATGCAAATATATTTTTTTCTTAAAGATCCAAATCAAACTATCAATATTACCATGTTGTGACTCATAATACTGAATAATGTATCCATAATGTTGTCATAAAGAGAAATAATCTCACTATCATATCAACCATACTTGGTCAAGATTCTCAAAAATACAGTACCTATCCATATCTCAATTATCAGAATGTGAGTAAGACCATAAAAACTAAGATCATCATGAGTAGTAGAAATCTTTATGACTATTAAGATAATAGTCTATCAAGGACAACAAAGAGTTAGTCTTGCAACACCAATACTAGAGAAATCAATAATTCAATGTGCAAATGCCATAATACTTATCAATATAACCATTTAGATCTACAATATCAACAATACTTTGTTTGATGATCAAACCTATTATCCCAACCCATATCTATCACTCAAACATTTATGAACCCTGTGATATCAAAAGCTATTAATTGTTTTGTAGACACTTTGAAGACTAAAATAATTGCTATGAACCAAATATAATATGTAATAAATTAAGTCTTAAAGAAACAAAAAACTTTTAAGCTTGTATACAAGATACAAATCTCACCCTCAGATTGAGATCTCAAATTGAACTGATAATATACTTTTTGTAATATTAGTATGATAGCTAAACAACAAAAATTGATAAAAACATGTAGATGAATGTGCATGGTTTTGTCAACATCTTGTTTCAAAATAGAAATATACTATCACAATAATACTACAAAAATATCATCATAGAGTATCAACATGAGAAAATCATCTTTAGAGAAACCTTTTGATAACAAAGCGTAGTATAATCATACTTTATTCTGAAAGATCCTTCTCAAAACTGCTCATTGTTGCTCAAAGGATTAAGTATTTAGATCCTTTGAGTTGATTATTTACTCACTATATAATAGTAGAACATTTGAAATTTTGGTCTGAATCAAATGTATGGACCTTTTTTATGATAACTATCTAGTAATAGGTGATTTATCATGCTACATGTATGTATCTTAAGAAAATTAGAACTTTCAATATATTTAGCTAGTTTTGTCATTAGTTGTGAAACATCCTTATCATACTATATGCATTTATTTGTAAGTCTTTGCCTCAAACTTACTTATGCTCTGATAGCTTCCTCTATTCTGGTACAAAGATATGAATTTGTACTTTCTAATTTATTAGCAGTATTTTGACATTAAACCAAACTAAGTTCTAGTTTGTCAATTCTATTTTAAAGTTTTATGATTTTCTTCTTTGCATCTACCAATTGTCCATAGTAATCTATTGTAATTATTTTCTAAAAACACTCCCCTATTTCAGTAATCATGTAGATTTGTTTATTATCTTTATATATCAGACCTTGTAAACAATGAATATTACTTTCTATTTTGATTTATATGGCACAAACTAAACCATTTTTCAGAATTTGACATCTAGTAGCTATAAAGACAACTGTGAAACTTTGTCCACAAATTTGACTAACACTTAACTGTATACTAGAAATAGTATCTTCATAGGGTTAGTATTGAATAATAAATCAAATAGAAACTAAATAACCATAATTAGCAACTCTATTTAGCAAACAAAGAACAATTAAGCACTCTATGGCTCTCTAACTAGGAGTGTTAATGGTGAAGCTCTCAACAAGCCTCCATTAATGACAACCCTAGAATGAGAAATGAATGATAAGATAAGCTAATTAGTTCAATTCCAAAATGAAATGCTTAATTAACTTCTAAATTGTCTTTCTAGCTATAATTCTCAAGAGGTTAGATGCAATTCTCACATTTGTGGATTCATTATGAGTGAATTTAGCCTTGCTTTTATAGGATTTGGCAAGGGTAGGGGGTGTAGTAGAGTTGATCAAGGTTAAGTTGGGGTTGAGTCTTTGGTTCCACCCTTTGAAGACAATTTAAATATTATGTCCTCAAAGCTTGGGATAAGTAGCCAAGATGAGTGGACAAGATGCTCTTTCAATTTGAGTGATTGAGATTCATTTTGGCTTGATCCATGTGAGTTCCTTTCCTTCAATCCTATTGGTTGAGTTTGATTTAATTCCAAACTATACAATTAATTGAATTCATTGCACATTGATTTGATTTAACTTGATTAAAATGCTCTTGATTTTGATTTAAATTGAATTAAAGCTTGATTTTAATTTTGATTGGCTAAATGTTCATTGTGATTCAATTGCTTTGATTTTGGTCTTGTTTTGCCTTGATTAATCACTTGAATGATCCTATCCATTTTTAGGTGATTACAAATGCCCCTCTTTGAGTTGTCATGCGAAGCGTGTCAATTCAAAGAATGTCCTAATCTAACTAATGAAAGGTCCTGATTGATTTTGATGTTCGATCTTGTCGTTTGATAATCAATTTTGTCATTTGATGTGAGATGCAGATTTTGATGATGTTCATTTGATTTTGATGTCCTGATGGTTGATTCAATGATAGTTCCCTGATATGATACCTGATTTGATTCATTTTGATGTTTGATGCCCCTCTCGATTGATTAACGAAAAATTTTCATATAAAAGCTTACGCTCTGATTTGATGGTTGTTCCCCTATTTTGGTGATGATGTTGATGATGTTTTTGATTATTCGATTGTATGCCCCCTCGGAAATGAAATGAAATTTGATAGATTTTTGAAAAAGTTTGACTATTTAGGTCAATTTGTGTTGATTAGGTCAATTGATAATGAATTTTGATTTCATTTTCGATAATGTTTTTGCATCTGCGTGATGTCAAATGCCCCTGATTTGGCTGATTTGATGAAAATTTTTGGGTCCCTGGGTCATTTTCTAGTCATAGATTCCCTTTTTAGGTCAAAGATACCCCTTTTAGGTCAAAATGGGCTATATAAGGTTAAAAAGTCACTTTCTAATATTCATTTTTACTTTTACTTGTTGAATTTTGCTCTGACTTTCTTTGACTTCTTAATAATGTCGATCCTGATACAAGAGCATAGGTTCGAGTGTGGGTGACATTATCAGTGGCCACTTGCCTACGGACCTCCGGTAAGTGCCTGATCCTCTTAGTTTTTGGTTTTACGCATTTAAATTCCCAAAAAATTGAATTTTTCATAGGAAAACCCTCTTTTTTTGCTTTTTAATTTTGAAATAGTGCTTTTACCATTTTAAATAGCACATTTAACCTTCAAATAGCACTTTTGCAATTTTAAATAGCACTTTCACGAATCAAAATAGCGCATTTACACTTCTGTTCTAGGGCATAAACTGCTTTTGCTTTGTCAAATAGTGCTTTTAGATTTGTTTTCGCTTTTTCCATTTAGATTAGCGCGTATGATTGTAGAAATAGCGCTTTCAAATAGTTTTAGCATGTTTGCCTTGATGTTGCGCTTTTGCATTTTTAAGTAGCGTGTTTAAACTTTTAAACATCACTTTTGAGTTTTAGCGCTTTTAAAGCCTGAAATAGCGCTTTTACCCTTCTAGGAAAGATTTTAATTTGTCGTAGTTCACTTTGCAAATTGTTCAATGTCGTCAATCAGATGATTGATTAAGGTAACAATTTTGATGTTATAACGAGTCTTAAGATGTCAGTATGAGTCAGTCATAGTTTGAATGTTTGATTGTCAATCTAGATTTAGATGATGGATGATGTTGAATTTTCCGTCCTCTCTGAGTAGACTCAGGAAAATTGTTTGTGGTTTGATATTTGTAAATATTTGATTGACTTAGGATAATCCAAATGATAACTCATTTCAAAACTGATGTGATTGAACTTGCTTTTTGCAGGAGGTGCTTAAGTCATTAGGCATATGTGGTTCGTATCCCTTGCTTATGAGCATGATTGATGACTTGAGTGATTTTGATCAGCGATATGTCAGTCTTTGTGGGTTATCTTTCCTTCTTGTATTACCTTAATCGGGGTTTGATCACTGCTATGGCCGAGAGGTGGCACTTGGACCATAATACCTTCCATTTGCCTATGGGTGAGATGATGATCACCCTGGAGGATGTGTATCGTATCCTTCATTTTCCTAGCAAAGGAGAATTGGTCTATTATGACTCTATTTATGATGGGTCAGCATGTTAGCGAGTCTTCTAGGATCTAACCATTGGAGATGATCATATCCAGTGGGCATAGCTCCATTCTTTTCCAATGTTACTAGTAGTATTAGGTGCTCTGTTTAGTGGTTTCCTTCTCCCAGACAGACATGGACATGGATTTGTCATCGGATGGGGTCCTATTTTGGAGGACTTGATGGTGCATCCCCAATGTTTTGATTGGGGATCCTGTGTATTAGCTTAGTTGTATCATGAACTACATACAGTTGTTTATAGATGATCTTCCACGCTCACTGCAGGAGCGATATTATTATAGCTTTGGACTTGGGAGCATATCCCAGTGACATGTCCTATCACAACATGATAGCAAGATCTGAGTTGGCCGTTCACTTGGATGTATGAGGGTATGGTGATTCAAACCCATATGGGTAAGTTGGATTATTGGCATCGTGTCAACAACGATATGGATGTTGTGGTCTAGAGGCCATATGTGGGATGTGAGGCTTAGCCTGAGGATGGCACTAAGTTGCCTTTCATGTTCTGTCCTCGATGGATGATGGGGATTTCAATTATATCATTGAGAGATTTTGTTTCAGGAGAGTTTTGCGTCAATATGGGCACACATAGGGTATGCCCCAAGGAGTGGCTATGTATGCTCGAGTCCAAGCAGAGAGATCTTTGTGGGGTCCCTTTGTAGATTACAGGAAAACTATCTGAGAGATTCGAGACCTTGGGTACTTACCTTGGTCTTTGAGAGAGCATATTATGGATGCTAGGATTACAAAGGAGTATGCAGATTGGCTGACTCAGAACCCATTTCCTAGATTTACTGATCCTGCTGAGAGAGTTCCTGGCATTGATGAGGTATCAGATGGTGATGGAGGTGATGCAAGAGATGATGCCAATGATGGAGGTGGTGGGAGAGGTGGGGGTAGGATTAGAGCACAGCGTGGATGACAGGGTCATCGGGCAGTCAGAGCAGGCAGAGTTCAGATTCCAGTGATTGTTGTTGCTCCTATCCCTCCTAGGGTTGGTGGTGGTCAAGTTAGAGGTGGTGTAGATAGAGCACTCCATCAGGTTGTTGTGGATCCAACTATTAGACATGACTGACATAGAGCTAGATGAGAGAGAGAGAGAGAGATGGATGCATAGATTGCATAGGTTTTACTTGATTAGGCACAGGGTCCTCCTACTCAACAGGTTATACCACCGATTGTTCCACAGGTTACATCTTCTCAGGCACTTGCTTCTACTTTGATGTCATCATCTTCTTCATGTCCATATTCTTTGAGTTTTGTTCCATCCTTATCAGATCCATCTTCTTCCATTCCTTCTTCTTCCATACCTCCACCATAGACTTCTGCAGCTCAGGCTCCTGCACCAGCTTTAGCATCAGATGTTATATCTCTCCAGTCTCAAATATCAGTGATGTAGCAGTAGGTTACTCAGCTGAGTTTGATGATGCAAACCTTTATGGCCGCGATGAGTCAACAGGGATTACAAGCGAGATCGAGTCATCCTCCAAATAGTGCTCATGGTCCTTATGGTGGAGATGGTGTTGGTGGTTCAGCCAGTTGAGATATGATATGAGATATTTCAAATTTTTGCCTTTGATGATATACATGATCTCATTCCTTTATTGATATCGAGACATTGGAATCTATTGTATCATTTTTTATTCGTTGAGTTTGTTTATGCTGATACTTTGATACTTTGATTTACAAATGTTTCATTATATGATCATTCCATAGACTTTGATATTCTATTGATTTTATGATGATGCCACAGACTCTTATATTCATTTTTGATAGCTTTCACTATATATGATGTCATGGTGTGTTGGATTCCCTGTTCAGGTGTTTTAGAATGATATGTAGATCTAGATGATTCTATCTCCTATATGCTTTGTTTTATGCTTTTCAGAATGCAGTTTTTGATATGTATGGATGTCCTAATGATGCTTAAATGATTGTCTTATGTATGACATAGAATAGATGGATGAATGTAATGAACTTTATTGATTAATGCTTTATTTCTATGGATGAAATTGATATATATATGTGGTTAATGAATAATGCGATGGATGCAATGATTTGATGTGATATGGATGTACATAATGTATATGAATGGTTTTCTATTATTTAAATCTGATGCAATGGTTTTATGTCATGTGTATGATATTTAATGATTCTAGGTGTTATATGATATGAATAATGATGCAATGTCCTATGCTTTTATATGAATGAATTCATTTGCATGATAAATTGTATTCTAAGATGACTTAAATGATATGCACCTAATGATGATTTTATGCTCTATTTAATTTAATGAATGCAATGATGTGATGTTTTTGGCCTAATGAATGTAATGATAATGCACTTAATGGATGCAATACGAATGATTTCTTTTGCAAAAGAATGATGTGTTCTAAATGAAATGAATCTTTGAATGATGCAATCTAATGCACTTAATGATTTTTAACATGGATGAATAAATGCCACGTAATGCACTTAATGTAATGTAAATGGATTTACATGATTTATGCAACCTAATGCAATTTGATTTAAAATGAATTTGGATTTAAATGATATATGCAACCTAATGTAATTGATGATTAAAATGCTACTTAATGTAATGCGCTTAATGAACCTTAATGCAATGAACTTCTTGATTCAAATGATGAACACACTTAAACGAATGCAAGGTCTAATGAAGATGATTTAATGCTGCTCAAATGTAATGATTGAACATGAACTTAACAAATGCAAATGAACTAATGAAATGCATTTTTGTTTTTGTTTTTGGATTTCCAACACACTCGATCACATATAATTCTTGATGCTCATTTGATTTTTGATTTGACCACACCCCCTTTCATTTTTGTCATTTTTCCCTCTTGCAATTTAAACTAAGAAAGGCAAAAATATATTAAATGCATTTAATCTAAGATGTATGCAACTAACTGTCATTATTCAAAAAATTGGAGCTTATAATCATCATTGAGAAATTTTTGGAATCCCATTTTACTACAACCATCATTAGTTCAACCATGATGATATGAATACTTTTTGCACCTCTTTTGTTGCTTTCCCATCTCTTTCTGGTATGACTATCACTGATTGAAGCCAATCATGAGAGTGTGAATACCGATTTTGTTAGATTCTATGTTGCAAGTGAATTTTGGTATTATGATATTGAAGATCAAAATATCCAAGGTATCCTTTTGCGTAAACAAACAGAGATCTTAGTTTTATCCTATGTACAAGTCCTCGATGATTCTTTGATGATCACGTCCTTAGACAAATAATATATGATTTAGAACTTTGATTTTAAAACAGTCATTCAAAAATCAACTAAAATATCATGCTTTCATCATAGCTTGTCTAGTTTAAAAACTTTCATTGATTCACTAGAAAGACATGATCTCATCAATCAAGTCAACACTTAGAAAACATTTTTTTGCAATGTTTTTCAAATCCATATTTCAAGTTTAGTTCCATCCATTTCATACTTTTAATCCTGATAAAGATAAGGTCATGTAAGATCTCGGATCAAATTTCGCATTTGGTTCAAATTGGATTGGGATTTTAGGATTTGATTAAGTGTTTCACTTGTGTTTTTGATGAATTGATTTGATGATTGATTGAAGTTTTCTTTTGATGAATCCTTCCTCCTTTCAAGTAGATTTGTCCCCAGTTTGATATGATGACATTTGTTGGACTTAGGACAATTTGCATATTAGGTGATCAAAATCTTTAGGTACTTGCAAATGCAACTATGGAGTTTTATTATGCAATATATACAAATGCTAGCGAATGCAATATTTACAAGGTGACCTTCTAGGTATGCAACTGACTTGGACTTTCAATGGTGTCTATTTACCAGGTTTTCACCGATTGAATGGATCTTGCTTTCTTTTTCTATTTTTAAAGCTTTTTCCTTTTTTTGCTACCAAGGCACCTATTTGCTAGGTTTTCACCAAGGTACTTTTTTCTCTTTTTTATTTTTTATTTTTTATTTTTTCAATTTTTTTGTTTTCACATCATCGAGGTGCCTATTTTCTAGGTTTTCACCAAGACACCATCTTTTTGAGGATCATATCTGAATGTTTTTGCTTTCTTCATGCTCAATTTTCCACTATTTTTTATCTTTTCTACATTTCTGATTCATTTACTCTTTTCTGCTTTTCAAATGTTTTTGGTATTTTCAAGATCTCTTTTGACTATGTATAATAAATATGATGCTTTCCATCTGATTTTTTGATACTCTTTTATCTACCTCATGTGTAGAACCTCTTGAGATGAATGTTGCTAATAGGCTCTAGTAACTCTTCTCCATCACAATCAGCTAGTTTTTAGGTGTTTGTCCCAAAAGATGAAGTGATCACAAAAGGTCCTAACTAGTTTGCCTCCCATTTTCCTTTCTTCTCTCTTTCTGCTTGATTCTTGGGATTTTCTAGCAAAACTAGGTCTCCTATATGGAATGTTCTTGACTTGATATGCTTATTATAAGTCCTTGACATTCAGTTTTGATATACTTTTAAGTGATCAAATGCTTGTTGTTGTCTCTCATCTAGCAATTCTAGTTCATGTAACCTAGCAACTCTATAATCTTCCTTAGTTATCAAACCATGTAGAGATATCCTTAAGGATGGAAGTTCTACCTCCAAAGGCAAAATTGCTTATGTTCCAAAGACTAAGGAAAATGGTGTAGCTCTAGTTGGTGTTCTAATACTTGTTCTATAAGCCCACAAGGTTGGGTTTATTTTGGTGTGCCAATCTCTACCTAAATTGTCCACAGTTCTCTTCAATATCTTTAGGATGTTTTTATTTGTTGCTTCTGCTTGTCCATTACCTTGAGGATAATAGATTGATGAAGAGTGATGGATCATGTGGAATTTTGTGCATAACTCCTTTAAGTCCTTGTTTTTGAAGTGCTTTTCATTATCTGTTATAATGGCATGTGGGACACCATATCTACATATTATGTGATTTAGGATGAACAAAGCTATCTATTTTCCTATTGCATTTGATAAGGGTACAACTTCCACCCATTTGGTAAAGTACTCTGTTGCAGTGATGATAAATTTATGCCCATTTGAGGATGGTGGATGATTCATCCCTATCAAATCTAGACCCCATTGATAAAATGACTAAGGTGTCATCATCAGATGAAGCTCTTGTGTGGGTACATGTATCAAGTTTCCATGATATTGACACTTTTTACAAGTTTTAGCAAAATTACAAGCGTCTTTCTCCATTGTTAGCCAAAAATATCCTATCCTAAGAAGTTTCTTAGCTAGGGTTAGACCATTTGAATGCGACCCACAGATCCCCTCGTGAATTTCTCATAAGGCTTTATTTGATTCCTCTTTCTCTAGACATCTAAGAAGCATTCCATCTAGACTTTTTCGATACAATGTTTAGGAAATTAGGGTATAATGAGAGGCTTGGTGTATGAAGCTCTTCTTTTGATTCCTGGTTTGGTTTATGGGTAGGATTTGATCTTTTAAGTAGGTGTAAATGTCTCCATACCAAGGTGAGTCATGTCTGGTTAATATACAAATGGTGTGAGGATGGGTAGGGTCAAATGCGGGTTTCTCAACTTCTTCTACTAGGAATTCATATCTAGTGCTTTGATCTGGTATTTGTAGAAGTGATGTCAAAGTTGCCATTGCATTTGCTACTTTGTTTTTCTCTCTTGGAACTTGCTCAAATGTGATGAGAGTAAAATATTTCTGTAGATTTTCCAACATGTTTTTATAAGGCATCATCTTGTCATCTTTAGTAAGATATTCATCATTAATTTGATTAATGACTAATTGTGAATCTCCATAAACCTTCAGTTCTGTCACCTTCCACTCCAATGGTAGTTTGATTCCAATGACCAATGCTTCATATTATGCTATATTATTGGTGCATGGGAATATCAATTTGTATGATTTTGGGATGGTAGATCCTTGAGGAGTAATTAGAAGTATGCCTTCTCCTGATCCATGTTGGGTGTATGAACCATCAAAATATAGTTGCCATGTCTTTGCCTCAACATTCACAATCTCAGAATCTGGGAATTCTACTTGAATTGGATGATCATCTTGTAATGGTGATTCTGCTAGTTGATCCACAATGACTTTCCCTTTGATAGATCCACGATCCACATGCTCGCTGTCAAATTCACTTAACACCATGACCCATTTGGCTAGCCTTCCATTTAATGATGTTTTGCTAAGAAGATATTTTAAAGGATCAATCTTTGCAATGAGTCTTATCTTATGAGATAGCATATAGTGACGTAGTTTTTGGGAAGCAAAAAATATGGCCAAGCATGCCCTTTCTATGAATGTATAGTTCAACTCATACTTCACCAAAGTTATACTTATGTAGTATATTGCTTTTTCTTTGCTGGATTCATCTTCTTGTGCCAAAAGTGCCCCCAATGAATGTTCAGTTGCTAAAATATATAAGATCAATGGTTTGCCAAGGATTAGTGGCATCAAATTTAGAGGATTCATGAGGTATTTCTTCAACATGTTGAAAGCTTCTTCATACTTCTCATCCCATTTGAAAACTGTATCTTTATGGAGAAGTTGGGTGATGTTATGACATTTTTCCGCTAGCTGGGATATAAATCTTCTAATGGATTGAATTCTTCCTTGTAGTGACCTCATTTGACTTATGTTTCGAGGTACTTCCATCTCCATGATGGCTAGCTGGATCTACTTCTATTCCTTTTGCTGATACAATGTAGCCTAGTAGTTTCCCTGATTGGACCCCAAATGCACACTTTTTTGGATTGATCCTTACTTTGAATTGCTCTAATCTGACAAAGATTTTCTCTAGAATTGGTAGATGCTCCTCTCTTGAATGAGATTTTTCCAATATGTCATCTACATAATCTTCCATTAACTTATGCATCATATCATAGAATATTGTTGTCATAGCTCTTTGATATGTTGTCCTGACATTCTTTAGACCAAATGGCATAACATTCTAGCAGAATGTTCCCCATGCGCATGTAAATGTTGTTTCATCTTGGTCCTCAGGTGTTATCTTGATCTGGTTGTAGCCACTAAATCCATCCATAAGTGAAAACATGGAATGTCCCGCTATTAAATCTACAATGGTGTTTATGCTTGGAAGAGGAAAATCATCTTTAGGACATGCCAAATTGAGGTCTCTAAAGTCTGTGCAAATCCAAATGGACTTATCTTCTTTTGAAACTGGCATGATATTTAAAATCCATTAGGCATAATCAATGGCCCTGATAAATCCCACTTTTAGCAATTTCTCTAACTCCACCTTTACTAGTAAGGATATATGTGGATGCATCTTTCTTAACTCCTTTTTGACTAGTTTGGCTCCTTCTTTTATGTTTAAGTGATGCATAATTAGATTTGGGTCCAATCCTGACATATCATCATATGACCATGCGAAGTTGACTTGTTTTTCCTTGAAGAATTTGATGAATTCATTTTTTTCTTCACTAGATAAGGATGTTGCTAAGTGTATGATCTTTGGCTCGGATTCGGATCCAATGCTTATCTTTTCTGTAGGCTCGATCAAGATAGGAGATCTTTCTTCATGATGTTTGGGTACATTATCCAAACTCCTTTCCTTAGGCACCTCAATTGGTTTTTCACCTTTAGAATCATTCTTTATTTCTTTCTCTTTTTGATCTAATGCTGCCACAATGTGGTTTTCAACATTAGATTCTTTTTTCTTTTTTTTTTAATTTTAAATTTTTTCTCGAATTAGGAGTTTGGATACCTTCCTTTGTCCTATATTCCTCATATTCCATGGTAGAAGAAGGTTCAACCACATTGAGGTATTGGGACACCATGTTTTCATTCAAAAAGTTTGGGAGTATGGTAGGTTTGATGGAATCCCATTCAATCAATTCCAAGTAGATGAGGATTAAAGGATCAATGCTTTGGCTTGGTTCGATGGGATTTAAGGATAATACCTCATTTGAAGGTTCATACATTGTATCACTTAAGTCTATGACGTGTGCTTCTTCGAGATGCTCTAGAGAACTAGGATCAAAATCCCCCTCACTAGAATCCTCTAAGGTTTCGGTTGGATAGAAATCATGTAGACTAAACCTAGGATTTGATTCTTCTATAGTAGGTCTCCATGATGGTATGTAGGGTTCTCCTACCCATTGATTTATCTCAATTTCTATACTTGGTACATTATCTATGACCACTTGGTTTAAAATCGATGCTTGATTCTGATTTGGTGTTGAAATGGATGCTTTCCCTTTGCTAGGGGTGTAGGTATGAACAACATCAATACCCTTATCATGGCATGATTCATAAAATAATGTATCCCATTCCCAATAATTTGATTCTTCATCACTATGGGACTCTAATTGTAATATATGATCATAGACTTTGGGATAGTGCTTTTGGGTATACCCTTGTTTTAGGTATCCTAATCCCGTTTTCATCTTGCTATCTCACCATGTCATCTCAATGGGTTTGATGAGTCCTTCATTTCTTGCTCCCAATGGTCCTTGGCATTTGTATCCCATCTTTTGCATTATCTTAAATCCCTTCCCATATTAATGAATGGGAATGCTTATATTTTGGATATGTTTTTCTTGAGCACTTGATTCCTCATCCTTGTATAACCAATTTAGGATTTTGTTATCTTCTTCATCCATGGAGGATGATGTGCTTGCCCTCAAAAAGTTATCATTATATTTATGGGGTAGATTTGAGGGTCTTCCATATGACTTTGGAGATAAGGGTAGGTCCATCATTGACAAGGATTATTTGCCTACACCCTTTTGCTTGATTTTATATTGTTCTTCAATGTTTTTCATCATATGGTTCATTTTTTTATAATGGGCCTCTTTGGTATAGATTTGCATAGATTTGGCTTGGTCTTCTTTCTTCTCCTCAAAAGGACTTTCCTCACTAACCTTTTCTTTCCCTTTTGTCGATGTAGATGAGGTAGTGGGACTTGGAAGGTTTTCAACAACAACAATTTATTCTTCCTCTTTTTCTTTTCCCTTTAAGGATGGAGGATCTTTAGAACTTTTCCCTTACTCAATTCTTAAGGGTATGGACCCTTCTGCATTATGCAGGACTAGAGTATCATTAATAGGTTTTAAGTTATTACAATATTGGAAGGGGTTTGAGTCCCCGCTTACCATGATCTCTTGCCCTAGATAAGGAAATTTCAAACATTGGTGATAGGTTGATGGCACGACTTGTATTTCATGAATCCATGGTCTTCCTAATAAGATGTTATAGGTTAGCTTCAGGTCTAAGACTTGACAAATAGTCTCCTTTTGCATTGGGTCAACCCTAATAGGTTGTACTATGACTCCCTTGGAAGCTCTTTCTTCGTCATCGTAGGCTTTGATAGTTATATTTTTCTTAGGGTCAATAGCCTCCTTAGAAAATCCTAGGGCTTTTACTAGGTTAAGGGTAAAAATGTTTAATCTGGCTCCTCCATCTATGAGGAATATTTTTACCCTATGCTTATGAATCAAGACTTCTATATGCAAAGACAAGTTTTGAGGATGATTAAGTGACATGTCATCTTGCTCAGAAAAAGATAGGCAATGAGGTGCAATGAGGTGTCCCACCATGTTTTGAAATTTATCTACCTCCAAGTTTAGAGGCACATTGGTCTCCAAGAGGGATTTCTCCAAGATATCCTTATGAGTTGGTGATAATTTAAGCAACTTAAGAATAGAGATTTGAGTGGGAGTTAGTTGAAATTGATCAACCAAATTATATTACTTTGATGATGAAGTTGAAGCTTGGTTTGGTAGAACAATCTTAGGGGCATTTCCTAGTAGAGTGATTTTCGAAGCTTGCCCCCTTGTCACAACATTAGATGTTGCCTCTTTAGGTTTCTCCTTCACCACAATAACAATTATGGTGTTTTTATCACCATTTAAAGCATTGATTGTGTTATCATAGGTGTGGGCAAAATTAACCTTTTCATTTCCTCTCTTATTATTTTGATTATTATTTGATGACTCACTCTTTTCATGGTTTTGAAAGGGATTCTTAAATGTCATATGATCCTCATTGTTTTGAGGTCCCTCTACCTTGATCGTTCCATCATCAATTAAGTCTTGCACCAAGTGTTTTAACTTCATGCATTTTTAGTCTTATGGCCCTTATTTCTATGATATTATTATGGTGTGAATCATTCCACCAACTTGGTTTCACTTGCTGCTTATAAGGTCTCAACTTAGGTAAGATAACAATTTTGTTTTCCACCAAAGTCCTTAGGGCATTTCCAATGGTTCACCTAAAAAGGTGAATTTTCTCTTTTGATAAGTGGAAAATAGGGCTTAGGTTTATTAATATTTGAATTATTGTTAAAAGGATTATTGTTGGAATTGTGGTTGTTGTTGTTGGAATTGCCTTGATTAAAGGGAGCTTTATTGGTTTGATTAACATTATAGTTTGAATTGGCTCCACTTGATAAATTAAATGGGGTAGCCTTCAAGGTGTGGGCTTCCACAACTCCATTGTTCACAAGACCTTTGTTATTTTTTTTCAACCATAGCTTAAGTTTGTCATTGTGATTAGTGGCCCCTCTATTATTGGTATAATAATGATTATTATTATTATTGGTAGAGGGTTTATTGTCTTTGAACAATTTGATTTCTCCTCTTTTGACTAATACATATTCAATCTTAATCCCATTCTCAATAAGTTTTTTTGAATGTGGGAGGACATTGAAGTTGGAGCCTATAATTCATCTCCAAATTTAAATTATTCACAAATATCTCCATCTTCTCCTTTTCTGGGATAGTTCGTGGGTACCTTGCAAAAATGGTCCTGATCCACCATTGAAGGAACCCTAAGAAAGATTCACCATCCTTTTGTTTCGTATCGCATAGTTTTAGCATGGTAATCTCATGTTCAATATTATAGGAGTAATGGGTTACGAATTTAGATGATAACTCCTCAAAAGTCTTGATCCCTTGTGGAAGTTTAGAGAACCATTCTGTGGCTTGCCCTCCCAAACTTCTTGGAAAAAGTCTCATTAAGTACATGGGGTTATGCATAAATTCAATACTTAGGGCACAAAATTCCCTAAGGTGATCATGTGGGTCTGATTTACCCATGTATTTATCATATTTAGGAAAAATAGTATTGATAGGAAAAGGTACCATGACTAGGCTTTTATCGAAGGGGAATGGACACAATGCCTCAATAGAGAAAGGTTTAGGCTTAGCAGCCTTTTTCATTAAGTCTATTTGAGTTTGGAACATCTTTATTTTTTGTGTCATGGCATGCATTGGGTCTTCCTCTTCTTTTCTCTTCTTAATTTGATCCACATCATAGTCATGTGGTAGCTTTACCCCTGTTTGGGCTAGATTTAGGAAAAATTTCTCCCTATCTCTATCTATAAGTTTATCCATGACTTAAAGAAAGTCATTATCTTGAGTTGCTCGGTTAACTTTTTCTTCAAGGGTTTCTTTAGGTCTTTGATTAGCATTATTAAAGTTGTCATTGTTTCCTCCTTGATTGTAGTCATGAAATGCGGAATTTCGATCCATTATATCACCTTCTTTCTTGAAAATATTTGGCAAACTATCCCCTTGGTTATAATCATTGAAAGGAGTTTGGTATTCAAAACCATTAACTTCATTTGCAACACAAGTGTCATCGCCTCTTAAGGATAATTTGAGTTTGTGAGAACGTGTAGAAACCGACATCCAACAAGGTATGATTTTAAATTGATCCTCAATTTGGTAATTGTTGATTTTTAATGAAGAGATTTAAAAATATAAGATGAGTTTTTCAATGGATATATCTTTCACTTGTTCTATGTATTTTTCAAACACAACAATCACAAGTACACTTGTTCTTTTTAACCCTCTACACAAAGTGTTTGAATTTGTAGGACATTCTCACGGGTTTTTGCTTAAAAAGACACTTCAAGCAATCTACCTAGCTCAAGATTTGGTTCGTAAACATGGCTCTAAACAGTAGTCTTTGCTAAGTTAACAAGGTTTTAATCAATATTCTGTTCAAAATGGATATTAAACTTTCATCCTCCAAGTATATTAAGAGGCTTCCCACCACCGGTATGTCAGAGTTTTGTGCAATCCCGAAGGACTACTCGAGGAAGTTCAAAAATTTAGTATCCTTTCGTCACACACCTCATTAAGGATGCATGCATTTTGTTTTATAGTGGGTTGGATTCTCGTGGCAAAACAAAGTGTATCCCACTTTGGGCTGTCCCTCTCACCGGCCTCGTTAAGGAAAATTCTTGGGAGGTGAGCCTAATTATTGATCTAACATGTTCATTTGAAAGCAATAAAATGGAATAGAGAAATAGGTTGTGGGAATTTGATTCACCAAAAAGGTGAAGAGCATATCCCTATCCACTTATTTATCCCCAAACATGATCAACAAGGTTCAATTTCCAACCCACTAACTAAAGGGATTTGAGTATTGCTACTCTCTTCCACAAACAAGGGGTTTTTCAATTTACTATTTAATTTGCTCAACCTTTCTTTTTAATCAAAGAGTTTAACACTTTTGGCATTTTGATTCACTAATAAAAGTGAAGAGCATAGGCCTAATGTTAAACTTTCCAAACAAAGATAGGCTTTTTTTAATTACTAAATTTTGAAAACATCAAAGCCACAATTTAAGTACAAAAATGACAAAGTTTAAGGCTTACCTTTTCCTTGTAGCTAGCAAAGGCTAGGGGCATTTTTGAGTGATTTTCATGTTTTAATGCTTACCTTGGCGATCATTCCTTTCCAATGTTCTTTTTCTCCAACAAGTTAGTCAACAAAACCAGCAAAAGTGAAGGAAACAAAGATAAAATTGAAGAAAGAAAGCTAAAATTGAACTTTAAGCCTTAATTTCCAACTTTGAGAAAAACTTGATTTAAGGTGAAAATATCCAATTTAATGAAACAAATTTTGCCTTATATGCTTCTACAACTTTGAGATAATGTTCATGTACATTTCCTTCTTGTTGTGAATCCTCAAGAACAAGCTTAATGTGAGCAATGTTCTCCTTTTTAATCTTCCTTGTCAAAGCTTTGCCTTCTTGATTGAATCTGCTCTTTGGCTTTTTTATTTTTTTATGTTTGAACATCCAGCAGAGACATAAAAATCATTTTCTGACAGTCAAATTATGAAAAATTTCAATTTAAACAAAAGCGTTGTTAAATCTATTGAAACTGCTCTTTAAATGCTCAAACCCGCTAGAGATTTAATTAGAAGCGCTAAAGAAAATATTAAAAGCATAGAAATAGAGAATAAAAGCACTAAAATCCTATGTAAAGGTGTCAGAAACTGATCAAACACACTGGAGATCAAGTCAAACGCATTGGCTAGTTAGGGAATAAGCGCTGATAGAATTTAGACAAGAAGCTAGAAAGAATCGTAAGTGTTGTTTCTCTTACAAAGGCACACAACTTTGTCATGGAAGCACTATTACAGTGCTCAGAAGCATTGTTTCACTGCTCAAATGTGCTGTTTAAATTCTCAGAAGTGTTGTTTCACTTGCAAAACTAAGAGCTTAACATGCAAAAATTTGAACAAAAATGATATTTACGGAATTTTAGAAAGTGAAGCCTAATGTCCCACAATGGGCACCATTTTGTATACTAGAAATAGTATCTTCATAGGGTTAGTATTGAACAATAAATCAAATAGAAACTAAATAACCAGAATTAGCAACTCTATTTAGCAAATAAAGAACAATTAAGCACTCTATGGCTCTCTAACTAGGAGTGTTAATGGTGAAGCTCTCAACAAGCCTCCATTAATGACAACCCTAGGATGATAAATGAATGATAAGAGAAGATAATTAGTTCAATTCCAAAATGAAATGCTTAATTAACTTCTAAATTGCCTTTCTAGCTATAATTCTCAAGAGGTTAGATGCAATTCTCACATTTGTGGATTCATTATGAGTGAATTTAGCCTTGCTTTTATAGGATTTGGCAAGGGTAGGAGGTGTAGTAGAGTTGATCAAGGTTAAGTTGGGGTTGAGTCTTTGGTTCCACCCATTGAAGACAATTTAAATATTGTGTCCTCAAAGCTTGGGATAAGTAGCCAAGATGAGTGGACAAGATGCTCTTTCAATTTGAGTGATTGAGATTCATTTTGGCTTGATCCATGTGAGTTCCTTTCCTTAAATCCTATTGGTTGAGGCTTTTTCCTCCCATGTGTTGTTGAGATAAATTAGGATTTAATCAATTGATTTTAATTCATTTATTTAGCCATGTGTACCCCTTGAATGGGTTGAGTTTGATTTAATTCCAAACTATACAATTAATTGAATTAATTGCACATTGATTTGATTTAACTTGATTAAAATGCTCTTGATTTTTATTTAAATTGAATTAAAGCTTGATTTTAATTTTGATTGGCTAAATGTTCATTGTGATTCAATTGTTTTGATTTTGGTCTTGCTTTGCCTTGATTAATCACTTGAATGATCATGTCCACTTTTAGGTGATTACATTAACAAATTGTGAACCATTCCTTCAACATAGTACACATTGTTAAAAAAAGTATTATCATAAAGCTAAATTGATCTTGATGCTTTGATCTAAAAGAACTTATTGTCACCAAACTTAATGGTACCAACATGAAATATATCAAGTTTTACAAAAAAATTTTTGTCTAGAGTTAGATGATGAGAGCAACCACTATCAAGAATCCACATATCTTCTATCCTAGAGAAAATACATGATTGGACATTCATTGCAACCTTCTTAGGTCTCCAAACAAGTGTTGTTTTAAAGACATTGTTAGATTGTCTCCTAGAAGAATTTTGATAGAATCTTGCAATATGACCAAACTAACTACATTTGTAACATTGAAGTTTAGTTAGAAACTGATAAAGCTTTCCATTTAAAAAACTTGTATTTATTTTAGGAATCATCTTGTACATTTGATTTATTTAGTGATTTTTTACAAACATCACAGTATTGAGCACAAAATTTTCCTTTTCCACTTTCTTTATAAGTCTATGTAGAATCTATACTAGAGACTTCATTTAATTCTTTCCTCAAACATACAATTTCTACCTCAAGATTACTACTATGCTTATCTTTTAATTTTTGAATTTCTTGAGTAATTTCAAGAATATGTTTAGTTTCTTCTAACTGAAGTTTCAAAGAACCAATTAGTTCAAAATCATTTTGAACCTTTGTTTTCAAATCATTTTCTTCTCTTTTAACCTTTTTAATTTCCTTTAGATCAACTTTTAAATTTTCTTGACAATCTATTATAAATTTTGAATCTTTTGATAAAAAACCATCTTGTGATTCCCTTTTGAAACACTAGCCATAAACAAAACTTCTTTATTCCCTTCTACAAGTTCATTTGAACCACTATTAGTTACATCAGCAACCAAAGCCTTATTATTTTTAAAGCTTTGTTGTTTCTTTTTCTTGAAAGTATTATTGTTATCTTCCTCATCACTTTCATTATCTTTGTTAGGACATTGAGTTGTGTAATGACCTATTTTACCACAAGATAAACATTTTAATGGTAGTTTGCCTTTATACCTTCCTGAACCTCTCCCAAGTTTACTAACAAATATAGTTTCAACATTGTTTACTCAATCAGAGTCAGAATTTCTCTCTATTTTAGAATATTTAAATTTGTATTCCTTTTTAGGTTGATTAGAAGAAATTATCAATTCATATGTAGTAAAAAACCATGCAGAGTGTCAAGAGTAACCTTGTTCACATATCTTTCTTCAACAACATAAATATTAGAGTCATACTTTGATGTGAGTGATCTCAAAACTTTCTTAACCACTATTATATTTTCTAGAGTTTCACCTAATCCTTGAATGGAATTAACATTAGAAACACAGAGAAAATAGTCAACTATTTTCTCCTCTTCAGTCATATTTAAAATTTCAAACCTAGCTTTGTAGTCTTGTAGTTTTTCTTCTTTGACAATTTTGTCTCCTTCATATATATTTGATAATTTTTCCCATATACTAAAAGTAGTTTCACAATCCATAATTTTAACTAAAATGTCATTTTCTAGACCACAACAGATGGAATTTTATGCCTCTACATCATGTTTATAAGTTATTTTCTCATCAACAGATGAAGGAGGTGTGGATTTTGTATAAGCATTTTGTGTGGTTTCCCACACATCATATCCTAAAGACTTTAATTGATGCCTCATTCTATACTTCCAGAATGCATAATCAGATCCATCAAACAATGGTACCCTAAACCCTAATAATCCTTCTTGAAAAGCCATAAAATACTCCCTAAACCAAGAAAATCCTAAAGAGAGGGGATAACTCTGATGCCAATTATTGGAGTACAATGATTACTGAGAGGGGGAGGGGGTGAATTAGTTATCATACACAAAATCAAGCCTTTAAATTCTTTTTGAAACTTTTAATAAACTTGAACAACTTTAAATCAAATCATGCATATAACTGTATAGTCCTAAAAAGTTATCACACATTAATTTGGAAGCTCTAGGACAAATTGAGCCCCATTTTAGTGATCTCCTTGATTTTGGATACATTTATGCTTGATTTCATGCTTCTCTATTCATTTTTCTTCTAAAATTCCAAGTGCTTCTCGAACCCCACATATTTTACATTGAAACTAGACCCTTTAGGTATAGGTCACACTTGGGGTGACCTATACCAATATAGGTCACACTTGAGGTGACCTATACCCTAGAGGTCTATTTTTGGAGAATTTTGGGGCCCTATGCAAAGCACTTTTTTTCCCTCCTTGTGTAGTTGGCCCTTGCAAATTTGAACCTCAAAATCAGTATAAAAAGAGGATTCTTCCTCTCATTTTTACATCCATGATTTTAATACATCCATGATCCATCATTTTTCAAGTGCAAGTGTTCAAGTCCAAGGTGCATTCAAGGAAAGGTTTTCTCTCCAGGATTTGAAGACTTCTTTCCATTCCAAGGCATATCTTCTATTGATTGTGTGAATTCCTTCATGTGATGGATTAGTAGAGGATTTCCCAATTAAGCAAGAAGATCCACATCATTCTTTCCTCTCCTTCTCCATTCAAGCATTCATACATCCATGATCTATGATTTGGGCAATAGATCATGAAGACATCCTACATCCTTGATTCAAGCATTCTATAAACAAATATACATCTTTGTGGACATAGCGGATCTAGATCCATCCACAAGGGTTTGACAAGCAAGGTATACTTACATTTATCTTATTTTACATGCTTTATTTACTTAATTTCAAGGATAATTCCAAAATAGGGGCTTGACCAAGGAAAACCCCTTTCCCAAAAAAATTTTCCCATTTTTCTTGAGTGCAAGAACAGATTCACAGAATTTAGGATCCGAAAATGCATAAGATACAGTATTGTCCATAGTCTCAGGATCTCAGAATTTTGCCTTTCTAGGTATAGGTCACCTCACATTCGACCTATACTAGTATAAGTTGCCTTATGTTTGACATGTTCAAATAACCTTCAAATTTTTAGGGTTTGCAAATTTAGTCATGAGGGTCTCAGATCCTGATTTGTTTCCCATTTCGACACAGCCTGAAAGTGCATTTCCAAATCTAAACTTGTATCTTCTATTATCCCTGAAGGTGAGTTCATATTCTTTCTGTCTCTTCCATAACACTTACTTTGATACAATAGATATGATATCTTGTTGTTTATCATTGCATGAGTGTATACTTTACTTTCTTTGCATTTATATTTACATTACATTTCTATACATTAGATGAAAATGTCCCCACAAAGGGATCCTAGAATTAACCCTTTCTCTTAGGTGTAGATCTTTCATTAGCACCCCTACATCTACTTGGGTTGTGATAATTTTATTTTCACCTAAAATGGGTTTACATTTTGGGATCCCCTTTTTGCTTTTCCAACGTATAGTGGCAAAGTGGTTGTCTACCATTGACTACCATTTTCCACCTTAAATTTTGGTGAACCCAACACTTTCAAGCTTAATCCTTTTGATTGGTTAGTTAGATTTCCTTTACATTTTATTTTACATTCTATCTATACCTTCTTGCTTAGGAAGTTAGATCTTGCATGCTTCTTGATTGGGTAGTTAGATCTTCTTTATGGATTGTTCCTTACACCTTCATATTTAGATCTACTTTGTTTTGATTATATTGTATGCATTTATATAGTCTCTATTTACATCTTTTCTACATTGCATCTTCTTTCATTTCACTCCTTTGTGTATGCACCTTACCACTTTGAGTCCAACCTATAGTATTTCGATTAGAAGAAGTCATAGAATTATGGGTTCTTTTGATCCTAAACCTCCCTTCTTTCCTAGGAATCTTGATGGAAAAAATATGAATTCTAATAATTATAATCCTATCATGGAGAATAATGTAATCATCTAAAAATGGTCATCTAGACTATTAGCCCCTTTCTAGCATTATTTGCTAAAATCATCAATTGCTTATTCTTGATCAAATCCTAGTTCTATCATTTATTCGATTATTTTTTATGGGCTAACCATCTTATCCTAAAGTCTTTATTTAATCAAAAGGAATTCCCTCCCCTTTTATTAAATAAAAAAGCCCTCCACTTTTCCTCTTATCCTAAGTTGCACAAATAAAACATTATTCCTATTTTATAAAAAGGGAAAAAGTACTTTTTGTCTCATATGGGCACAAAAGTCAACTCTTATTTTCTCATTGGAGGATACTTGTGCACATGGATTGCTCATCTTTGATGCTCCACCATTGATTAAATCTTTTGCCTCTTAATCTCCATGGTCCATTCTTTCTCATTTCTTATACAAGGAGAGCTCTCTTCTTCATTCTAGATTCCCAACTTTTTATGCTAACTTTATGCTGCAGGATTTCTTGGAGACTTTAGAGCTTTTGAAGACTTTGGAGCCTTTTGGAGATCTTTCTACATTTAGCTTTTATTCTTGCATTCTTAGCTTAGCTTCATGTTTATGCTTTATTAGATTAGTTTCCTTTCAAGCTCTAGCTTAGATCTCACATAGTCTAAATAGTAAGGATTTGTTATACTTCTATCTTTCATTTTTATAGCTTAGCTTGCATTTCCATTTCTAGCATAGTTGCATTGCATTTGCATTTCCATTTAATTCTTGGGGATATTGGCATTCTTGCCCTTGGCTTCATTTGAATCTCCCATTGCATGGTTTACTAGCAAGGTTATTGGCTTAATAGCTCTAGTTGAGAGCATTCTTAACACCCTTGCACTCCATGCCTAGGGAGCTCTAAATTGATTTCTCAAGGTTTCCAATCTATGGATTCTCTTGGAAGCAATGATTTAGAGAAGTGCACATTTTAGTGTGTACATTTTTGGCACCCACCGTGGGGCAGAACATTATTGTTTTGTCTTTCATTTCATGCATTTTCAAAAAAAATTCGTCATAGTTTAGCGTCATTTTCGGCTCTCTATTTTTTTATCTCAAAGTGTCGTGTGATAGTTTTCCAGTGTCATACGATAGTTTCTTGTATAGCAGGGTGACACTTTACCAGTTAAAAGTGTCGCACTGTTTGACAGATAATATCGCACTATTTAGTATATTCTGTCACATGCAGGTTAGCGAACTGTCGCACAGAGATAAATTGTCGCCCCTGTATACAGCGAAGTGTCACGTGATATTTTTGGTGACTGTACTATCACCCAGACCTGAAAGTGGTTGTTTTTGAGCTCTTTTTTATTTTTTTGAAAATTTTAGCATTTTCAAAATCTATGCCACTATGGAAAACTGACACCCATTTTTTAGAAATTTTCACATATGGTATCGAAAATTTAAGTGTGATATATCATTGGAAAGCTCTTTCCGAGCCTAATCCAACCATGTTGGTTTCATTTTCAAAATTTTCCATTTGATCAGCTATTTTCCTTGTAGATTATCTAATTTTTGATGTGCTAACCATTGTGGGGCTAACAAGTTGTGCTTGTAGGTGCTCTCATTGCTTGATTATTTGCTTAAAAGAATGCATGTCAAAGCTCCAAATGCAAAAGGGCTACTAATGGTTTTTGCAAGGTTGCCCTAAGCATAAAAACCAAATCAAGTTTTTGTTTAATTGCTTTCTTTATTTGAGTGTGGCATATACTAGTTGTTTCATTTAGTAGGCACTTAATATCTTGCTGTAGGAGTCTTTTGGTGGTAGGAAATTATGCTCTTCACCCTTGTGGTGAACCAGAAATCCTGACCCACTTTTAGACTTTGAAAATAAGAGGGTAATTGAACTCTTTGTTTGGTGTGTTTGGAGGAGATTCTTGAGCTAGGAGATTATGCTCTTCACCCTTGAGGTGAACCAGAAATCCTGACACTCAAAAGTCAATCCACTCTTTGTTTAGCATTAGGATCCTTTAGCGGGCCTACTCTTGAGAAATCAAGAGGAACGACCCAAGTGGGGACAAGCTAATACCGAGCTATTCCAACCCACTATAATCTCAAGGCTATCAAGGACACAAAACCTTGGTAGATGTAGTGCTTGTCTTCGCTTGATGTGAGTACTTGTGGGATTGTGACCATGAGGAAAGTGTTGAGCAAGAATGTTTAAGGTACTCTTGTGGCCGTGAGGTCCCAGTCCTTTTTGAGGAGCAAGAGGGGTACTACAAATGGAAGCCCTTACTAAGAACCATAGGTAGAGGCCACCCTATTTTTTTGCTTAGCTTCTTGGTGCAAGGATTGATCCGAGTAGAATAACTCGGATCACCCCAAGATTACTCACCATCTGTGTTCCTTTGGTTGTGTCATTGACACCTCCATGACAAAGCCAACATCTATAGTGGGCAACCACTTTGTGTGAGGCAATGGAACATCAAGTGTGGGCCAAGTTGCTAAGTATTGAGCCTTTGTCCTTCTAGGCTAGCAAGTGCTTGAATTGTTCTCGTTGTTATGTACCCGTGCAAACGTTCTTGAACATACAAGCATCATGGTAGTGCTCATAGAATTTTTCATTTTGATATCCCAACTGCTTGTCTAGGCAAGGTTGCTTTTTCTCTTGCACAAGTGTTTGATGACATGTTTGATCACCTACTATTTGCAAACTTGTCTACTTCCTGATATTATTGTGCTTGAAACCAAGAAATTGTACTTGCAATCTACAACATTGACCAAATTGCTTTCAAAACTGAGTTTTTCACATTCACTGGTCAAGAGTCGTACGATACTAAAACATCATCGCATACCTTCAACCAAGAATCCTGATTTATTCTATTGTCCTGCTACTGTTGCAATTCAGAGCTATTACACTTGCATTTTAACCTGCTGTAGAGTGTCTTTTTCTGTTCTTATCTGAAGCTAGTTTGTTACCTACATGCTTAGGATTGTTCTAGACTGAAACAAATGAGCTAAAACTATTGGATTTGAGCCTATTGAATGTCACTTTTGATCACTTGTCAAAACACGGTTACCTATCTAGCTACTTGCTCACATTTAGGCTTGTGTCAATTGACTGTTGTAAGTTCTTGAGCACTTTGACCAGCCATCTCTATTGTTCTATCTCGACAAGTGATCATCATTGGCCTTTGCTTATCTCAAGATCTAAGAAACTTTGTCTCATTTTATTGGTTGAACAACTTTCTTTTTAATGCCGGTTACAACTTGGTCTCAATTTGAACAAGGGAGTCACCCTTCATTCAATTATATGTAGTTACCTTCTCCCACTAGACGCTCACAAGTGCCTATTAGCAATGCTAGTTCTAGTTTTGAAGATTCTAAGGTTACCCCATGGTACAAAGGAGGCTTCCTCTTTTTTGCATTTAAGTCCTCCAAAAACACAGACAGTGTCTCACTCACTCTCACTGAACAAGAAAAGTTATGCCATTTGCAAGAACACTTTGAGCATAAGGAAAACCAAGCTTGTTTAGACAAAATGGATGCTGCCAGATGCATGGCTATGAGAGGAGTATCTCATGAGCAACCTGAGATTAGTGGTTATGAGCATAGACCACTTTTTGGTACTAATGGCAACTATGGCAACAACACACCACCTAGATCTCCTCTGAGATGAACTTTTGATGTACCTTCTTCGCCTCCTAGACCACCTCCCTCTCACCATGAAGAAGAGGTCATTGATGATATTTCTAGTGAGAATCTTATTGCATTTGAACAAGATGAGGACTCCCAATGAAAGATGCTTAAGCTTTTAGAGCACAATGGAGACCAATATTTCCAATATATGACTTCTAGAGGATACAAGCTTCCTCCTGGCTATGATGTCAGACAAATTATCCAATAAAGAGTACCAATTGAATTGGAAGTCCTTAAGGAAGAACTATGTTGGACATATCAACGCCTTACCCAAATGGCAATAGAAAGAGAGCCTCCAAAGGTCTCCTTTGTAGAATCTATTTGTGCTCTTCCATTTGATAGGAGTCTATACATGGTCCCATGTCCTAGGGATATTGAGGTTCCCAAATATGACAAGTATGATGGAAACGGTGACCCCCATGACCATGTGCATCACTTTTACGCTCTTAGCATGGACTTCCTTCATGAAGACACATTTTTTCTATGATTATTCCCTCAAAGCTTAAGAGGACAAGCTCTCGAATGGTTTGCAAAGTTGACACCACCTCTTAAAACTTTTGATGAGTTGGTTAGGTGCTTCACCCAGAATTATTCATACAACATCCAACAGCCTATCACTATGATAGATCTCAGTACTCTACAAAAAAATCAAGGTGAGCCATTTGCCACTTACTTACAACATTGGAGGTCATTGTATTCTTGATATCCTCGACAGCTAGATGAAAGAGAAAAGATTGACATTTTTGTCAACACTCTTGTGCCAGAACTGTATTATGATTTAAGGAAGCAACTTTTCTCCTCTTTCAATGACATGGTTGAAAGCACATATAGGATTGAAGATGTGGCCATAAGAAAGGGGGATATTGTTATTAATAAAGATACTAGAGGCAATGGCAAAGACAAGAACATGCCTTGGAATAGAAACAAGTATGTTGTTAATGATGAGGTTGTAAATGTCCCAAAAACTAAAGAACCTACTTTCAACCTCTCTAATGCTATCTATGCAGCAAAACAATAAGAAGCTGCCAACACTCAAGACGCTCCTAAGCCTTAATATGCTGATAAGCCAAAGAAGAAATTCCGACGACGGGTCTATACCCCATTGGCTGAACCATATGATGTGATTCTTAAGACTTTGGTTGCCAATAATTATCTCACACTTCCTAAGAAAACTCATCCCTATGATCTGCCAGTTAAGCCAGATTGGTGGAGAGAGGATTATTACTACCACTATCACAGAAACAAGGGACACAACACTGACAATTGTTTCACGCTTAAAGATATTATACAAGATTTCATTGATGGAGGCACAATTCTCACAGATGGCTTAGTTAAAAATTTTGATCACCAAGCTTTCAAAGATCCTCTACCTAAGTATGACAAGGGGGAGTCCTCTCAACCAAATAAGAAGAATCATGATGCTAAGATCAACTACACATATACTTTTGATTCACCTGCGATCAACATGGTAGAGCCTGTTGAGAGTGTTCTTATGATGCAACCTCAAGATGATAATAAAGTCATTCAGGGTATGCCAAAGTTGGCCTTGCAAACATGAGGTAGTTCATCTTCCCGAAGTGAGGCACTAAATGTTGTTACTAGGGGGCAAGCTAAACTAGTCCTTAAAACTGCACCTGATCCCAAGCCAGCCTCATCTTTCAAACTAGCAACTTCTCCAGCTTTGTCTAGCTATGATCTTGTCCATCAGTTGCAATGGACACCAGCACAGATATCTATTTTTGAGTTTCTTGAGCTATCCCCTTTGCACAAGGAGATCCTTGAAAAGGCTTTGCGTATAGCTAATTTCCCTAATGACATTGACCCAGATATGTTCCAGGCTATGGTTAACCACATCTCATCACCTCATTATCTATCCTTTTCTGCAGAAGATGACGTATCTCTTAGCCACCCTCACAATCTTGCCTTACACATTGAAGTTATGGTCTACCATACCCGAGTCTTTCGAGTCCTGATAGATAATGGTGCAGGGTTAAATATTATTTCCTTCAATGTCATACAATAGTTGGGTTTTTTAGAATTTGTTGTAGATCCTAAACAGAAAATTACTATAAAAGCATATGATGAAGTTGTAAGATCTTCCAAAGGTCTTGTCACGCTACCTATCTGAGTGGGCCCTGTCATGAAAGATATTATGTTCCAAGTATTGGACATCCCACTTGCTTATAACATTCTTCTAGGTCATCCTTGGATCCATGACATGCAAGCTATTCCTTCTACATACCATCAGTGTGTCAAATTCCCACATAACGGAGCTGAAATTGTTATTCCAGGGGATCATTCTACTACTATTAATGCTCTTACTACTGCTAAAACATTTGTTCCTCATAACAAACCTTCTAATGATCCTACTGCATCCCTGGTTGCTGCTGAGAAAACATTTAAGATGATGAGCCTTGGTATGGGTGAATACACACTAGATTCCATGGTTGTTATGCCTATTTCTCCTAGATCATATGGGAGACCTTTCGATAGGACAAAAACTTCTACTTCTGCTATGAGAGTCTTTGGTAATTTTGTTCAAGTGTCCATACCCCTAGAGGTAGAAAGAGAAGAACAAGCTATTAGAGAATGGATCTATAGAGACGAAGAAGACAATACCACTATTGCTACTCCTATTTCTCCTAAGTGTTATGGTAAAGGCTATAAATTTTTGCAGAAAATGGGCTATCAAGGTCAAGGACCTATAAATGATAATGGACATGCCCTAGTCGAGCCTTTGAGTCATACTAATGGCTGACCCTCTAAGAGCACAACAGACCTAGGATATGGTGCTGATGATGACCTCCCTACATGTTATAGAAATGCTCCCATGATTAGTGATTCAAACATAGATACAAATGAGTCACCACTGCATACTATGGCTCAAATGGGAGACAATCTTCCTTCTACTTCACTCCTTTGGGGAGAAGAACACATACCTGCTAAGGACACAACTCAAGCCACTACACCTAGAATCTGACAACGTACGAATATTTGGTGGTTAATGAAAAGAGGAGATCTCACAAATAATGACATTGAAGCCTCTACTTCTAAAGGTCCTAAACCTTCTTGGTGCAAGCATCCCAGTAGAAATGTAACAACAGATTCAAATCAATATGAATGGGATACTCTCTTCAACGGATCTTCCACAGTGGATATGGAAGTGGATGTGGTTCATACTTATGGTGACCAACCTGATGTAGTTGATGAGTCTCACGTAGGGTCTGATGAGTTTAATCCACATATTGCTTTAGTGGACCACACTAGTCCTTCTATGACAAGTCTAGATCTTAACACTTTCAGAGCTTACCCTATAGGTCAACCTCTCTTTTCACCAGAGATGACATCCCTCACATAAATTCTATTGAACCAGTCACTTCATTTCATCCCACAAAATCAGATCTCATAGCTTGGTCCACCCAGGATCAACATGCCATTGAACCTGTTACTTCTTCCACCAGTGAACCAACAACAAAATAGACTGAATCAGAAATCAAGTATCTCAATCATCAAATCAAAAGAAAAGAGCAATGGTTGGATGGTGAAAACCACATTGTGGCGGTATCTGAACCTAAAAAAAGTAAAAATAAAGACCCACTCAAAAATGATGATTATCAAATAAAAGATGACAAGCTGATTCTCTACAAAAAAATGGTGAACTTTTTCAAGAATTATTTCACATCTGTCATATTTCAGCACATTCCTATAGCTCAGATCAAAGCTGCTAATGCCTTGGTTACTTCGGCATCCATTTTACAATTGAAAAAGCATACATCCTGCTTCCAGTTCTTGGTGGAAGAATTACGTTATCCTGCCCATAATTCCTACAATGCCACCATCTTTTCCTATTTCCAAGATCACGGTATCCTTGAAAATCTCATCCATAATGCCTCACACTTTACCCTTGTCTCTAGTGACTTATATAGGAAGGGTCTAGATGGAACTCTCCTGCGATGTCTAGAAATAGAGGAGTCAAACAAAGTGCTAGCTGCAGTCCGCGATGGTATATGTAGATCACACTTTAACGATCCTACACTAGCTTGGAAATTGCTTAGGGCCGATTCCTATTGGTCAGGGCCTAGTATTATCACAACAACATTTAGGTCTAGTGCCTCTTAGTTATCTACATGAGAGGAAGCAGAGCTTACCGAGCCTATCAATGTTCTACCATTGCAGAAGTTCTATGTTTAAGGTCCTTGAGCTCTTTGTAGATATTTTATTGATCCTGAAAAAATTACAAAAAAATTCATATATGATGCTGAAAAAATCCTAAAAAGAATATAATGTCTTGAAAAATGAGCATCCTAGTGAAAACCTAGCAATAGGCATTTTGATGTCTCACCAAAAAACATCAAAAATTCAAAAAAATAGAAAAAGTGCCTTGGTGAAAACTTGGAAACAGGTGCCTTGGTAGCAAAAAAACAAAAAAATTGAAAAAAGTCGTGAAAAAAATCTATCAAGTGGTGAAAACTTGGAAACAGGTGCTTCTTGAGACCCTTGAACCTATGTCTATTAGTCTTGCGTGGTGCTCCTTCGCTCCACTTCTTGCTTTGCCTCTCCTAGCCTGGAATTGACTCTTGTCTTAGTCTAGGGGGCATACGTTGTTCTAGCTTATCTTGGGTCTCTTTGTGCATCTGGGTTTCTTAGGCACCTTGCAAATGGTGTTTTTCAACACCACCCCAATTGTGTTTTTCAACACTTCCCTAGCGTCAAGTGTTTCTCAACACTTATCAGATATCCTATCCGCAATCTAAAATGATGCAATATCTCCCACTGGCAAATGCGATACTCAAAGTTTGACTCTATGACCTACACATACGCACTTAAACACTTGACTTGTTGAAATTTGCTTGACTTTATTTCTTTGTGTGCTATCTATGATGATTTCTTTGCTGAGTGTTCTCTCCCTAATAGTTTTCGATGATGCCGAGCTAGAAGACTAGGGCATGAGGACATGTTTTATTTGCTTTCTGCTTGTGGGTATATTTTGTTGATTCTAAATGTCATTAGCATTTATGCTTGTTCCACTTGATATTGGGGTGTATAAGGTATTATCCTTGACTATTTTTGCAAGCGCATGCTTATAGTCATCTTGACTTTCTTGTGTCTCGATGTGAGCATAATATTGCTATATCAAACTTAGGGAACCTCACTACACTAGTCATCTTGACCTACATGTCTTTGATGCCTAGGTGAGATTTCCACATTCCTATCTGATATAGATCATATTCAGATTCACATAGTTATACTAGTGTGTATTGTATGATCTTGCGATGCTACCAATAACACTCGATGATGAATATTAGTGTTTAATAGCTTTGTGACCTTGCAAGTAAACCACTTTTCATAGTAGCTTGCATTCCTAAGTTCACGATAGTTAGTTTTGCATCTTGCATATGGAGAGAGTTCTCCTTTCATCTTTCATGGACTTATTAGTCAAATTGCGCCCACCTTTCGCTTCTTCCCGATCATGTCTTTCACTTCTTGTCTTTCATATCACATTATTTTCTATTCATTTCAGGATCAAAACCAAACTCTGAGTTCACCTTGCTCATCAAACTCACATTTCTCCTTCTTATGCATAGTTAGCTAACCTTTTGAGGCCTGAATCTTCATTGGGGCATCTTCTTTTCTTCATCTCCATCTCTCTCACCCTTCTAGTCTTTCATTCATTTCATTCATCTCTCTCTGAGGTCTTGACTGGGGCATGTCTTCACTGGTTGATGGTTTTTGTCATCATTCTTCATCTCTTTGATTATGATTTCTAGTGATTTGATCATGTTGCTCTTGCTTCTGCATTCCCTCTACCTGATTTCGCTTTCGATCCCGAGGGGGCAGACACATCATATCCTATTGGCTATTCTCCAGAGCATCTGCTTAACCATTCCATTTGCTCTGATTGATCTATCTTTGCGCTTGACATGTTAGTTCTCATCTTGAGTTCTGATACTGTCCATCTCTTTCCTAAGTGTTCAGTACTGTCGCTACCAGGCTGACCATGTAGGATTTTCTCTCTCTGCACTTCATTCTTTGGAGTCAGATCTCTATCTATTGCCTTCTTGGCTGATCTATTCTTTGACATAATGTATTCCTAGATCGATCACACATTAGTCAAAGAGGGGCAAATGTAATCATCTAAAAATGGCCATCTAGACTATTAGCCCCTTTCTAGCATTATTTGCTAAAATCATCAATTGCTTATTCTTGATCAAATCCTAGTTTTATCATTTATTCGATTATTTTCTATGGGCTAACCATCTTATCCTAAAGTCTTTATTTAATCAAAAGGAATTCCCTCCCCTTTTATTAAATAAAAAATCCCCCCACTTTTCCTCTTATCCTAAGTTGCACAAATAAAACATTATTCCTATTTTATAAAAAGGGAAAAAGTACTTTTTGTCTCATATGGGCACAAAAGTCAACTCTTATTTTCTCATTGGAGCATACTTGTGCACATGGATTTCTCCTCTTTGATGCTCCACCATTGATTAAATCTTTTGCCTCTTAATCTCCATGGTCCATTCTTTCTCATTTCTTATAAAAGGAGAGCTCTCTTCTTCATTCTAGATTCCCAACTTTTTATGCTAACTTTATGCTGCAGGATTTCTTGGAGACTTTAGAGCTTTTGAAGACTTTGGAGCCTTTTGGAGATCTTTCTAAATTTAGCTTTCATTCTTGCATTCTTAGCTTAGCTTCATGTTTATGCTTTCTTAGATTAGTTTCCTTTCAAGCTCTAGCTTAGATCTCACATAGTCTAAATAGTAAGGATTTGTAATACTTCTATCTTTCATTTTTATAGCTTAGCTTGCATTTCCATTTCTAGCATAGTTTCATTGCATTTGCATTTTCATTTCCATTTGATTCTTGGGGATATTGACATTTTTGCCCTTGTCTTCATTTGAATCTCCCATTGCATGGTTTACTAGCAAGGTTATTGGCTTAATAGCTCTAGCTGAGAGCATTCTTAACACCCTTGCACTCCATGCCTAGGGAGCTCTAAATTGATTTCTCAAGGTTTCCAATCTATGGATTCTCTTGGAAGAAATGATTTAGAGAAGTGCACATTTTAGTGTGTACAAATAACTCTTCTAATTCTTCTCATGATGAAGATGAAGCATTAAGAGTTTCTCTTTCCCAAGTCCAAAATCTTATTCAGGATTTGATAATTTTGAACATTGGTTAACTCAAGAGAATCATAATCATGAAGCCTTTTCTGCTATATAAGGTTTAAAGAAACTCATTCATAATGATGAACATGGTATTAACCTCTTTCGTGGCATTTCCCATCTTATTGATTCTAATGTTAAATCCATGATGGAATGTGCTCAAGAATTAGGCTATGTTCCACCTTCTATAAGTGTTGAAAATTCTTTGCCTATCCCAACTTCCATTCCTAGCATTTCCAGTTATGCTCCACCTCTTGTCACGAATTCAATCCAACCTTCTAATCCTACACATGTGAGTCTTCCTAATCCTATTCTTTCTTCCCTTTCTACTAGTGTTCCATGTGTTTCATTTCCTTCATCTATGTCATCTTATCATAGTGTTCCTTTTGCATACTCTAATCCTATTTCTAATAATCCCCCTAACATGATTTATGCTTCTTCCAAAATTCCCTATGTTTCAAACAATATGCCTAACCTTTCCAATGTTTCTCCTCCCATCATTTCTTCCACAGATTCTACCATTAATAGCTTAGCTCAAACAATGTCCTCTTTGCAACAACAACTTGCTTCTTTGACTAAATCCAAGTTCAATATTCCTACATGTGATATTTCTAGTCCTTTGTCCATGGATATTATCCAAGTTATTATCCCACAAAGTATTGAGATTCCTCATCTTGAAACTTATAATGGTAAGGGTGATCATGTGACTCATGTTAAGACTTTCAAAACATTGTGTAGTGATTTTTCTCATGACTATAGATTCATGAAAAAGTTGTTCACTAGGACCTTTCGTGAAAAATATTTGCAATGGTATTGTTATTTTCCTCCTTATTCCATTTATTCTTTCCATAAGCTTTCTAATGCTTTCATTCAATAATTTAAAAACAATACTGGTCCTCAAATTTCTTTGACTGATTTGATGCATTATAAACAAGGTGTTAAAGAAAAATTTAGTGACTTTATAAGTAGATTTAAGCATTTGGATGCTCAGATTTCTTATCTTGTGCTTTATGTTGATATACAACGCATTTGTGTTTCTAATTTACAAAAAGACATTAGAGATAAGATTCTTTTTACTAAGTTTCCTTCCTTTTCACAATTGTGTGCAATGCTTCATCATTATCAACTTCAAGTGAGTCAATTTGAGAGCAACATTCCAATGGCTCATGTTCTCGTTGATAAGAGTGATGCCACATCCAATTTCAACAAGTTTCATAATCCTAACAACTACATTAAAATTAACAAATCTTCTAACACAATTGATGAACAAGTGGCAACAACATCTAAAGGTGTGACTCCTTTGTCCTTTATTTTTATACCTTCTTGTATTTTTACTCTTCTTTCTAAGTCTTTGCATAATGTGATGATGAAGTTAATGAATTATAAAATTCTTAAACTTCCACCTATCAAACCAATAAACCCATCCAAACCTCCATCTAGATTTTTTGATCTTAAATCTTTTTGTCAATTCCATCGTCAACCCGGTCATGATAGTGGAAAATGTTAATCCTTGAAAAATGTGGTTCAAGACCTTATTGATTCTAATGCTATATCTGTATATTCCAATATTGATCATAGAAACAAATCATTTTCACCTCCTAATTAAAATTTTCAAATATACACCAATCCTTCACCCTCACATTCAATCAACACTATTAAGAAACCTTATTCTCCCAAGGACATTGATTATGATGAGAAAGTTGATGAAGCCACTCATATTGTCAACCAGATTAAACACAATCAACCTCAACTTAAACATAAACCTCCACCTAAATCTTGTATTACCTTTAATCCTATTGAAATAATTAAGGCACCTGATAGTCCTCTTTACATTATCACTAGGGTTGGTGGTATTCCTTCCTTTGGTACTCTTGTTGATCCCACTTTCATGGTGAATGTGATAAGTAAAGAGAATATTTTTAGTAAATAATTGCAAAAGGATTTATATGATAATTTTGATGTTTTGATTCAAACTTGTAATGGTTTACTTTATCCTTCCCATGGTTCTATTTCCTTTCCTATGGAAGTTGGTGGTAAAACTTTGGATACTACTTTCACTGACATTCCTACTTCTGACCAGTTTCAATTCAAACCTTGGGTTAACTCCATGAATGTCGTGGCTTCTCCTATCCATAAATGTGTTAAATTTCCTCATAATGGAGAGATCATGACTGTTAACCATAGTCTTTATAAGCATGTTGTGCCTCGAGACTATGTCGACCTTGATTTATTTTGGCCTTTTATGCTTCAACCCACTAAGGTTCATCTTGATTATATTTTCCATTCATACCAATCCTATAAAATACAAAAGATTTATGAACTTAGAAAACCTAAGGATGATCCTACTCATGGCCTTCTTCCTAGACCACCTATTGCTTATACCCAACCTCTTCCTTCCATCTCTCAACCTAGTGTGGTTCCTTTAGTTTTTCCTTCAAAAGAATAAAAGGACTCGATGTTGATTGAACCCACCCCAACCCAAATATCTATCAAAACCAAATGTAACCGTCATGCTCGTGATCGTCATCACAAGCTTTGTACTAGAGCTCATGAATATGATTCTCAAAACCTTTCCTCACCTTATACACCATATCATACTTCACTTTCCTTTGACCAACCCATGCTTGAGCCTATGGAGGAAGTGAATTTGAACAAGGTTAAAATGAATAAACATGACAATGTTATTCATATCTTAGAATATGGTACAATTAATCTTGATGAAGAAGATACTCTTGATGATGATGTTCATGATACTAACAATGATAAACATGCAAATGATTTTGATGATATGTATGAGACTATTGATCGTGATAATGATTTACCAACTATACTTTCACAATTATCTATCACTCCTAATAAATAACATAGTGACCTACCTTTACAACATGGTCCTTGTTTGGAACTGGCTATTGTTCCTTATGTCATGCTTGATGTTGTTCCTCTTACAATTTTCCTACCTTCCATAAATACTATGAATCAAGATAGGGGCCAAATAATTCATTTGATTACCTCCTCTTGTATGGTAGATCTCTATGTGTTTTCTTGTCATAATGTGCTTCCACCATGATGTGATGTTTGTTATATGTTTTGTTTATATTTATTTAAATGACCCTTGTTGCTCCGTTGGCACAAGGTGATAAAGAAATCACAATTTTGTACTCATTCTTCTATGTTTATCTCTATTCTTCCTATATGGTGTTACGTGTTATGTTGTATATGTGCCATTGTTCATAAATGTGTCTTTGTGTTGTCCGCTTGGGATGATTTAAAATGGTACCACCTATTCTTTTTGGTCTCTACAATGCCGACCCAAAAAAACTCTTCTTCGTAACTCTTACATGTCTTTCTTCCATTGTGTTTTAGTTCTACTTCCTTTGGGGAATGATGAAATTTCAATTTGATATAATATATTACATATTATCATGTGATCATACTGACCCTAGAGTTGGTAGATCCCTTTTGTGCTCTATTTTTTAATGTGATAATTTCACTTGATTTGTCCTTTCTTGGGGGCATGTCATAGTGGAAATTTCTCTAGTGGATGTGTGTACACTCTGTTAAAGCCATTGATATCATTAAGGCATTTACAATAGTTTTAACAGTGGGCCATACACTCCACTCACATTTTTCACACACACACAAACACACACACACACACACACACACAATATTTTAATGATGCATTAAACTTGGATCCCTTATGGACATACAATAATTATGGTCTAATCCCTCTTTCAATATGTTATAGACATACAATCCTTAACAAAAGGTCACTCTTGTTAGATCCCTTATTCACACACAATCTTTAAGGATAGATCCTAGATAGATTGACAGCTAGCATGAAACACAAACCCCTTTTGCTAGAACTTTCAATGCTATATTTTGTGGTACTTTCTTTGTGTGATTCATAGTAAAACAAGAAATATTACTAGGACTAAGTGCAAGTGTTCAAGTCCAAGGTGAATTCAAGGCAAGGTTTTGGATCCAAGATTTGAAGACTTCTTTCCAATCCAATTCATATCTTCTATTGATTGTGAATTCCTTCCCATGATGGATTAGTAGAGGATTTACCAATTGAGCAGGAAGATCCACATCCTTATTTCCTCTCCTTCTCCATTCAAGCATGCATACATTCAAGAAGGGCCAATTTTGAGCACAAAAAACTAGGACAAGGTCAACTTGGCCAACCCAGTCCTAGACAAGGTTGGCTTGCCCAACCTAGTCCAATTAATATTGCCTCAAAATCTCGCAAGATGTCGAGGAGTGTGCTGAGAAGTTGTGGTTAAAGTTACAGCTTGGCAAGAGATCAAGGCTAATCCCAAAATCCAAAAATGCATGTATAGACCCTAGGTGGAAAATGAATTACGTGATAGGATGGAAAATGGGAAATCATGCATAGAAGTTAGATCCAACCTCAAGTTTAAACAATATTGAAGGAAGATAAAGAACTATATTTGAATTAAATATGCATTTAATTTCAATATAACGTCCTACCATAAGAAACACACTAAAGTAGGCTAAAAAATGGTTCCAAGATGAACACAAGTTAAGTGTTTACTTTTTAGGATAGTACAAAAAGAATTACTTAAAATGGGACATATAATATCAAGATCAAGTCCATGTGCAAATTCCATGGTTTTGGTTAAGAAGAAAGATGAAACATTAAGAATGTACATTGCCTACCTAGCATTAAGCAAAAATAAAATCAAGAATAGGTATCTCATACCCAATATCGATGAATTGTTGGATGAATTGTATGGGATAGTTCATTTCTCAAAGATATATTTAAGTTCATGCTACCACCAAAATAGAGTTCAGGAACAAGACATCCATAAGATGATTTTTTATTTCATTTTGGAAATTATGAGTTTTTAGTCATGCCTTTCAGTTTGTCAAATGCACCAATGACATTTTAATCTTGTATGAATTGTGTATTCATTAAGTGATTAAGGAAATTATTACATGTGTTTTTTGACTACATATGTGTGTGTGTGTGTGTGTGTGTTTGTATATACACACATACACATACACACACACACACACACACACACACATGCACATGCACACGCACATGCACACGCACACGCACACACACACATATATATAGGAAGAACATTTGAAACACTTGTATTTAGGAATAATGACCCAAACATGGTTCTTATATGCTAAAGAGTCTAAATGTGAATTTAGCATGACTAGAATACTATATTTCAGTGACATCATTGATAAAAAAAATGGGTTCAAGTACACCGAGAAAATATTGAAGCTATCTTAGATTGGCCCCCACCAAAGACCCTCACTAAATTACGTGGTTTTTATGGGTTGTGCAACTATTATAGAAGGCTTATTAAATGATTTTCCCAACTTAGGGAACCCTTAAAAAATTTGACCAAGAAAGGAGATTTTAAATGGATAAATGAGTCATAAAGGGAATTTGATAAATTGAAGATCATAACTAATTTCCTAGTTCTTTCCCTACCAATTATCAATCAAACTTTTTTACTAGAATGAGACACATCCAAAGAAGGGATTGGGGTAGTTTTGATACAAAAAGAGAACCCTATTGCCTTCAAAATTAAAAGTTGAAAGACAATGAAAGATTGTAATCTATATATGATAAGGAAATGCTTTTCATAATGCATGATTTGACCAAGTTTTGACATTATCTAGTCGGTGGAAGGTTTGTAGTACGAAAAATAATAATAGTTTGAAGTATTTTCTTTGACCAAGTTTTGACATTATCTAGTCGGCGGACAGTTTGTAGTAAGGAAAAATCATAATAGTTTGAAGTATTTATTGGATTAAAAGGACTTTAATGAATGTCCACAAAAATTGGTTAGTAAGATCCAAGCATATGATTTTAATATTAAAAATGTGAAAGGAAAAATGAATGTGGTTGTTGATGCCCTATCTTGGAAACCAACTATTTGCTCATTATTTTTTTTATCTCAAATGATTAAAAGGCTCACCTTCTAGAAAAGTATTCCTAGAACACCTTCACAAGTGAACTAGTGGCCTAATTCAAGATGATTGATACAAAGTAATGGATGACACCATATATTATAAAGATAGGATCTACCTAGTGTCTGAATCAAAACTAAAGGAAAAGATTTTGAGAGTTATTCATGAGACACCATTGAGAGGACATCTGGTATATTTCAAAACCTACAAAAAATTTCAAGAAAGGTTCTCTTGGAAAGGTCTTAAGGATGATGTTATTAATTTTGTAAGAGAAAACCCTACTTGCCAACAAAATAGAGCAGAACATACTTTCCCCACTAGACTATTACAACTCCTCCCTATTCTGAAGAAAAAATTAGAAATAATATCTATGGGATTTATCATTGGAGTCCCAAGGTCCATGGAAAATATTATATTTTTGTGATTTTTTATTTCTTAAAGAAGTATGCACACTTATTTTCTATCTCATATGAATTCAAAGCACCTCTAGTAAAAAATCTATTCTGCAAAGAGATATTTCATCTCTATGGACTTCCAAACAAGATAGTAAGTGAATGAAATAGAATATTTACTATCATCCTTGGGACCTATTATTTAATATATTTGAAATAGAGTTGACACAAAGCACCAAATACCACTCACAAACCAATGAGCAGAATGAGATTGTAAATAAATGGGTTCAAGGATAGTTGTGTAAATATGTGGTTGACCAGCAAAAGACATGGATCAAATGACTACATTTAAGGGAATATTGCTTTAATACTACATACCACATGTCAAATGGAATAACAACCTCCAAACCACAATATGAATATGACATATCATCATTCCTAGACTTGGAATTTGGAGAAAGAAAGGAACCCAATTGCAAATAATGGATACAATAATATCAAGATATTCTTAAATCAATTAAGAATAATTACAAAATGCCCAAAATTAACAAAATATTTATGTAGATAAACACCTGGTTGAGATAATTTTTGAGATTACAGATTTGGTTTATCTTCATCCACAACCATATCGAAAATCCTCCCTAAAGAATAGTGGCACCAAAAAAATGAAGCCAAGATTCTATGGACCTTACAAAGTGATCAGGTGAATAGAAGAAGTAGCCTATGAACTTGAACTATTAGAAAGTAGAAAAGTACATAATGCACACCATGTTTCATGCCTCTAGAAGGATCTTAGGAAATGAGTCACCACCTCCATAAAACTTACACCCTGGGATGAAGAAGGTAAGATGGTTTTAATTCCTAAGGAAAATATAGACATAAAGGATAAGAATTTGAGGAGTAACGTCCTGAAAGAATACCTTAGAAAATAGAAGGATATTCTCATGGAAGATACAACATGGGAAAATGAACAAGGACTCCAACATACAAATCTTAGATTACTCATTGGAGAGAAATTTCAAGGAGCGGAGACTGTAATGATCCCATTTAATCATTAAAAAGAAGACATCAAAGGGTGCTACCAAGAACGGGTAGTATGGTTGATGAAGGATTGAGTGAAGGTAATTATCACTACTCATGGAGTATTTCCACCTAGAAAACAAATAAAAACTAAAGATTAAATAATGAACTTGTTAGTTAGAAAGAAGGGGTGTGATTGGAGGCATATTAATTAGTTTTTTACAAGGGACATGAGTTTTGAGAAAAACAAATCTCACATCATGCCTCTTCATTACATATAAATAAGGACTGACAATGATGCATAATTATAGAGACATAAGATAGAGACAACGTCAAGATATCATAACTTCACAAGAGACTTAATTAGACAAGAGATCAAGTTAAAAAGTTGAAGTTTTTCAGACCAATGATTAGAAACTAATTGCATAAACATAAAGTCAAAAAATAAAAAATGACAATCAGACACTAAGGGGAACCCAAAGGGACCCATGGTTGTATTGCTTAATATATAGAATAGGGACTTCCCAAAACTATCTAGTTCCTTGGAAGCTTGAAATACTCATTTTTAAAATTTGTTTTCAGTAATTCTTTGATTAAGATGATAAGATTGCATAATATTTTATCTCCACCTAACCACCATTCTCTTTTCTAATTGACATCTTCACTCTTTGTTTAAAATATATAAGAAAAGAAAGGATAAAAGCATCAACTCAAGATAATATAAAATCCGAAACCCATCCTATTTTTAGTAAGATGAATACATAATCACAACTAATAAAGTGTTTCATTTGAAAGTAAAGGATTCCTAATCTCTAACGTCTGCATCAAAGAGAGACAAAATGTAAACTTATGATGATTGTTGTTGGGCTAATTTTCTTCCATCATCTATGATAAAATTATCTACCAAGGAATTAGAAAAGATTTAAATGAATTGACAGAAAGAGTCAAAGATAAATCAATGAACTAGATAGACAATATTACTTCAAACAAAGTTATCCCCTTTTTCTAGGTGGGTGTCAACAATATGAATAAAAGTGAAGTTGCACAAGCTAGGGAAAGTAACATAACTCTATTGGATTTGTATAATCAATCACCAATAGAAAACAACAAAAAGCATGTGAAGACAAAGTGTTTTGATAATTCTTAATCAAACTTTTATTAAAGAGGATTGATTCTTAGACATAACTTGATTTTTAGTAAAGTGAATTGATTCTTCTTAGCTTTTTTAATACTATTATAGTAATGCTAACATGCTTTTATCATGCAAATAAATTCAAATGATTTTTCCTACTTTTGTTTTGTGAAATGAATAAAAGATGCATGTAATTTGATGATTTGGGCCTAGTTCAGGTTTGTATTAAATTTTGGAGGCTATATTGTACAATTTAGTCATTTAAATTTTATGAGTATCGTACTTCTAACTTCTTATTATTATGTTTGAAGTTTTGAAACAATGATGAATGAATTTATAACTTTATAATATATTAATATGTATACATACATACATACATATATATGTTTGAAAATATATGTATATATATATACATGCTAAACTGAAGCCCAAGCAATTCTTTTTGGCCAAACTCGTGTATCCACACCTGAACTTGTAGGAAGGGCCTAGAGTGTAAGAAGAGGGTAATGTAAATAGGTCACCCTAGAGATGACCATATAAATGGATCCTAGGGACAATAGGGCACTTACATAGAAGAACAAATAAACCCCCTACTGACCTCCACCCAACTTTGCAATTATGGAAATTTCCTTTAGGAGGATGAGACATTAAAAGGAAAAGTAGGTAAAAACAACCAAGTAATCAAAGAGGAACTTGGGAAATAGAAACTCTTGGGATTACTGTAGAAATGGCATCAAGCATACCTATCATGTTACCTCCCCCAAACCCTAACGTGCTTGTATAATATTATTGATAACATATGAATATGATGCGATCTCGTGAATATGGATGAAAAGTGGATCTTGATTATGAAAAAAGCATGAAAGTGGATGAAATGCATGAGGAGAAGGCTCCAATTTATATATTTTTGGAGGGAAATGGATGGTTAGGATTTAATTGGATTGGAGGGTCAGGATTTCTTGGGGGAGATGTGGTGGATACCAAGTGAAAGGTGGTTGATCATGCAAAGGATGAGGTGTTTTTTACACGTGTGAGAAACCTTAGAATGAGGAACGAGGTTGACAAGTGGGTGTAGACACTTAAAAATGGCTTATTGCTCTAATGCAATGATATTAATAACATTCCTCCTAAATTGTTAAATAATATTTATTATTTAATTAATCATCTCATTCTACCATATTCTAAGATCAAAATCATCATGTCTCTCTAATTCCATAATTAAGTGATTTTAATTAATTACTTTAATTATTGAACTTCTAAATAATTAATTCATCATCTATTCATCTATAATATAATTAAATAAATAACCTTATTTAATTATACCCTATCTTATAATTATTAATTAAATAACCAAATTTAATTAAATTCCTCCTAATTATTACATTTCAATAATAATTAAATCAAATTCTATCTCATGACTAAATAAATGATATTTATTTAATTAAACTAATTATTCCCCTCTCATGATTAAATAAATTATATTTATTTAATTACAACTAACAATCCCTCTCATAAATAAATAAGTAATTATTTATTTATAAAATATCTCCACATGTGCAAACAAATAATATTTTATTTATTCAAATCATAATTATCCTCCTAAATCCTAACTCACACTCACTTTGAGTTAGCTTTCCAATCACAACTCTTAACTCCACAATTCCCTCTCCTAACTATTCAATCCACATTGTTAATTCCTCCATCAGCAATCAGTTAAGTCTTCCATCAATTCAGTCTTCTAATCCATGCAGTTAGTTGACTCATCCATGCAATCAATTAACTCACCAGTCCATTCAAGTTATCTCTCCAATCTATTAGTTGATAGATCAATCAATTCTGTTAAGCTAAGCAATCAACTAAGTTGAACTCTCACTCACTTTGAGTTCAACTCCTCAATCATAGTCAATCAGCCCTTCAATCATGGATTCTTGATTGAAACTCCTAAAATCTTATAAATAGAGAGCCAAACCTTTGATTTTGGTAACCATAATTTCTTTGAATTCTTATGCTGGCGCGATCTTGAGCTCAATTTTGAGAGCCTACATTGCATGGGAATGAGAACACCAAGGAGGGATTTTATGGTTTTCATATTCATGTTTTGGATTGATTTCATAATATTTGATTGATTATGCTTATTATTTGTCTTTCATCCTTTCTTGAATATTGGGAATACTAATTTCTCTAGCAATCTCTTTGTGGTTGAGATTCTATATGTTATTGTAGGTTTATATTGATCCTATTATTACCTAGTTACAAATGGTGAACCCGATGTGAAATTTGGACATATCTTTTAAACCACTTGGAATTTTTTTATGAGATTTTTTTTGCACGTTGGCGCTAATATAGAGAGGCTACAGTCCAAAATTCAGAAATTTTCAAATTTCTTTATTTTTTAAATATTTTTTTTATGATTTTTCATAAAAAAAACAATTTTGGGCACAAAACAACGTATTTCTTTGAAAATTTTACATTTTTGAAATTATCTTGAAATTATAATATGTTGGCATGTAATGTTTTGGAGCACTTGGAATCACTTGAGGGTTGTCATTTATGGAAACACTTATGTTTGGAGTGATCGCATGATAAGAAGATTGCTACTGGAGTCATAGTCATGAAAATGACTAAGTCCAGAATCAGGATAACAGGGTACAATGCTACAGTTTTGGTTAGTGATAAAGATATGTGAGGTATGATAACTTGTGAAGTTAACTAAAGGTATTTTGGGATGTATACATGCTTCAGTTAAGATCGCATGAGTTTTGGTTACCAAATTTGAGAGATATAGTGTTCAGAAGATGTGCAAAGACAGTAAAACAACATAATAGGGCATATGAACAGTTGTGAAGATCAATGAAAGTATAGTGGATATGGTAATGTGCTAAGATAGGTGAATAAAGTATATTTCTGAATCTTTGGTAATGTAAGAGTGCTGACTCCATAAATATCATTTGCATGAGTTATTGTTATGTCAGCTTGTATGGTAATTGTGAAGCTGACTTGAAGGCTGATTTTGTATAAGTATAGATTGCTTTTGTAAAAGAAGATTATGATTATGATGATGGAGTAAGTTTGTGAATGTAAGAGAAGAGATCAAATGTGAGATCAGTAAGAGGCTGAGCTATAATTGGAACTATCTAAGCAAGATAAGTGCTTGTATTGTTCACTTTTTGGAGAACTCTTTTGAGACAGTTTTGATTGTAAGAGCAGTGTGCTCACCACCTTTAACCAGGTGTTTTGTATACCCCTAACAGGGTTTTGTATTCCTCTAACAAGGAAATGTAATATGTAACAATAAGCTCCTAACAGGCCTAGATCTCCTAACAAGGATATTATATTTTAGTGCATATTTGTGGGTACCATCCCCACCAGGGTTTTCCCTTGGCCAGGGTTTCCTTGAGAAAAAATCATGGTGTCATGAGTAATATGTTATGCTTATATGTTCTTTTCATTTCTAAATTACTTTGGATTGTATGTAATTGTTTGAAGTTGAAAAAAAAGTTCTATAATACTGATTCACCCCCCTCTCAATATTACCTAATCCTAACAATTGGTATCAGAGCTATTGGCCCTTGGAGAGAAAGTCTAACAGCTTAAGGGAGATCAGAATGGATTCAGAATATTTTCAAGAGAACTTTGAAGCTTCTCTTGAAGATCTAGATAAGATGAAAGCTGAGAATGGTGAACTAAAATTCAAATTAAGAAGAGCAGAAGGTTTCATGAGAAAACTAAATGAGCAACTTGAGATTGCAAAGAGTTAGAGACAAGACCTTATGGAGAAGATCAAAGAAAGTTCAGACAGTGATATATCAGACAAAATAAAGATGGAGCAAGAAAAAGAACAAATTAATCTTTTGATGATTAAAGAGATTCAACATGAAAAGGATGAAAGAAATAAAGTCAAAGAGTCACTAAAAGAAGCTAACATGTAGATGGGACAAATAAAGACTGAACTTGACCAATACAAAGATAAATATCAGGAATTGGAAAAATACAATCAGATCATCAAAGGTGAACTCACTCAAGCCAAATTACACATTGAGAAGTTACACATGAGCAATGAAAAGATTGATGAAAAAAGAGAAAGACAAAAGCCTAAAGGAGATATGATTGGAGTTGGATTCAATGAAGCAGAAAGTTCAAAAACCCAAGAAGAATCAAATCAAGCAAAGAATGAGGAAAGACCTACTCCTAAAGAGAGACCTACTCATGAAGAACCTAGAGAATAGTTCAAACCCTTTAGAGGTAGATGTTTCAGATGCAACAAAGTTGGACATATGAAAAGAGATTGCAGAATTAAAGGTAACTCTAAGCCCTTTTCCAGTTACTGTTTCAATTGCTATGAATATGGGCACAAGAAAGAAGATTGTAGGAAACCTGATCAATCTAGGTATAAGCAAGACTATGTTAGAGAAGATTCAACAGCCAAGATTACATGTTAGAATTGCAATAACTTTGGGCACACAACAAGGTATTGTAAGCTGTAGACTAATCAAGATAGAAGAAGACCACCTATTTGTTACAAGTGCAACAATCTAGGCCATATTGCAAAGTTTTGTAGATATAATGGAGATGACAACAGAAGAGGACCAACAAGATTTAGTGAACTAGAAGGACCACCTCCTGTGGTTATAAGGAAGAATGTTGGTGATAGTGGTAAAAGTCTAAATGATTACATGAATGAATTTGAGAGTCATTTCAAGAAATCAAAGGATGAGAAGATATGGAAAGTAAAAGTTCTAAATAAGGCATTGGTTTAGGGAGAGATAATTGATGATGTTGTGTCTTTGCATGATAATTTCTTTGAGGTATCAACCTAAAAGGCCGCATGGCCTTATGGGGAGCATTGGATGCAGTGAACATAAATTATCCAGCCCCTGTATATGTGGAGTAAGCTCATGCAAGATTCAAAATGATATGTATGGACATTGTGGAATCTGTGGATGAAAAAGCATCACTTAGAGATTCATCTTCTGTGTTCATGAGTTTTGTATCGACTGGACATCATGTGAAGTTGAGCTACCTATGTTTAATACACACACTTAGCTTGCGATGGATAAAAAGACTTAAAGGATCTCAAATCTATACCATTTGTTGATCAATGCTTAAGGAGAACATAGTAGAGAAGGTTATCTGTCATCTAGCAGGGTGGTTATGTGATCACGTGAAGCAACACATCAAATTCAGGCATGTTAAGGTATTTAGACCTAATCTCTTTGAGAAGTCATGGATGCACCAGTAGTTTATGATGTTATAGACAGACCTAGGTATAAATTCAAGAGACATCCATTCAAATCCTATGAGAATAATCCAGAAGGAGCATTTTCACAAACCCTCGTAGGCGTATTGCATGTAGAAGGAGCATTTTCACAAACCCTCGTAGGCGTATTTCATTTTCAGTGAATTGAATAGTATGATTGAAGCTAATGGATCTATGGTAGAAGAATTTAAGTACCTAAAGGATCAGTCAATCCTTAAGTTAACCCAACTCACATAATTCATGAAATTTGAATGGTTTAAGATCATTCTTAGCAGAGTTCATGACCAATTTTTATGGATAGGTGAACAACCTGTTAAGATATGTGCGCACTTGATTCATGATATCACAAGCCTTGACAATGAAGGATCCCTACCTATAGCTGAAAAGAACCTAAGGAAACTGGTAGAAACCCTAACAAACTCTAAGTGGGATAAGAGGGTGATGACAGTAAATAATATTTATTTGCAAGATGTAAGATTGGTAGCAATGTTTCTAGGCTAAAAGTTGTTTTACAATAGCAGACCTAATTCTATATCTGCTGGAGTCATCATGATAGCATATAGAATGGTAAAAGAGAACAAGAAGTATAATCTTTGCAAAATTCTAGCTCAATAGTTTATTGAGAATGTGAAAGCTATAAAGAAGGATAAATCTAAGGCATTTAAGTTTGGTTCATTGCTAATTCACATGTATATCCATATCATTCACAACTTTCCTAGCATGCATCCTAGAGCATGGAGAGACAATGAACCCACTGGACTTCAGATTTCAGAATACTATAGAAGACATAAGAAGGACTGGGTAGATGGAGAGTTATTTGGCATGATTAAGATACTGCAGAGGTAGATGAAAGAAAGGTATAAAGTTACAAAAAATTTAGTGGACAAATATGAGGACACTATCTATTTCATGGTTGAAACTAATTGTGTCTGCTTTGAGGCAGTTGAGCCAAGAACCAAGTGGTGCTATCCTATGGGATATGAGGTAAGTGCTGAAATCCTGACAATGCAAGTGGAGCATGTATTTGCAGCAGAAAAGGACCCTACCCAAGAAAGATGGGGAACATACAACAAGAAATATGAGAAAGTTAGAGAAGAGAAAGAAAAGGTGACAAGGAAAATAAAAGTCAGCAAGATTGTTGAAGAAATTATTGCGAAGGTAGGAATCACAAAGAGGTAGTTTTTAGATTTTAAAAACAAGATGGAGGCATCTTCCAACATTTCCACTGATGCACCCATTCCCTTGGAGATAGAAAAGGTAGTAGTTCCTACTGATGACATTGTTGATTTGTTAGCCTCTCAAGAGGAAGAAACACAAGAAGTTGTGGCTGAAGTTGTTCCTAGATGATCAACAAGGACAATTAAGCAAGACAGTCCCAAAGAAAAAGAGACAAAGGTGAAGAGGAAGAAGGAAGAAAAGGAAGTTGAGAAAGAGGAAGAGAAAACAGTCCAAAAGAATCCACAAACCTTGTGGAAACTAGATCTTAAATCACTATAGAAGAGAGAAATTAAGGATGGAAATCTATTAATAGTGAATAGATACTATGAAAGATATAACTCTGAGGACCAAGCAATCATTGAAGATACTATTATTGAGCATCTACTTGTCTTTAAGAAGAATTTGTTGGAGATTGAAGGAAACATTCCTAAAGACCTGTACAGTAAACTAGAAATTGGGAAATAGTTAGCACATTCACAGGATGGGAACATAAGAAATAAAATAATTGATGATATGTTGATGGTTGTGTCAATTCAGGAAAGAGAAAGAATCATAAAAGCATTAAAACCCCTACTAAGGACAAAGGCCAGAGTAGTCAAGATTATGGCTAGGAAGTATGATGAGGTGATCGAGGACACTCAAAAGGCATTAGACCAAGTTCTAATGTATGACATGCCTAAGAAGGTTTCACCTCCCAAGGCTTCTAAGCCTATATATTTGGGTTTAGGAGAGAGTTCCAAGGCAGTAGATGAAAGTGCTCAAGTTAGCATGCAGCCAAAATTCTTTGTCATTGGTGTGCCTGTTAGCCTTGACACTTCACAGGATGTAAATGATCCATTTTTTGATAATGTGGATAGTGCGATGGAGGTTGAAGATCAAGATTAGATAGAGGAAGGGAAATTAGAAGAGAAACAAGAAGAAAAAGCACAGGAGAAGGAAATACAATAGAAGGAAAAGCAAGAAGAACAAATAAAATTAGAAAAAGTTGTTGAGGTCAGATTGGACACATCTTTATTGTTGGCAAGTGTGGCCAAACCAGTCAGTTTTGATGTGGACAACATGGATAAAGATGAGCTGATGAGACTATCATTCATGGCTTTTTCTAAAGCCAAGGAAAGATCAGTTTAGAAAGGTGACAAAAGAGCTAAGGTAATGGTAAGGGCTGTAGAAATAGTAAACAAGCTACTTCCCTCACCGATTATATTCAAAGAAAAGGATGGAGCTGAGAACCTTGGTACAATATTGGATAGCTTTGATAATCATTTTGATTCATTGCTAAAAATTGCAAAAGAAAAGGTTGAGAAGAACTTCTTGGAAAAGAAGCTAAGAGAAGTCTGTAAGTCCATTTCATGGGACTTAGACATTTTGAAGGCTACTACTCTTAAGGCTAAGAATTGTGTAGCACAAGGCAAGAAATTATACAGCTTCTACATAAGTCCTTATAGGAACATAATTAACATTGAGGAGATCATAGAAAAGGATGAGGCTACCCTTGACAGTCTTATGGACAGTTGTGAATCATCTTCACAAACTATGGGAGAAATAGATAAGGAGACATCCAGACTATTGGATAAGATAGGAGTACTGGAAATGGAGAAAGGGAGAGTTGCAGATAGATTTAGCTTATTGAGAAACCTGTTGACTCCTAAGCTTACAATGTTGGAGACTCATCTTTTAGAAATGATAAAATTAGAAGGCTCAATGTCTGTATCCACTCTTACTGAGCTTAAGGCAGCAGAGACAATGTCATATGCACTAAATGTATTCATCCATGTCAGTGAACTATTGATAAATTCATGAATTGAAGAAGTTAAGACCTTGGAAAACTCTTTCCAAGATGTCTTAAATCTGGTGAGTAAGCACTGAATCATTTGTGCTTAAGTTTTACAATTTTGAATATACATTTTCCATTGATGTCAAAGAGAGAGGAAGAAAAAGGAAAAATGAGGAAGAGAAAGAAATATGTAGATTTATATGTAGAGAAGAAAATAAAAGAAAAGATGTAGAAAAGAAACAAAAAAAAAGTAGAAAAGAGAAAAAGAAAAGAAGGGAGTTGTATTGTGATACTTAGCCATTTTTCTAAGTGTTGCCATCAATGCCAAAGGCAGAGATTATTGGCATGTGATGTTTTGGAGCACTTGGAATCACTTGAGGGTTTTCATTTATGGAAACACTTATGTTTAGAGTGATTGCATGATAAGAAGATTGCTACTGGAGTCATATTCATGAAAATGACTAAGTCCAGAATCAAGATAACAGGGTACAGTGGTATAGTTTTGGTCAGTGATGAAGAAATGTGAGGTATGAGAGCTTACAGAGTTAACTGAAGGTATTTTGGGATGTATACATGCTTTAGTTAAGAATGCATGAGTTTTGGTTGCTAGATCTAAGAGATATAGTGTTCAAAAGATGTGTGAAGATAGTAAAACAACATAACATGGCATATGAATAGTTACGAAGATCAAGTAAAGTACAGTGGATATGGTAATGTGCTAAGATAGGTGAATAAATTATATTGTTGAATCTTTGGTAATGTAAGAGCACCAACTCCATAAATATCATTTGCATGAGTTATTATTATGTCTTGTATGGTAATTGTGAAGCCGACTTGAAGGCTGATTCTGTATAAGTATAGATTTCTTTTGTAAAAGTGAAGGATGATTATGATTATGATTATGATGATGGAGTAAGTTTGTGAATGTAAGAGCAAAGATCAGTAAGAGGCCGAGCTATAATTGGAACTATCTAAGCAAGATAAGTGAATGTATTGTTCACTTTTTGGAGAACTCTTTTGAGACAGTTTTGATTGTAAGAGTAGTGTGCTCACCACCTTTAACCATGTTTTGTATACCCCTAACAGGTTTTTGTATTCCTCTAACAAGGAAATGTACTATGTAACAATCATCTCCTAACAGGGCTAGATCTCCTAACAGAGATATTATATTTTAGTGCATATTTGTGGGTACCATCCCCACTGGGGTTTTCCCTTGGCCAAGGTTTCCTTGAGAACAAATCATGGTGTCATGAGTAATGTGTTATGCTTATATGTTCTTTTCATTTCTACATTACTTTGGATTCTATGTAATTGTTTGAAGTTGAAAACAAAGTTCTGTAATACTGATTCACCCCCCTCTTAGTATTACCTAATCCTAACATAATAGGGGTCTATTCTCTGTGATTTAAATTTTGTTGGAAAATATTTTCAAAAAAGGTAGATCTATTAAAACTGGTCAGTTATGATAAAATGAGTCTCGAGAGAACAAAATTAAGAGTTATGACTTGAAATTTCTTTTGCAAGTTTCTTTTGACATAAGAAAGCTACAGTCCAAATTTTAGATTTTTCTAATTTTATTTTATTTTTAATAATTTTTTAATGATATTCCATATAAAAAAATTTTGGGCACGTATTTCTTTAAAATTTTTACATTTTTAGAAATCTCTTGAAATTTTACAGGGTGTCTATTCTCTGTGATTTTAATTTTGATGAGAAATATTTCTAAAAAATAATAATATATATCTATATATAGATCTTTGAAAACTTTTCTTTTTGTGTGTAGGTGTAGGTGATAATCATTTTATGAAAAATATTTTTTCAAAACTACAAAATAAGATTTCCTTATCTTCTATCTAAAATCTCATTCTCTATTGTAAAATGATACATTTTCATTGTTGAAAATACGTACTTGATGTAATGCACTTGACCATCAAAAGCACAAAACAAAAAAAAGAGAGTCAAGATTCAGGAGCCTCTTGAGTAGAGAAGAAGAGAAAGAAAGATAAAATAGAACAAGATGCTATCCAAGAAACAAAAAATCAATGTTTTGGAGGTATAAATCAGAGAAGAAGGTTTCTATTTTGGTACTAACTTTTCTTTTTAGCATGTGGCTTGGAAGCAGGTTTTAATCTTGTTAATCTAAAATCAATCCATCTTTCATTTCGGTGTTTTAAAACAAATAATGCATGCTCAAAATTCACATTCCATATCTTGTTTTGGTGCTTAAATTTGACATGGTGGTTAAAAATTGAACAAAGCAAAGAACATTTGAGATTGGTGCAATAAAATCGAACAAGGCAAAATACATTTGGAGTTTGGTACATCTAAAATTTGACAAAATAATACTCATTTGGTTTGGGCTTAAAATTGAACTCATGTGCTTGTATGGATGATATCTCAGTTCACATTTGACTATTGGTGCTTAATACGATTAAGCTAGTGTTTGAAATTCTTGGTGCGCTTGCACAATCTATTAGATTAGCAACCATTTTTTTTAGAGAGGCCTGTTTGGAGGGTTTGCTTAACCCATTACAGAGGATGACCTCAAACTACAAAATCCTTTTGGTCGGTATATAAATAAGACTCTAAGAAAACTCTGGTCTTATCTCCTCAAGCTCGAGCGAGGTGTGTTGATGATAGTCTGGATCGACTGAAGTATCCCTAAGCAACCATCATGGTCAACTAGGCTCTTAAGTGAGTCATATGTGTACAAACTGATTGGGGAGACTCCACAAAACTTACTAGAACCTATTAATTAGAGGCCACTTGAAGTGGGTGACTTGGTTCTAATGGAAAATTAAAAAAACCAAGCTAAACGAGAAAAACCAGGAAAGTTTGAAGCAAACTGGTTGGGTCCCTACATCATCACTGCAATATATGGGTCTAGAGCATATCATATATCTACATCAGAGGGAGAGCCTCTACTAGACTCCATCAATAGCTTGCATCTGTGCAAGTTCTATACATAGCTCTCAGAGTAGTCCTCCCCCCCCTAAAAAAAAAGAGGTTACCATTGAAGCAAAAATGTGGCAATCATGCATCTTTGGTAACACAAAAATAGAAATACAAGACAAATAAATCTGTCCTATGGTGAAAACCACTTCGGTGGCACCTTGGACAAGTACCATGGTGAAAATTGGGCAATTCAACACCATGTGTAGAGATCATGCTCCACCATCTATCATGTCTCCAACCTAAAATCACATGTCATTCTATCGTATTCCCTACAATAAAATTAGTGGTCATCACCATCATGGCTTGAAATTTGTTCGTTAATCTTTGTCTTAGCACATCCTATCATATTTCACACTAAGTTAGTCCATCATGGCCATTCCACACTAATATTCCCATTCTCTCCTGACTGGGGGCACCCCAACATTGTGATTCATTAGAGTCTTTCAAAATACCAAAAAAAATTGCAAAACATTTTCTGAAAAAATTCCTAAAAATTAAAAAAAGAGTCCTTCAAAATAACAAAAACAACACAAAATTATCCTGGTAAACTCCAAAAACATAGAAAAACCTTCAAAACAATAAAAAACATCAAAAAATATAAACATTCATCTAAAGGTGACCATGTTTAAGGTGTCTGTGATAAGAGCCTCCACTTTTTGTGATGCACTGCACATACCTCTACTCCAAACATACGAACCCTATGATGGACCAAAAACATTTGCAAAAGATCCAAAAAATTGTCAAAGATAACCAAACAAATAAAAAAATAACCAACAAAAATCCTGCAATAAATCTCCTTCGTACATAACCAATTCTTTGACATTTCAAAACCAAGCATTGAACAATGACATGCAACACATATGAGCTTCAATGGAACCAAGTGAAAAGAGTCAAAACTAGTCAACAAGTCCTCAACTGCACTATCCAAACTGTCTTATCTATCAATTAGTCCCACAACAAAGCATTTTGTCAAAAAACATGTTGTCTTAGACAAGGGAAGGAACACTCAAAATTAGATGGAGTAGTCTTAGACGAGGTACCTTGTTCTTGAAATCAGATAGCATCAACAATACACCAAGATTCAATGTCCAAACTACTACAAAAACATAGACACATAATCAATATAGCTGCAACTTATTGCTCATCAAGTTAGTCTTATTATGTCTTGATCTTTGCAAGTCATGTTCTTACGCATCTCCGGGATGTCCACAAGTGATTTAGAGATGCCATGATGGTTCATGACTTATTTTTCTTTATTTTCTATTTGTGGAATGTTTTTCGTGAAGTCTTAAAAGAGCAATCTAGGTGTCTGTGATAAGATCCTTCACATCCATATAAAAATATCAATTTGCAACATTGCAATAGATACTTGGATTGTGATACACCACACATACCTCTACTCTAAATGCTTGACTTAGATGGATCAACCCACATTCCTTGTCTGTTTAGCGTGCCTGTTTTCAATGCAAGAGGATAATTGTACCTAGATATTTCATATCTTGGTAGGATGGTATCCATTTTTACTATAAATATAGTGGCTCAATGATGATAAATAAATAGCTCAATTCAGTTGGAAATAAAAAGCATGGTTATTAAAGCATTAAGCTCTCTAATTACTATAAACTAAGGGTTTCAATCAAGAATTCATTATCATTCTCTCATCCCCTTTCTATCATCTTCTAAAGTTTCTTTACTAATATCTTCTACCAGTCAAATCTCTTCTATCACTCAATCTATTTGTCAAAATGGTCAAATTAATTTTCAAATTAGTCAAATCAATTGGTCATTCATTCCATTATCATTTGTATTAAACATTATATGTCTTTCTTGAAACCACACATCATCATTTGTCTTATACATGATGTATCTTTCTTGAAACCATATGTTGTCGCTTGTCTTATACATGGTAGGTCTTCCCCGAAACCAGACGTTGTAGCTAGTCTTATACATAATGGGTCCTTCCTGAAACCAGACATGATTCCTATCAATAATCTCTATGTCCAATATCGATCAAACAATCATCACAACCTACCAACATTCTTCACTTCTTACTAATTATTCTTTTCTTGCATCATTTAATCTAAATGTTCTTTCAAGATATCATTCATGTATTTATAGCACAAATAATCTCTTGCAGGGGCATCATTTACCTCGTTTTCACATTGTTCTCATTGGGGCATAATTTTTATTATTCTTTGAAACAACGCCTAAAATGCATTGTATCAAAGAGGGGCAAAATGTAGACACTTAAAAATGACCTATTGCTCTAATGCAATGACATTAATAACATTCCTCCTAAATTGTTAAATAATCTTTATTATTTAATTAATCATGTCATTCTACCATATTCTAAGATCAAAATCATCATGTCTCCCTAGTTCCATAATTAAGTGATTTTAATTAATTAATTTAATTCTTGAACTTCTAAATAATTAATTCATCATCTATTCATCTATAATATAATTAAATAAATAACCTTATTTAATTATACCCTATCTTATACTTATTAATTAAATAACCAAATTTAATTAATGTTCCTCCTCCTAATTATTGCATTTATGTAAAAAATTAAATTAATGTTCCACCTCCTAATTATTACATTTCAATAATAATTAAATCAAATTTTGTCTCATGATTAAATAAATGATATTTATTTAATTAAACTAATTATTCCCCTCTCATGATTAAAAAAATTATATTTATTTAATTACAACTAACAATCCCTCTCATAAATAAATAAGTAATTATTTATTTATAAAATATCTCCACATATGCAAATAAAAAATATTTTATTTATTTAAATCATAATTATCCTCCTAAATCCTAACTCACACTCACTTTGAGTTAGCTGTTCAATCACAACTCTTAACTCCACAATTCCCTTTCCTAACTATTCAATCCGCATTGTTCTGATTACTGGAAAAATAGGTTTTGAAGGGACCCGAAACCCTTTACAACTTAAGTTTCAATAGATCAGAAATATAAGGCATAGATAACAAAAAAGATCAACAACAACGAACTACCCAAATTCAATCCACATTGTTAATTCCTCCATCAATAATCAATTAAGTCTTCCATCAATTAAGTCTTCTAATCCATGTAGTCAGTTGACTCATCCATGCAATCAATTAACTCACCAGTCCATTCAAGTCATCTCTCCAATCTATTTGCTGTCAGATCAATCAATTTTGTTAAGCTAAGTAATCAACTTAGTTGAACTCTCACTCACTCTGAGTTCAACTCCTCAATCACAGTCAATCAACCCTTCAATCATGGATTCTTGACTGAAACTCCTAAAATCTTATAAATAGAGAGCCAAACCTTTGATTTTGGTAACCATAACTGTTTTGAATTCTTCTGTTGGCACGATCTTGAGCTCAATTTTGAGAGCCCACATTGCATGAGAATGAGAACACCAAGGAAGGATTTTATGGTTTGCATATTCATATTTTGGATTGATTTCATAATATTTGATTGATTATGCTTATTATTTGTCTTTCATCATTTCTTGAATATTGGGAATGCTAATTTCTCTAATAATCTCTTTGTAGTTAAGATTTTATATGTTATTGCAGGTTTCTATTGATCCTATTATTACCCGATTACATTGGGGATACTGCATTAGGAGTAATTTGTGCTCACACATGTGTGAGCAACATGGGGAAAGGAGAGGAAAAGATTAGTTCAAAATGAATGTATGTGTAGGTGGGGACAAGTGGAAATATAGGATAGCTACACATGTGTGACCAAGGTGACTATTAATGTAGGGGTAGAGAGGTGGGGACAATTTAAAATTCAAGGAATGTGCTCACATGTGTGAGCGAATTTTAAATTATAGGAAAATATTAATGGGTGTAGGAATAAAGGTATTAGGCTAATTAATTTAGGATTTATTAGTGGGTAGGATTTGGGAGGAATTAAAAGGGTTAGGCTATATGCTAGATTTAATTAATTAGAATTAATTAAACTATAGAATAGTGGGATAGAGTATGTTTGATTAATTTAAATAAATTAAACATTGACTAAAGGGGGAATAATATAAGTAATTATTAAAATTAATTATATTATTAAGATAAATAACAATTAATTTAATTTAATTTAATTTAATTAATTATAAGGTCTAGAAAGGGAATTGGTTCATATGAATTAATAAATTCATAAGGGATGATTTGAGGGATCTACATTTTACCTTTCTTTAATGTGATGCTTGAAATGGCATCATGTTAAGAAGAGAATATGATGCCCTAGGAAGTGAATATGGAGATCAAAAAGGTCAAAACAAAGCACTGAAAATGGAAAGGGTATGTCCCCTCAAGAAATTGGTATAAAAATAAAAATTAGGGCAATTTTTCAAAAAGGAAGAGAAAATGGAGGGAGGGTACAAACATGACTTGCATGATCAATGAGATAGGGAAAAATACTAGAGAAAATGCATAGGAGGCCAAGAGAAAAATAAGGAATTATAGAAGGGGTATATACAAGCTATATGGGGGACCTAGAAGGGTCATTTGTGTACTTTTAAAATAGAGGAGTCTGAGTAGAGAAGATGGAAAACATCCCAGTGAAGGATTAGCTAGGTGAGTGAGTGAGGCAATTCTAACAACCAATAGAGTACAAGGAATCAACGAGTACCCTTTCCCACTTTATGATTTATTAGAATATCAATTAATATGCATTTAATGCTTATAAATAGGTAGGGAAAGTTGGAAGAGTGGAGATTTTGATTGGCTGATCAACGTCTTCAACCTATGGATTAACATATCCATAGACAACTAGCACCTATAGAAATTTTGATCAGGGGATAAATGCATGTGAAGACGTGAGTTAGGAGATAGGTTCTTGTGTAGGTGTTGGTTGTGTGATCAATGCCTACACCATTCGACATCTCTAGCCTAGAGATCAAAATGTGCACCTAGGAGAGGTTGAGGGAGAGGGGGAAGGTTAGGGAAGGTATTTGCGAGAGCAATGATCTCTTGAGGATAAAGGGAAAAAGGTTGGGATAGAAAAAAAACATCACTCTTATACTAATCAATTACTTTAGGAGGAAACTAGTTCCTCAAACTCAACCTATCATTCAACTCATCAAAAAATATTTTACAATCAACAACACTATTATCTAGATACATCTCAATTTATGAATCAACAATTATATAATTTATCGAATCTATATTTGAACACAACTTAGTATATACAATCTTTGACACAACCAAACAACTAATACACTATTTACTGAACCATACAATCACCTTTCTGGACCACAAAACATAAATCTTACCCCTGGAAAATCCTTCAAGACTTATCATCATACTAAGGAGATACTCAATATATAACCTAGAGGAGGAAAATAAAATCACTTGAAAACTCACCCTCATATCTTGCAGTTTGATTCATTTAACAAAAGAGGAAACATCACTCAAAATGGATGTTGAACCACCTTCAAAAGTATCTTTTGTTCTCTCTATCAAATATGTCTTTTTCTTTCTTTTTGAGTGTTCTAAAACCATGGGATGCTCATCCTTTTCATCTGTAATTTTGGAAAACCTTTTAATATGTCCTGTCATGTTATACTTATAGAAAACTAGACCATCCTTTTTCAATCTTGCAATTTGATTATTCTTGACATTGATGTTTATTATGCATTCAACCTTTCTATGTCCATATCCATTGCATCCATAATTTAATATCAATTGAAGTTCTTAACATTTATATTCATATTAATTCTACTACACTAAAATACCTTAAGTCCAAACTTATTGCATTGATAACATCTTCTATTAAAAGAATAACTCTTTTTCTAACTTCTACATCATTAGCTCAGTGCCCTACTGTATTGCAAAAAAAAAATTACATTAAAATATGAATACTTAGAATGAATAGAAAGAGGTCTCTTGTTTATTAGCCTCTTTTTAACTTTTTCTTGCATATGATCTACCAACATATTTTTGTCTTTCATTGGATTTTGGTCAACCAAATCCTTTTTATCTTTCACCTACTTCCAATCTACAAAATCCTTTTTGTCTTCCACTAGTTTATCATATTAATTCTTTCTTTATTCAATGTTCTTCAATAATACAAAATTTAATTTATCTTGACTGAGTTCCATCTCAACTTCATCTCCCCAACTTCCATTGCATTGAGTTAGAAAATATAGATTCTTATATTTGTCTTCAATATAATAGATATTCCCAAAATTCCCAAAACATTCTACAACCCTTTTACTAGTCTATTTCCTTTTAATAACACAACCATCACTTTTGAAGACAACTTCATAACCTTTCTTCCACATTTAACTAACACTCGACAAATTATGTTTCAAACCTTCAACATAATAAACAATATTATTTCTATGCTTTGTTGGCAAGTGATGTTTTGGAGCACTAGGGATCACTTAAGGGTTTTCATTTATGGCAACACTTATGGTGGAGTGATCACATGTAGAGAGTTTTGGTACTGGAGTCACAGTCATGAAAATGACTAAGTACAAAATTAGGATAACAGTGTACTGTGTTACATTTTTGGTTAGCGATGATAATGTATCATGTATTATGGCTTGCGAAGTTAGTAGAAGGCATTTTGGGATATGTAGGACCTTTAGTTAAGGTCACATGTGTTTTGGTGATCAAATTAGTAAGATACAATATTGTGAAGGTATGCGAAGATAGTGAATCAGTTAAACAGGGCATATGAGCAGTTGTGAAGATTAAGGCAAGGTTAGTTGGTATGGAAACGTGCTAAGTTAGTTGAATGTTGTATATTGCCAACACTTTGGTGATATATGATCGCCAACTCTATGTTTAGCATTTGCATAAGTTTTTATTATGTTTTGTGATGTATTTTGAGAGCCGACTGGATGGCAGAATTAGTATAAGTATAGAGTGCTTTATGGAAACTATATGTATGATTATGATGATGATGTAATGATGTGAATTTGAGAGTAGAGAGTAGATGCAAGATCAGTGTTTGACAGAGCTACAACTAGAACTATCTAAGCATAACAAATGCTTGTACTGTTCATTTTTGGAGAACTCTTTGAGACAATATTTTGATTATAAGAGTTGTAATCTCACCACCTTTAACAGGGTGTTTGTATACCCCTAACAGGGTTTTTTATTCCTCTAACAAGGAAATGTACTATGTAATAATCAGCTCCTAATAGGGCTAGATCTCCAAACATGGATATAATATTTTAGTGCATAGTTGTAGGTACCATCCCCACTGAGGTTTTCCCTTGGCTAGGGTTTCCTTGAAAACAAATCATGGTGTCACGAGTAATGTGTTGTGCATTTATGTTCTTTTCATTTCAGCATTTTTATGGTTTATTTTGAATTGGTTGAAGTTTAAATTAAAGTGTTGTAATATTGATTCACCCCCCTTTCAGTATTACCTAATCCTAACAATTGGTATCAGAGCTATTGGCCCTTGGAGAGAAAGCCTAACAACTTAAGGGAGATCAGAATGGATTCAAAAAGTTTGCAAGAGAATTTCGAAGCAACACTTGATGACCTAGACAAAGAGAAGGTTGAGAATGGTGAATTGAAATTCAAATTGAGAAGAGAAGAAGGTTTCATCAGGAAACTAAAGGAGCAACTTGAAGTCTCAAGAAGTTAGAAACAATACCTTATGGACAAGATCAAAGAGGATTTAGACAATGACACATTAGACCAAGTAAAGAAGCTAGAGCAAGAAAAAGAGCAAATCAATCTTCTAATGATTAAAGAAGTTCAACATGAAAAGAATGAAAGAAACCAAGTTGAAGAGACACTTAAAGAAGCAAATGTGTAGATAGGACAAATGAAGATCAAACTTGATCACTACAAGGACAAATGTCAGGAATTGGAGAAGTACAATCAGATCATTAAAGGATAACTCACTCAAACCAAATTACACATTGAGAAGTTACACATGAGCAGTGATAAAATTGATGAACAAAGAGAGAGACATAAACCTAAAGGAGACATGACTGGAGTTGGATTCAAAGAAGTAGAATGTTCTAAGACTAATGAAGATGCAAATGAAGCAAAGACTGAAGAAAGACCTACTCATGAAGAACCTAAAGAACATATCAAACCTTTCAGAGGTAGATGCAACAAAATTGGACACATGAAGAGAGATTGCAGAGATAAAGGCCCTTTCAAACCCTTTTCTGGTTATTGCTATAATTGTTATGATTATGGACACAAGAAGGAAGAATATAGAAAACCAGATCAGTCTAGGTATAAACAAGATTATGTTAGGGAGGAGTCAGTAGCCAAGATCACGTGCCACAAATGCAATAATGATGGACATACTGTAAGGTATTGTAAGCTACAAGTAAATCAGGATAGAAGGAGACCACCTACATGTTTCAAATGCAACAACCTTGGACACATAGTGAAGTTTTGCAAATACAATGGAGAGGACAACAGAAGAGGACCAAGAGAATCAAGAGAACTAAGAGGACCATCTCCTGTGGTTATAAAGAAGAATGTTGGTGACAGTGGTAAAAGTCTTACTGAGTATATGAATGAGTTTGAGAATCATTTTAAGAAATCAGAAAATAAAGAGGATGACAAGATATGGAAGGTGAAAGATTTCAACAAGGCATTGGTTTAGGGAGAGACGGTAGATGATACTGTGTCTTCACATGATGAATTCTTTGAAACATCAACCTAGAAGGTTGCATGGACTTAGGGGGATCATTGGATATAGATAACATATTATATCCAACCCTTGATTATGAGGAGTGAGCTCATGCGAGCTTAGATTTGGTGTGTACAAACATTATGGAGTTTATATTTGAGAGCGCAACACTTGGAGATTCATTTTTCATGTTCACAAGATTTGTGTTGACTGGACATCATGTGAAGTTAAGCTACCTATGATTAATGCACTTAACTTGCAAAGGATAAAAGAGCTTGAAGGATATCTTTTCTACACCATTTTTTGATCAACGACTAAGGAGAATAGATTTGTGAAGCATTTGAGTCATCTAACAAACATATTATGTGATTGCGTGAAGCAAAGTTCTAGATTTTAGTGTGTTAAAGGTATTTAGACTTTATAGTCTTTGAGAAGTTATGGATGCACCAGTAATATTTGATGTTGTGGATAGACCTAGGTATAAGTTTAAGAAACACCCATTCAAGTCTTGTGAAGATGATCCAAAAGGAGCATTTTCACAAACCCCTTACAACGTGTTGCATGTCAAGGATATTAGGGCATATATAAATTGCAAGTATGAGATCATAGGAGATGTAAACATCTATACTGAATTGGATGTAATGATAGAAGCAGATGGTAAAATGGTAGAAGAGTTTAAGCACCTAGAGGATCAATCTATCATCAAGCTAACCCTACTAGCAAAATTCACTAAAACTAAATGGTTTAAGATAATCCTTAGTAGAATCCATGATTAGTTTATATGGATTAAGATAATCCTTAGTAGAATCCATGATTAGTTTATATGGATTAGAGAACAACTAGTTAAAATATGCGCACAAATTATTCATGAAATAACTAGATTGGATAATGATGGAGCCCTCCCAGTAGCAGAGAAGAATATAAGAAAATAGGTGGAAACCCTAAGCCATTCCAAGTAGGATAAGAGAGAAATGACAGTTAATGACATCTATCAGAAAGATGTAAGATTGGTGGCAATGATATTGGGTTACAAATTGTTTTATTGTAGTAGACCTAACTCTGTATCAACTGGAGTCATTATGATGACTTATAGAATGGTAAAAGAAAACAAGAAGTACAATCTATGCAAAGTTCTTGCACAAAAACTCTTAGAAAATGTGAAGGTTATAAAGAAAGATAGGTCTAAGGCATTTAGGTTTGGATCACTATTGGTTCATATGTATATCTACATTAAGAGCAAGTTCCCTGGCATGCACCCTAGGGCATGGAAAGATGATGTACACACTGGAATTCAGATCTCTGAGAGCTACCGAAGATAGAGCAAGAATTGGGTAGATGGAGAATTATTCGCTATGAAAAAAATGCTATAAAGGTAGATGAAGGAAAGGTATAGGATGCCTGAAGATCTAGTTGAAAAGTACAAGGACACTATCTGTTTCATGGTTGAAACCGATTGTGTGTGCTTTGAGGCAGTGGAGCCTAGGAAGAAATGGTGTTACCCTATGGCGTATGAAGTTAGTTCTAAGATTCTAACCATGCAAGTAGAGCATGTATTAGCAATAGAAATAGGCCCTTCTAAAGAAAGATGGGGAGCATATAAGGAAAAGTCTAAAAAGGTGAGAGAAGAACACGAAAAAGTGACAAGGAAAAGGAAAATTAATAAGATAGTTGGGGATATCACTGCCAAGGTAGGAATCACTAGGGAGTAGTTAAAGAACATAAGATCAAAGATGAAATAAGAATCTTCCAACATGGCTATTGATGCACCTACTCCTTCTGAAGCTAAGAAGACAGTAAGCCCTACACTAGACATAATTGATTTATCTTCTACACATGAGAAGACTTCATAATAAATTGTACCTGCGAACATACCTAGAAGATCTACAAGGTGTCGGTACTTTTTCTTGCACCCTCCTATTCTAAAAGAGAAAACAGTAACCAGACATGGGATATTTATCTGATTGTCAGAGATCTACTTCTTCCTACAAATTGGAGGACAAGAAAAGGCTAATGTTGACAAGGCCTAACACCTTCTACACTTCGAGCTCCACCCACTCAGGTGGGTACACCTCATCTGCACACACATAACTCCTTATTGCAAACAATAGGCCTACAGATATATCACTTTGTGGAATAGTTTTTAGACTTTTAGGTAACAAATACCCTAGTACTCACTAGATCTCATGCAAAATCCCACTTGCATACAATGAATCTGAAAACTAGAAATAATTACTAACTCCTCCTATCAACATGAAAGAGAAAATGTTATCATTTATGTCTTAGGTGGGATGGACCTCTGAAATACCCCAAATCCCTCATAGACCAGTGCCTTATCCAATGGGCAACAAAGTCAAATGAAATATGCAACATATAGCTTATGAAATAAGAAGATAACATAGTCTAACATGATGATGCCTTACACCAATCATGCACCATTGATCAAACTCTTCTTAGCAATCCACCTATATTCTCAGATATGCAATCACTTATTCAAAAGACTTTAAACCTCCCCTTGGAAGAAACCTAGAAATAAGTAATCTATTAATCAACATCCACTGAAAGACAAGTATGAGATACCCTTGATACCTCAACTCATACACATCTGAAACCAATCCTAAATTCAATCATTTCCTTGAAACAATTCTATGAAAACATACAATAGAAAAACCAAAACACCCTTGATGCTTTAACCAATAAATTCAGGAAGCAAATGGAGACAATCTGATAGTAGTAAAAACAATGCTGTAATCTTATTCACAAGATAAACTATTAAACATATATTTATCTGAAAAACTAGAGAGAATACAAGAACAACCTATATGAGAAGAAGAGGGAAATATTACAGAAAAGAACCACTCATGAAACCAGTCCAGAAAAGATCATAGAGAATTTAGATTGCAAGATTTTTCCCGGGACTGGAACTCTCCACCTCTGCAACACTGGAAAAGAAGAATCTAGATAAAGGAAAAACAAAGCCAGTTACAAAATACTGATAGCTGCCAATTTTCATAAAATATCTTCCATTTCTCACAAATTCATTTATTTCTGCAATTGCCTCCATCTTTATGGTCACTTCTCCCTCCAAATTTGCATCCTTTAAAATTGATCCCTTTCAACTGCCTTTACCTCTGCAAATATCTCTCCAAAGAGATTTGATTCCTAAATGCAAGAGCCTTTACTTCTCTTTCCCACCAAGTCAAAACTAAAATCAATCATTGCCATTGGATTCCTCATCTCCTACCATTTCTGGAAACATATAATATGCCTATATTTGGGTAAAATTTAAGGCTCCATGCATTGTTTCCGTGGGCATACTTAGTCATTTAAATTTTTGATTTAAACCCTATTGTGCAGAATTTATCATTTGTTTCAATTTTGCATTTCACTTTTAAATATGCCCTTTTCATATTATTTCTGCACTTACACACAGAAAGCACTAGAACTTGACACTTGTCGCCAACTGATTGGTGCTAAGAGTTAACCATCACATTTACCTCTTCTTTGGAGATTGGGTGAATTGCCTTAGTCTTTGAATCTCAGAATGAAATCTTTGACTGAAGGTTTATCTGGTGATCAAGTGAATAGACCATTCTATGAATCTCCAAATCCATCTCTAACCATGGTCAACATTTGGAGATCACGCGACTGGCTTTGTTCTCTAAATCTCTGAATGTTTCACCTTAACCACCATGAATTCAAAGATTACATGACTAAGTGATTCTCCAAGTCACTTGATGTTAGGACTTAACCACCAAATATCCAACGATCACATGAACACTTCATTCTCCTGATCTCCAGATGCCAAGCACTTAACCGCCAGGATCACAAGATCTGGTGATGAAGACTTTCACTGGATCGCTTGAACTTTTCCTTGACCATCAGTTTATCTAGAAAACATGTGATCGAGTGCCATGTGTCCCATCTCTATCCTGCTCACCACCAGCTATCTACAAAATTATGGAGTCTTTGGCCCACTAACATGCTTCACAAGGCACCTTTGGAGCGCTTGTGCATGCATAGCCTCTTGCTCTTTCTTCAAATCACTTAGTGAGCACTTTACCTTTTAAACTGTTGGAAATATTCAAGATTAGCTAGGTTACTGAGAGGGGAGGGGTGAATCAGTAACTTCAAAACTTTTACAAATTTTAGATCTCAACCATTTTCTCAATGACATTAGATTGATAAGCTAACTGTATGCATGAGTAACAAAAAGAATAAAACATTCATAACACTTTAAACACAGAGATTTGGTGACCCAGAAACCTTCCAAATAGAAAGTAAAATTGGGGTGGGGATGAAACCCACTAAACTTCAATACTGTAGTATAAAGTTTGCCAGTTAAGGCTTACAATGATCACTTCTGATGATCTACCCTATTAGGAGCAATAAGGACTGCTAGGTCCACCTTGTTAGAGGATTTACAAACATACAAAGAAGTATGCACTCGGTTAAGAGATTTTTGCAAAGACTGTTAAGTCTACCCGGTTAAAGGATTTGGGGCTGATTCACCTGTTAGGATGAAACAGTAGATCTCTTACTTGCAACTGTTCTTGCTGATTGAGATTCTCTGATGTACTGATCACCTTCTGTGATAGATATGTCTCTGCTACTTCTTATACTGTTGTATCCCTTTGTAATTCGCTTATCTCTGCCTTTCTTCTCTTTTTCACTTCTCACTTTTTTTTCACACTTTGGATAGGATACAAAACATTGTTTATATATCAATCAAAATAATTACAAAACAATATCAAAGTCAGCTCTAAACAAGCAAACACAAGTATTACCGAGTCAGCCCAAATATAGTGACTCGGTTACTACAAACTAACTCAGTGACTTTCTGATACTCGACATCCACTATGTTACTCGACATCATCATGCACTCAGTAGAAGTGGAGGCCCGGTCCATACTAACCACTTGGTTGTAGTTTCAAACTCGGTATATACTGGAGACTTGGTAGATATAGTGTCACTCGGTAGAGACTGAATTCCTTGTTTAGCATGCTGGCACTCAGTAAACACTGCTCATCTCATCACTCGGTGAAGATAACTTGGTAAGCACTGTTCTGCTAGGTAAACACTAAGAGTCTAAATAAGTGTTGTCACTAATGACAATCATACTTAATGCCAACATTAAACATCTCACATCTCTTTTCCTGGGTAAATGTGGGACTAAACTTGTGAATAGTTTTTAAGTATCTCACTAAAAACTTGCATATTGCACCTAGATGGCACACACTTCTAGGTGGGCCCACAAGGGCAGAGGCCAACCAAGCCTCTTTCTTTCTTCACTTAATATTAGATGTGAGTGCCAGTGTATTTAAATACTCCTTTAGACCAAAATCAAGTGCATGTGGGATAAACCCACATGCTACCCCCTTTACATTTTCTTCTTTTCTTGGCTGTGCATGAGATTTCTCTTCATTTCTTTCAACCCACACATGAATCCTTACCCTTTATTCTTCCTCCAACTTGCAAGTGTTTGTGCACCTTAAATTTTAAGTCTTTTATGCCAGCAGGTGCGCACACTACTCCCTATTCTTTCTTCTTTTAATGCCTTTCTAGTGTGTGTGCTTCCTCCTTGTGTTTTTATTTACATTCATTTGGCATTTGTTTGATATGCTAGCCACATATCAAACCTTTACACACATCTTATTGGCAGCCTCTGTTCAAAATTTACGCACCTACCAAATGAAAGGCAACCTATTTTGGTGCGTGAGTCATTCAAAGTGCATAACACACTTTGTGACTAACTTTTAAAACAATGCGCAAGCCTCAAATACATTGCATAGCCTGTGGATTTGGTTTAAAAATGTGGTGTCCTCCCTATGTTTAGCTTGCTCACGCTGCCTCAACAATGTGCATTACGTACCCCTCTTATTGGTGCGTGAGTCCAACAAACTGGCAGCCCCTTTGGATTGGCATGCTATTATGCATGAGTCCTCCAATGTACACTCCATCTAGCATCTTCCATGCAATAACATTTCATTCACATCAATAATTCTCTTCACGTCCCTTGCAGAATTCTTTCCTCCACGTGCTGGCCATTTCACATTGACTGGCAGCCTCTTTGTATTTTAACACTGGCTCCTTTCATGGATCATGCACATACTAATGTGCACATCTTCAACTACTATGCACATCTAGCTCCCTTTCAACTGGATACACACTAGCACATGCCTTCAACAGCTCCAAAATATGCAAAACTGCTTTCTCTTGGTTTCATTGTTGATCCTTATTGCACTCACACACTCCAATTGGTAGCTTATCTCCATTTGGCCCCTTGCGTGACCTGGCTATGTACAAAGCTCACACACCATTTCATATGGTTTGGACTCAACTTGTCACTGGTCTTTTAATTGTTGATTGGAAACCTCTTTTGATTTGGTTAACCTCCCTTCCAATGCGGTTACTCACCTTTTGTTTTACCTTGCTCCTATTTGGAAATACAGTGCACATAGCACTCCCCTGCCTTTTGTTTGCGCACCAGCCTGTATTGAATGTGCACCACAAACTAATACGCACTCCCTCTAGAACATTACCAGACAATGTGTGAGCACCTTCACCTTGTCTTTTGTTTTTTTTATGTGCCTTTGAGCCATTCTTATTTTTTTCTTAGAAGTCACATCTTTAAGCATAATGAGGAAAAAATGGTACAATCCATAGAACCCTTAGATGTCTTTGAAATATTCCCCATTTTATCATTTTTTTTCATTGACTTGTTAATATAGATAGTGGAATGAAGTGGAAGACTAGTATCTTCAGGTTCCTCTGCTTATCCAAAAAGCCAAGCTTTGATGAATCCAGACCACAGTGCACCAAAATTTTAATCACACTGTTCACCTTTTTCACCTTTGCAAAGTTGCCAAATAACATCTATTGACCTCTGAAAATGGCTTCAAAAATTGATCAAATGGCCCCACATGAATGCATTATCAGGAGTACAAGCTTACCTCCAGCATATGAATACACTTGCCAAAGGAGCTTGCATGAAAATACTTGAGCAATGAGATATTAATGACTGAACTTGGCCTTTCAAAAACATTGATTCAGTCTGCATTGAGGAATTGCACAAATCACTTCCAAAACGGGCTTTGAAAACTTTCCAACTGAGACCTTTTATGAACCAGCAACTTGGAGACCAATTTACTCCCACATAATGGTAATGAATCCATTATTAACTTTTTCACAAGATCAAAAGGTGAATTATCATCAGACACAAAAGTCAGCTCAATAGATATATTCTGGACAAACTTGGTGAAATATGCATAAATCAGGTTTAGAATTAGCTTAGGAAAGTGACCAAATGGATTGGAAAAGATCTAAAAATATTTAGGAAAGTACACTTCTAGGTTTAAAATGCAAGACAACTCTCAATTATACTTGACCATGAACCGGGTGCAAATGAAAAAACCCCAAAGTAGGCCACTTAGAAAACTGGACTATGCACACTCAGAGATTTTTAACAATTTGCAAATGAAATGGCATTGGCGAATTGGATAAATGGGCACATGGGGGGAAAAAAATAGACATGACTAGTCTCTCTCATGCCTATAGCATGATGCAAAAACCCTCATGTTATGACTATTCATTTGGCATTATATGCACTCTTTTGAAGTGGGCTACTTAGTGAAATTCAGGAAACACACAAAATAGAGATTTTTGGGAACACTTTCAAATAGCCACTTCAAAAACATGTCAAAACTAAAAAATAGGACCTAAAACCTATTACATATGTCAAATTATAGGTGATAAACACCCTATCTAAGTGACTCATCATGAAAATCAATAGGCCCTTTTAGCCATGTACTCATACTCGGTCTCTTTTAAAGATTTTCAGGGCACTAATCTCATACTTAGAGAAATTTTTGAAATATGGACTCAAAATCATATCAGGATTTTTTGAGCTCCAACAGTGGCTCTTATTGGGGACGCATGCCCCATGTGGGCATGTAGAGAATCTAGAATCTCTTGGTACAAAAGACCACCCAAAGAAGATCAAACTTTCACTTTCGTCTCTCTTCTCAAAACTTGGAACCCTTTATTGAAAGAAAAAACACACAACCAAAAGGAAAGAAACTATACAAGGTTCACTTTATTTACAAAAGCCTTAAAGCCTCAAAAATGTAATCAGTCCTTACCCTTATCAAACAAATAATTTTCATCTCCATAGAGTAGAGGTAAGATAAAATTACTTCTTTTAGCCAGCTTGTCAAAAACAATATGATCCATTTTCAGCATATTATGTAAAAAATGATCATTATACTCACCACCACTTGACAAAACTAGGCCATCAAGCTACCATGAATACTAATCATTTTGCGACATCAAAGCATCATAGCGCCCGTTATCACTACCATACTAAAAATGAAACATTCCAACTCAACGTCATGGATGGACACATCAACATACTGATCATTAGTTTGCAATAAAGGATAAACCATTTTTTCATCATTACTTTGCAAACTAAAGTAGAACTTCTAAAAAAAAAAATCTGATTGCACAAAATCAGAGACAACTTGCTGACCACTATTTATATTAGCAACTTTTAAAAGGGAACAAGCACTGTCAGTCAATAACTCATCAATCACTTGCAAATCTGAGAAAACACATTCAGATTTGTCACACTTTCCAGCATCATGTAAACTAGAACCACTGACACCAGGTTCTTGCAAATCTAAATCCATAGTAGTACACACATCATCATACTCGTCAAATATAACATTGTCAAACTCATTACAATGATATGTACTTTCATATTGCTGATTAAAAATGGGAGAAAGGACATCCATAAATGTTTCACACATCATGCCATCACTTGTAGTGTCTTTGTCAAAATTTATATCTACCAGGCATGGAATTTTAGAAACAAACTTGGGAGTATACCTCTGAAATTTAGTCTCCAAGAAATTTAAAATTTGCTCACTACTTAGTAAGCATTGGACTTCACATTCTACCGCTTCGGTCTTATTGTTGATGATGCATATATCTTCCCCATCTGAAATAGGGGCTGAAATCACTTGTCTCACATTACCTTGTGCAAAGTAATCACTGCAGGAATTATCATCTGCATTATAATCATATTCTTCATGTTCACACAAAAGATCATCAAGCTGAAACAAGGAACCATTAATATCATGCTGAGAAGAAGGAAAATCTACAAACTCAAGGGAATCACTACTAACTACAGATTCATCTTCTATTCCTTGACATTCATAGATTTCATCATCAGCATCATAACCAACACTATCAACATCATAAGATTCAGTATCCTCAGCACAACTATATTCAACATCTACAAATGAATCTATCCATTCTTTAACATTTTCTAGTGTTTCTTTTCTAAAGGATGCAGTCCAATTGACTGATTCAGGCATACCAAGTTCTAAAAACATTTTAGCATATTGGGATTCTTGAAAATCAAGACCCATTGGGAATTCACTACAAGCTATAAGAAATTTCTTGTAATATGAAAGTGTAGACTCTTCTTTCCTTTCTCCTATTTCACATCTTAAAATCAGAATGCAATTCTGTTGGATTTTCCGGTGTGTCAGTAAAACATCTCTATTCAAAATTTCAAGATCTAACTGATTACTTTCAGATCTAGAAATAATATCTCAATCCATCAAAGCTATAAACTCCATTTTAATATACTGATGAAATAATACAACTTGTTCTTGTGATAATTTCTTTATCCAACCTTATGCACCCATTAACTTCATGAACCACAACATATTTTTGATACTTATTACAATAACTGAAACTTCAATCCAAAAATATGACCAAACTTCAAGATTATTTTTCCCTTTTCTCTTAGTGACTTTCTCACCTATTAAGGGGCTTTCTCATTTCTAACATTTTTATAAAGTTTTGTGTGTTTTTGTCTTCACTTTTACGTGAATTTTGCAAAAAATAGGAGAAATGACACCTACGATGAATTCAATGACGCTCTTGAGCATTCTGCCGATGTCTAGCAGTAGTTGACTAACACCTATGAGATAAAGTGTTGCACCTGCAAGCGTAAAATGATGCCTATAATCTAAGAACTAACACCTATCAGCTGAACTTTGTTGCCTGTGATGACTTCTACTGCACAATTTACTGTGATCCATCACAACTAGTATTATTTAATTGACACTTAGTAGTTGTTATTTGCCTCTTTGAATACTTTATCGTACACAATTTTCAATACTATTAACACCTGTCAGTTAAAGTGTCACGCTTACTGATCTTTAAAAATTGCTTGAGTCACTAGAAAGTGATGCTTGTGAATTTTAAAGTCACGCTTGCTAATTGTTAATTGACGCGCTTTAGCTGATAAATGACACCTACTATTTTGTGCTTAAATTTGCTATTAGATTGTTAATTTCTATTTTCTTACTTTATGTCCGTGTTTTCCCTACAGATGAGCAAACATAGGAAAGTCATGAAACCATAATGCAGAGTCACACAAGAGAGTAAACAGGTGAGAATACAAAATAAATGTTTAAAAGAGATTCATACTACTATGATTTTGGATAGTTTGAAATTTGAAGAAGATCTTTACAAACATTACATTAAAGTGTTGGATGCATACAAGATGAAATTCCCTACTTTGAGTTAAATTTGCTTACATTAAGTTGTTGGAATTTCTTGGAAAAATCTTGTAAAAAACACTTAATTTGCAATTTCAATTGTTCCTTTGGTTTCCTTCATTTTGTATGGCTGTGTTGGACTAATTTGTTGGAGGAGCCAGAGTGGGAATGATCACCACTAGGTGAGTGAGAAAAATAAACATCAAAAACCTCAAAAAAAGTGCCTAGCCTTTGCTAGCTACAAAAAGAGGTATTTCTCACATCAAGCTTTCTTTGTTTAAATTGTGGCCTTTCATTGAATCTAGACTAATAGAAAAACCTTACTATTTGTCAAATTGAACAAGCATTAGGCATATGCTCTCCATTTTTCGAAGAGGATCAAAAAGCCAAACATGTTAGTTTAATTTGGTAGAAAGGAAGGAAGGAATTAACCAAACATTTCGTTTATAAGAATCTCCTTGTTAAGAGGTTGAAAAAGAACAAAATCTGATTGAAGTGTTTGGAACAAAGAACAACAATAGGGATATGATCTTCACTTATCAAGTGAACCAAATTCCCAAACTTGTTGGACTAAGTTCAATTTTCTTGCTTTTCTATACATGCTAGATAATATAGATCTTTAAAGGGCTTGCCTCCTAAGATTTTCCTTATGAGGACAGTGAGAGGGAATGACCCAAGTGGGAGAAAATCACTTTAGCCGTGGTACTATCTGACCCACTATAAAAAAAATACATTCTTCCTTAAAAGGAGAGTGACTAGGTTGTGTGCAAGTTTCTTCACTTCCTCTAGTAGTCCTTTTGGATTGCGCCAAATCATGCTTTTGTGCATGTGGGAAGCCCGCAAGTGGGAAAAAGAGCTTGACATGATTTAGAATGGAAGTATTCATTAAATCCTGATAAATATTAATCTGCCTTGCAGAGCCAAACATGTTTAAAAGCCAAATTTGACTATAGGTAGATTGCTTGGAAGATATTCTTATTCATTACTTGTGAAAAATGATTGAGAACATACACTTTTAGTGTGGTTTTAGGGATATGGTACAAATTTGATGTGTGTGTTGTGTTTGTACTTCATTTTCAAGCAAGAATATTCCACAAACCTAATCTTAAAATTTTAAAAAATTGAAATTTACAACCTAGTTTGCAAAGTGCTGCCTAAACACAAAGATACAAACCGCGTATACATAGTAAAGTCATGCCTATGATTATTTAGGAAATGCCTGTCAATAAGGAAGTCATGCCCGTGACATTTTAAGTAACACCTGGAAAAGATTAAGAAACGCCTATCAACAGAGAAAAGTTGCCTGTTGACCTGCAGAGCACTACCTAGGCATATTCCAGTAACCATGTACCAATTGTTAAGTCACGCCTACACACTAGCAAGTGACACCCAGAAACAAAGAAGGGAAAACAATGGACATTTCCTGAGGGTTTGGAAAGATTTTGAAAGAACTTTTGGATACCCTTTTCAGAGATATTCCTTATCAGTGCAACAAATAGATCATATTCTTGAAAAACATTTATAATGATGAATCTATTTGAGAAACAAATCAATCCTATTATGGAGTATAATTATCAAAACCAAGACCAAGATCTCCATAAGAATCAAAATGATGAAGTGTCTGAAGATGAAATTTTAGAAGCAATCCAAGATCCCATATTTATGGAAACAATGGGATTAATTTTGAAGAGGGATAAAGAAGCATATTTCATAAAGTTAGCTCAATCAGGAGCTAAGCTACCTCATAATTTTGACACATAAACCTTGAGGAAGAATGAGGAAAAACAAAAAGATGCATCATTTAAAAAGCCATCATTAAGATCAATTTGTCCTTTTCTTTATGATGATGGGCCATCTGTATCTTCATTTTCCTCACAAAAAGAAGCATTTAAGAGCAACAAACCTATCTTGGATCAAGGGAAATTTCATGATCATCCTATTTATGTTCAAGATAATAAGGAGTATGAAGAGAAAAGTACCACTCTCAAGCAAGATCTAATGCACAAACCTCCATCTAGCAAGGTTTCTCCCATAGCTTATACTCCTTTCATCCTTCGTCCATCTCATAAAGCTTCACAACTATCCAAAATTCCCCCATCAAAGAGTGAGCCTAATGATGACACTTTTCACATTGACTATATCTACCCTCAAGGGCTACCTTGAAAAGAAACCCAAGCTAATTTACATCTTGTTGCAGATTGTTTCCATGCTTCAAAGATCTTGGACCCCAAAGCTTCATGTGCTTCAATGCCTATTATACCCATTCAAAAGGATCCTACATCATTCCTCCAAACATCCCCCACACATATCCAAACATCTACCTTGTCCTTAGAAGTGGCTCCATGTCAAGAGGATAATCCAAAGAGAAAAGAAATAAATATCGGTAAAGATCAAGATCAAGATTATATACAATCCCCTCCCATATTTGATGAAGGTACCATATCCATAGAACCTTGTGATTATCCCCTTGCATCCTTTCATGTCTTCCAAGATGATGTCCTTCCATTCCAAGAACAAAGTACCCTTCCAAGTTCCATATTTTCTCCACTTCCCAAGCAAGATCAAGATATCCCTTCCACAATTTCCAATGAGCATATTGAAAATCAAGAGAAAAATACCCTCTCTACACCATTCGAAGATCCTTGTCAAGATCAAAGTATCCCATCATTTCCTTGTCATATTCCTCCATGTTCACCTCAAGAAATCATCATTCTTCCAAATCCCTTGCATGATAATAAATCCCTTCAAGCTTCAGTTGATCCTATCAAATTTGTTCCTATCAAAGCTACTCATGAGCCTATTGGTATAAAGCTAAATCTTAAAGAGGAGAACCTTGGCAATGCAACTCCTTTCAAGGATGTTGATATCCCTTTCACACCTTATATCCCTCCATTCAAACACAACCATATACCTTCACTCTACTCCAAATCCATTTTGGGTTCCTATGTCCCAAAACAAAAGTCTTCATCCCTTCCATCCATATTAGGTCCATATACTCCTCCATTCTCCATTCCTATCATCCCTAGCTCTCCATTCACTTACCCTACCATGTATCAAGATCAATGAAGGCACACATACTTGAAGAGTGTCCAAACACCAATCCCTATGAACCCTCCATATTATTCCTATTCATCCACAATTCCTAAGTCTTTTGGAAGAAATTTTGATGTGCAACATAAAAATCATAAATCCAAGAATCCATATGTGTATAAAAATCACAATGTCCCATCTAATCGACATGTGAATGAAAAGAAAAATGAAATATCCAAAAGACCGCAAAGGTCCACAAAGAAAAATCAAATATCCAAAAGACCGCAAAGGTCCACCAAGCAAAAGGAAAAATCAAATAAAATGTGGGTTCCTAAATCCCTCATTGAAGAAATGCATTCAAAAGCATCACAAAAGAAAGAAAAATCAAAGACTACGTGGATTCCCAAGTCACTTTTGAAAGACTTGCACACAAAAGAAAAATCAAATTTGACATTCAAGCTTCCAAAGGCTTCCATTCCATCTCCTTCCAAATATCTTCCACTTTCCAAGTCTAAGTTGGGTTCCTATATCCCAAAATCCACTACCTCAAAAAGATCCTTACCTCCTTCATCTATTGTTCCTCCGTCATTCCACCACTCTTCAAAGTTTGTGTCAAAGTTGATCTTGCCAACATTTCCCTCTACAACATACCTTCTTCTTATCCTCACATTCATTTTCCAACACCTACTTTCCATATTTCCATCCCTCTTATCCAATCTATGGCATAAAACCTTTACCACCACCTACCTTTATCCTCCATATCCATCCTTTGTCGTCACCTTATCAATATCTTTGAGCATCCTAGTCATACCCATGGTTTATTATAGCATATCTTTCAGAAGAGCATTGTCCAAAGATCTTGATGTTGGGAAAATATTGAAAAATACAAAAAAAGAAAAAAAAGAAAAAAAAATTGCCTTCGTGAAAACATAGCAATACGCACTTTGGTGGAAAAAGTAAAGAGAAATAAATTTTTCCTATGGTGAAAACCACTTCTTGTGGCACCATAGACAAGTACCATGATGAAAACCTGGCAAACAGGCGTCATGCATAATTCCTCCTTCTTGCACTCTACACTTGGAGGCAAGTTTCATCCATGCTATCCTTCATCTTCGTATAATTTATCTCACTTACATCCATATTCCCTCTCTCACCTTTAATCTTGAAAAGGTTGAACACATCCATGAGCATTAAGTATCTTGACATTCGTTATCCTTTCCATCAGCTTATTTACTTGTTGCAACCATGTTACCCTATCATGATCTTTCTTATCCCAAATTCACCTTCATTATTTCTTGACAGTCTTTCCATAATCCTAAAACATCCCTTCATAACCTTCATCACCCTTTTATCCTGATTGTGTTATCTTATCCACATCTTACCCAAATTGACCCCTTGGTCTTGATCAAAATGAAGAACTTAAAGTACAAAATTTGTTATCAAAAACTTCTTGACATGTCCACTCTTTTGGATCCCTCATTTTCATGACAATATATCGTTATCCTATAGGCTATCTAGCACTACATCATTAGCTTCCATGGCTTATCCAAAAACATGCTTCACATTGCTATATCATTTTTTTCCTTAGCTTGGGTAATATTAAGGAGATGGTCCTACGGGTCACATTCGCATGCTTCATCCATCATGGCTTTTCCCATCTCTAATCCATCAGCTTGCAGATCCATCCTTCATGTCCTATATCTTGCTAGACATTGGGGGAAAACCAATGTGATCTTGTTTGAGAGCAGGTAAAAATCCAAAAATCCAAAATAAAAAAATGTTTGCATAAAGTGCTTTGAGCTCCATCTTGCATAAACCGAGCTTTTGTAATATTTTGGAAGCTTGCCCAAGTCCAACACTTTTCCTATCCAACTAGGGGCATTTGATCTTAATCAACAAATTTCAACAAACATGCATCAATTCACATGAAGCAATGCATTAAAATCAAATGGATTCAATAGTGCTACCTTTCGATCACATATCAGAGAGGCTTCTCAGAACTTCAGAAGAAAGAGATTTTTGTTGAACCTTTGATGGATATCATTGTTCACAACCAAGTATTTTGATCCTACAACTTGATCCTGGAACCTTCATTGACTTTATTATTCAGGATTAAAAATTGACAACACTTAAAAGATTAGAATGTTTGGAAATTCTTTTTGAAAATCTTGATACATTGCAAAACACTCGAAGCTTTTTTTATGATCTTTATTGACTTTTTTATCATGTCAATTTAGTTAATCGATGATGTTTCAACTAGATTGGCAATGATGGAGACATGATATTATTTTTCTTCTTTCTGAGTGACTGTCTTGAGGGAGATCCATCAACTTATGTGAATTCGTCTAACGACATGGTCATCAAAGAACCATTGAGGACTTTCATATAAGGTAGAGGATTGACCTTGCTTGTTTATTCAAATGGATACCTTGGCTATTTAGATTTTCCATATCTTAATACCAAAATCCACTTGCAACATTGAATCCGTTGAAACCGGTATTCATACTCACATAGTTGGTCATTCAACTAGTGAGGGTTGTGCTAGTTTCCTAAAAGGTTGTGCTAGTTTCATATCATCATGATGTGGTCAGTGATGGTTGTACTTGCTTTCTGGTCCTACAATGCTCAATGATGAAAATATTTCTCTATGGCATTTCTTTGCTAAAAGCTAGTGACACTTAGTTGCATTGCATTGCATTGCATTTTCATGTCAGATTAAGTGCATTGGTTTGTAGTTATTGTTCCAAGGGAAAAGGGGTTTAGTCATTATCTTAATCAATCAATAAAAAGGGGGTTCAATTAAAAACACTTATCCTTGGTTCAAATCAATCACGTGAGATTATCTTTTGCATTCATTCATAACATTACTTATTATTCATTATCTTTATATCAAAAAAATCAAAAGAAAAGAGATTCATTACTCACACATCATTTTCATACATTTAGTTAAGGATTACATTTTAAGAGTTGCATACATCAAAAATAAAAAACATAGTTGCATTCATTCATTATCCACATTTCGATAATAAAACATGTGCATCCATACATTGAAAATCAAGAAAAACATATCAAAGTCACATTAGCATTTGCATTCATTTATCCATATCATATATAAGATACATTGCATCCATGGCATAATAAAAAATTAAATGCATCATAAACATCATATAGAGCTTCATATAAAGATAATCTCACATAAACACATAAAGAGAATCAAGGAAAGTCCATAATCATGTAAATATCCATAACATCAAAGATCCATCAAATTAGTATATCAAGATACAATATCATCGACAAAATGATACATTAGAGTCCTGATCAATAAATAAACATGATACAAATCATCAAAGCAGATCCATAATCACACATCAAGATCTTGTCAGGCCACCCGATCCATTATCTGCACCTAGTTCATATCAAATCCAATCCAATCACATATCAATTAGTCGAATCATCCAATTGATCATCTAATGTCAATCAAGTTATCCTATTATCCTCTTTGCTCTTCTTGAGCATATCAAATCTCCTAACTCTTTATCATGAGGAAGGAATACCATTGTTTTGTCTCTCTAGACCGTGAGAGCAAAGATCTATCCTATCAGTTTTCTACTATCCGATTAACATGAATACAATATCAACCAAGTGATTCTGACATATCAATCAAACCAGGGTATTTGTTGAAACCTTTAATATCATCAAGGTTTTTTTCAGAAATGAAAACATATTGGATCTACTATCAATCAATTTCATCATATTTTCCTATTCAGCAATCAATCTGTTTTCATTTCTGAGGGGGCATCATCAGAGTATCAAATTTGCAAACATCATTAAATCTGGGGCATTAAATTTTTTTGAACTATTATCAGTGGGGCATATCATATCAAATGCTGAATCATATTAGGCAGTATCATCAATCATATCAGGTATCAAATCGGGTTTCAAATCAATTTTGTATCAATCAATCAAGACCTAAAAGTGATCAAGACTTAAAATTTTCTTTGAATCAATGCTCTACGAACATCAATTCAAAGAGGGGCATTTGTAGACACTAAAAAATGGACAAGTTCTTAAAATCATTAAAATTGCAAATTCTTAATCAAAATGCTTTAAAATCATCAAAAAGGATCAAATCAAATTTTAAATGGACATTTATTAATCAAATTGGATAAAATCATTAAATCAAAGGAAAAATCAAATGATGACATTAAATAATTAAATACAAGCTTAAAGGGACCAAAAACACTATATAATTGGTTTTAATCAATTAATTGTATAGTTTTAAATCAAAAATCAAAGTGAAACCATTCCCTTACATGGCTAATTTAATTAATTGATGGAATTTAATTAATCCTAATATCTTTCAACAAAAAATTGAGGAGCCAATGAAAATTGAGAGACAAAAGCACATGGATCACTCCAAAATAATTAAATCTCAATCACACATTTCAACTTTGAATCTCAACTACTCAAATTTGTCCTTTTATCCAAACCTTTGAGACAACCATTTAAATTGTCCCCCCATTTAAAAACATTACAAAGTTTTTGACTCAACCAAAGCTAAATCATGATTAAATAACTCTACCCCCTACCCTTGGGATTTTACTATAAATAAGAGTAATTTTGAGAGCATAAATATACTAGAAAATTCATTTGCAAAGCATCATCATTATAGGAATTTTCATAGCAATTGAGAGCATTTGAGTTAGTCTTTGTATCACATTTGGAGAGTTTGAGAGCTAGATTAAGCATTGTACTATCATTTTTCTCATTCTAGGAGTGTCACTAGTAGAGAAGAAGATGAGAGCTCTACTTACCAAACTTAGATAGAGAACCATGAGATGTCATGGATGTTAATTTCAATTCTTAGCTTAAATTTGTATTGTATTTTTATAGAATTGTAGTTGATTATCCTAATTTCATGAAGGTGTAAAACATTCACACACAGCCATTGCTGATGCAAAATATTGATCTGAAGTCTCCTTCAAATCACCTTTCAAAGTTTGGTAGAGTCACCACCTCTTTGCAGAGGACAAAAAATGAATAGCTGAGAAAATTTATCTCAAATCTAAACCTTCTTTAAAACCAGCAAACATAACACAATCTACAAGGTTTAACTATTTGTTAGGATCATAGATACATTACACTTTCATTAAAAAACACTGATCAAATAGAGACTTAGAGTCGCCACTCACACTTAGTGAGATAATATAACAATTTTAAAAATCTTGACTCTATATAATGGATCCCTAGCAGAGTCACCAATTTTGTTGGTAATTTTTCTTACACCCTCCGATTCTATTAGAGAAAATAGTAACTAGACATGGGATATTTATCTGATTGTCAAAGATCTACTTCTTCCTACAAATTGAAGGACAAGAAGAGCCTAATGTTGACAAGGCCTACAACCTTCTACACTTCGAGCTCCACTCACTCAGGTAGGTACACCTCATCTGCACACACATAACTCCTTGCAAACAATAGGCCTACATATATATCACTTTGTGGAATAGTTTTCAGACTTTTAGGTAACAAATACCCCAGTACTGATCATATCTCATGCAAAATCTCACTTGCATACAATAAATCTGAAAACTAGAAATACTTCCTAACTCTTCCTATCAACATGAAAGGGAAAATGTTATCATTTATGTATTGGGTGGGATGGACCTTTGAAATACCCCAAATCCCTCATAGACTAGTGCCTTATCCAATGGGCAACAGAGTCAAATGAAATATGCAACAGACAACTTATGAAATAGAAAGATAACACAGTCTAACATGATGATTCCTTACACCAATCATGCACCATTGATCAAACTCTTCTTAGCAATCCACCTGTATTCTCAGATATGCAATCACTTATTCAAAGGACATTAACCCTCCCCTTGGAAGAAACCTAGAAATAAGCAATACATTAATCAACATCCATTGAAAGACAAGTACGAGATACGCTTGATACCTCAACTCATACACATCTAAAACCAATCCTAAATTCAATCATTTCCTTGAAACAACACTATTGCAGACATACAATAGAAAAACCAAAACACCCTTGATGCTTTAACCAATAAATTCAGGAAGCAAATGGAGACAATTTGATAGTAATAAAAATAGCGCTACAATCTTATTCACAAGATAAACTATTACACATATATTTGTTTGAAAAACCAGAGAGGATACAAGAACACCCTATACAAGAAGAAGAGGGCAATATTTAAAAAAAGAACCACTCATGGAACCAGTCCAAAAAAGATCACAGAGAGTTTAAACTGCAAGATTCTTCCTGGAACTGGAACTCTCCACCTCTGTAACAATGGAGGAGAAGAAGAGATCAAGGCAAAACAAAGCCAGTTACCAAATACTGATAGTTGCCAATTTTCATAAAATATCTTCCATTTCTCCCAAATTCATTTCTTTCTGCAACTGCCTCCATCTTTACGATCACTTCTCCCTCCAAATTTGCATCCTTTAAAATTGATCCCTTTCAACTGCCTTTACCTCTGCAAATATATCTCCAAATAGATTTGATTCCTAAATGCAAGAGCCTTTACTACTCTTTCCCAACAAGTCAAAACTGAAATCAATCATTTCCATTGGATTCCTCATCTCCTACCATTTCTGGAAACATATAATATGCCTATATTTGGGTAAAAATTAAGGCTCCAGGAATTGTTTCCGTGGGCATACTCAGTCATTTAAATTTTTGATTTAAACCCTATTGTGCAAACTTTATCATTTGTTTCAATTTTTCATTTCACTTTTAAATCTTCCCTTTTCATATTATTTCTGCAGTTAACACACAGAAAGCACCAAAACTTGACACTTGTCACTGACCGATTGGTGCTAAGAGTTAACTATGGCATTTACCTCTTCTTTGGAGATTGGGCGAATTGCCTTAGTCTTTGAATCTCAGAATGAAATCCTTGACCTTGGGTTTATCTGGTGATCAAGCGAATAGACCATTCTCTAAATCTCTAACCATGGTCAACATTTGGAGATCACGCGATTGGCTTTTTCTCTGAATCTCTGAATGTTTCACCTTAACCACCAAGAATTCAAAGATTACGCGACCAAGTGATTCTCCAAGTTTCTTGATGTTAGGACTTAACTGCAAACTATCCAGTGATCACGTGAACATTGCATTCTCCTGATCTCTAGATGCCAAGCTCTTAACCACCAGGATCATGAGATCTGGTGACTAAGCCATTCTCTGGATCGCTTGAACTTTTCCTTGACTACAGATTTATCTAGGGAACACTCGACCAAGCGCCACGTGTCCAATCTCTGTCCTACTCACCGCCAACTATCTATAAAATTGTGGAGTCTTTGGCCCACCAACATGCTTCTCAAGGCGCCTTTGGAGTGCTCATGCGTGCATAGCCTCCTGCTCTTTCTTCAAATCACTTAGTGAGCACTTTACCTTTTAAACATCTCACATCTCTTTTCTTGGGAAAATGTGGGACTAAACTCGTGAATAGTTTTTAAATATCTCATTAAAAACTTGCATATTGCACCCAGATGGCATGCACTTCTAGGCAGGGCCACAAGGGTAGAGGCCACCCAAGCCTCTTTCTTTATTCACTTTATATTAGATGTGAGTGCCAGTGTATTTAAATACTCCTTTAGACCAAAATCGGGTGCATGTGTGATAAACCCACATGCAACCCCCTTTACATTTTCTTCTTTTCTTGGCTGTGCATGAGCTTTCTCTTCATTTCTTTTGGCTTGCACATGACTCCATACCTTTTATTCTTCCTCCAACCTGCAAGTTTTTGGTGCACCCTAAATTCTATGTCTTTTATGCCAGTAGGTGCACACACTACTCCCTGTTCTTTCTTCTTTTAATGCCTGTCTAGTGTGCGTGATTCCTCCTTGCATTTTTCTTTACATTCATTTGGTATTTGTTTGGTATGCTGGCCACATATCAAACCTTTATGCACATCTTACTGGCAGCCTTCATTCAAAATTTACACACCTACCAAATGAAAGGCAGCCTATTCTGGTGCATGAGTCATTCAAAGTGCATAATGCACTTTGTGACTGGCTTTTAAAATAATGCACAAGCCTCAAATACATTGCAAAAACTCTGTATTTGGTTTAAAAACATGGTGTCCTCCTTATGTTTAGCTTGCTCATGCTGCCTCAACAACGTGCATTCCACACCCCTCTTATTGGTGCGTGAGTCCTCCAACAAACTGGCAGCCCCTTTGGATTGGTATGCTGCTATGCGTGAGTCCTCCAATGCACACTCCATCTAGCATCTTCCATGCAACAACATTGCATTCACATCAATACTTCTCTTCACATCCCTTGTAGACTTCTTTCCTCCATGCGCTGGCCATTTCACATTGACTGGTAGCCTCTTTGTATTTTAACGTTGGCTCCTTTCATGGCTCACAGACATACTAATGTGCACATCTTCAACTACTATGCACAAAATCCCTTTCAACTAGATACACATCAACACGTGCCTTCAGCAGCTCCTCAATATGCAACACTACTTTCTCTTAGTCTCATTGCTAATCCTTATTGCACTCACACACTCCAATTCGTAGCATATCTCTATTTGGCCGCTTGCATGACCTGGATGTGTACAAAGCTCACATACCATTTCATATGGTTTGGACTCAACTTGTTGCTGGTCTTCTAATTGTTGAATGGAAACCTCTTTTGATTTGGTTAATCTCCCCTCCAATGAGGTTACTCACCTTTTTTTTTACCTTGTTCCTCTTTGCAAATACAATGCGCATAGCACTCCCCTGCCTTTTGTTTGCGCACCGGCCTGTATTGAATGCATACCACAAACTAATACACACTCCTTCCAACACATTACCAGACAATGTGCGAGCACCTTCACCTTGTCTTTTGTTTGTTTTATGTGCCTCTAAGCCATTTTTTTTCTTAGAAGTCACATTTTTGAGCATAATCAAGACAAATTGGTACAATCCATAGAACCCTTAGATGTCTTCAAAATCTTCCCTATTTTATCATATTTTGTTTGTTCATTGACCTGTCAATATAGATAGTGGAATGAAGTGGAAGACTAGTATCTTCAGGTTCCTCTGCTTATCCAAAAGGCCAAGCTTTGATGAATCTAGACCACAGTGCACCAAAATTTTAATCACAATGTTCACCTTTTTCACCTTTGCAAAGTTGCCAAATAACATCTGTTGACCTCTAAAAATGGCTTCAAAAATTGATCAAATGGCCCCAAAGGAATGCGTCATCAGGAGTACAAGCTTACCTCCAGCATATGAATACACTCGCCAAATGAGCTTGCATGAAAAGACTTGAGCAATGAGATATTAATGACTGAACTTGGCCTTTCAGAAACATTGATTCAGTTTGCACTGCCAAATTGCACAAATCACTTCCAGAATTGGCTCTGAAAACTTTCCAACTAAGAGCTTTTATGAACTAGAAAATTGGAGGCCAATTTACTCCCACATAATGGTAATGAATCCATTATTAAGTTTTTCACAAGATGAAAAGGTGAATTGTCATCAGACACAAAAGTTAGCTCAATAGATATATTCTGGACAAACTTGGTAAAATATGCAAAAATTAGGTTTAGAATTGGCTTAGGAAAGTGACCAGATGAATTGAAAGAGATCTAAAAATATTTAGGAAAGTACACTTCCATGTTTACAATGCAGGACAACTCTCAATTATTCTTGTGTTGGAGATTTGCGAGCAAGCCAGTACTGACTGTATGTTTGTCATTGATGACAACATATGGAAAGTAGCATGCGTGGAAGTCTTATGCAGTAAGCTTTTAGTAAATGTAGCATGGACATGATATCAACATGATATCATGGGCACAAAGGTTAACTGTTAGTATAGATAGTTATATAGCAGCTTGTGTCAGTAGTGTTCTTGATAGAGTAACAGACAATTTTCTATGTATAGTTGTCCATAAAGTTATCATGGAGCCTTGCGCACTTGGATATATGTTGAAGACATGTTAGTGATGTTTCAGTCATGGATGCATAGTCTGATATTTAGTAGAAGTAAAGTTATGTAGTTATTATTCACCAGTAGCAGTTTCCTGTGTTTGTTCAGAAGAGTCGACAAAGATTTTATTGATTCTTGAGTTGTGCCTATAATTTGGGTATGCACCCTTGGAGTTAAGCTTAGAGAAGAGTTATTGATGTTTAGTTAAGAGTGCATGAAGTAATTTAGCTTGAGGAGAAAGATCCATTTGTTTTGGTAGAGCTGACAGTGTGTAGCGTGTGTCTACAATTATCTTATTGGATAGGTCCCAAAATGTGTTGCGTGCATAGTAGAGCTGACTGAATTATTATTGGAGTTTGTTATGGATTCTCTAATATGATTTCAAGGTGGTTCTAATAGGTCAACTTGATTATATCATTTAGAGGAAAAATATTTATAGGCAGTCATATGTGATTGCTTGAGTGTGGTTCATGGTTTATTAAGTAGAGCAGAGCAGAGTGCGCGAAGTGTTGAACCATTAGAGGAAGGTCTATGTGACCAAGTAAAGTGTTAGTGCTATTCATTGGAACTGATCCAGATAGTAGGTCTAAGCACAGTTCACCTAGATCCAGATATAGTGTGTATCTTTTATTCAGGAGGTTGTAGCCTTCGCCCCTTTGAGCAGTGAGCTCTTAGATAGTGTGTCCTCTCCCCTAACATGGACTATTGTAAAATAATCTTAACAGGGTCTGACCCTTGACCAGGTCTACTATACTAAATATATTGTAAAGAAACCCCTAATAGGGTTAAGGATCTTCTAATAAGGATCATAATACACTAGTACAAAATATTAGTGGGTGTCAATTCCCACTGGGGTTTTTACCTATTTGAGTTTCCCCGTAACCAAAATATTGGTGTTGTGTTCATGTGTTCTTTCATTGTGTTTATGCTTTATGTTTAAGTATACTTAATTGGATAAAGAATTGAAACTTGCAGATAACTGATTCAACCCCCCCCCCCTCTCAATTATCTCTTGGGACTATTCCTAACAATTGGTATCATAGCCAAGTGCCTCGGAGAGAAAGTTTAACAGCTTGAGGTTGATCAGATGGCATACTTCAGAAAATAAAGTTGTAAGTTTGATGGAGAGAATTATCTTGATTGGAAGAACAAGATGGTGACCCATTTGTAGTGCATTAATTTTTAATTTTTTGATGTAACTATCAAAGTAGCCAAGATTCCTACCTCAGAAGACCTTGCAAAGGATGATGCTACTGAAAGGAAAAATGAATTATTTCATCATAATGCTATAGCTAAAGAAGCCTTTATTAGCACCCTATCTGATAGTGAATTTTAAGAGATAAAGAAGGTAGACATCACCCACAAGATATGGAAGCACCTAGAAGACATGTTTGAAGGTGACAAACAAGCAAAGGATGCACGTAGAAAAACATGGAAGAAAAGATACAATGCATTAGAGATGCTGCCTAAAGAAAATATCAGAGCTTACAATCAAAGGATAAATGAAGCAGTTGCTGGAATCAGAAATAATGGTGGAGAAGTTTTAGAGGAGGACATTATGGACAAGTTAAGGACTACTCTCACTCCTGAATATGAAAGAAAGATCAACATCCTTGATGAGACCATGCAGATTACATCAAATTTCAAGAGAGAGAATTTGATCAGCAAAATCTCAACTTTTGAGATTTCAAGATTGAAGATAGAACCAAAGAGTGAGACAACCTTTAAAGCAACAGTTCATGGTAGGAAATCTGCAAACACTTCTGGTAATTTTGATGTTGATGATGAAGAGAAAACACTAGATGATTCATTTCTATGATTTCCAAAAGAGAAAAGAAAGGAAAAGGAAAATATGAAGGTCAATTACCATTTAAGTGCTTTTCATGTAATAAGATCGGTCACTTTGCATCTAAGTGTCCTACTAGAGCTAGAAAGTTCAAAAAGGATTACAAGCCTAAGTACTCTAAGAAATGCTACTATGCTGGAGATGGAGTTTTAGATGATGAATCAGGTGAAGAATCAATAGGATTCATTGCTATCATAGAGAAAATGGATAATAAATCAAATCATGAAGATAAGAAAGAGAATCAAGAGCTAGCATTGATTTCCCAAGCTTATATAAGGTCAGACTAGATTATAGACAGTGTTTGTTCACATCACATGACAGGTGATAAAGGCAGATTTTTTCATTTGGACAAATACATTGGTGGTATGGTTAGATTTGGAGAGAACACTGCTAAACCCATAGTTGGTAGAGGAGCCATCACCTTGGATGGAAAGAATAGTATTGATGATGTTCTCTATGTAGATGGTTTGAAACATAACCTTCTTAGTGTTGGATAGTTACTTGGAAAAGGCTATCAGTTGGAGTTTAAAGATGACAAATGCATCATTAAAAACAAGGATGGTGTTATGATTGCATCAAGCTCAAAGACAAGAGGTAATGTTTCCCAACTCAATTCAGAAGCAAGTTGTTTTGTTGCGAAAGTTGATGACAGTTGGTTGTGGCATAAAAGACTATGTCATATCAATTTTGATAACATAGTAAAGATAAGCAATGTAAAAGTAGTAAGAGATCTACCTAGCATAGCAAAGCCAGTTGATACTTTATTTAGGGAATGTGTGATGGAAAAGCATGTGAGAAATTCATTCAGGAGCAAGCACAATTCAACAAAGAACAAGTTGGATTTGATTCATACAGACATATGTGGTCCTACTCAAACAAGATCATAATATGGTGAAAGGTATTTCATTTTGTTTGTCGATGATTGTACTAGGATGATGTGGGTTGCATTCTTGAAAGATAAGTTAGAAGCATTTGAGAAGTTCAAAATATTCAAAGCTAAGGTTGAGAATGAATCTGGACTAAAGATAAAATGTTTGAGATCAGATAGAGGAGGAGAATTCACCTCTCATAGATTCTATGAGTACTATGAAGAACATGGCATAAAGAGATAGCTAAGTGCACCTAGAACCCCTCATCAGAATGGAATTGTAGAAAGAAGGAATATGACCATCCTTGATACAATGCACACCATTATGATAGAAGGAAAAGTTGCACACATCTATTGGAGAGATGCGGTCAATACAACAATCTACACCATCAATAGAATTCAATTGAGGCCTGGTGTTGCCAAACACCATATGAGCTATGGTTTGGTAATGTTCCCAAAGTAAAATACTTCAAAATCTTTGGAAGAAAGTGCTACATCAAGAGGGATGAAGTAGTAGGCAAGTTTGATGCAAGAAGTGATGAAGGTATTTTTCTTGTTTACTCTACTAAAAGTAAATCTTATAGATGTTTCAATTTAAGATTGAAAAAGATCATTGAAAGTGCTCATGTTAAGATTGATGACAAGTTTATGTTTCAAGAAAGATATCATGATTACTCACCCATGATTGAAGAAGAGCCTAGACCCTCCACTAGTGAGACAGTTATTGAGGAAATGTTTAACAGTATTGATGTGCTATTGAATGACTCCGAGACAAGTGAAGAAGGTACTCCTAAGGCTGATGAGTCAGCATCACCTAAAGTTCCAAAGTTTACATCTAGAAACCATTCCATGAAAGACATCATTGGAGATTAGAGCAGTAAAGTCTTAACAAGATCTCAAGCAAAGAACTCAGCTAACAATGAAGCAGTATGTTTACTATCTCAGACTGAACCTTTAAGTGTTGAAGATGCTTGTAATGATTCAGATTGGCATGATGTTATGAAAGAAGAACTTGATCAAATTATTAAGAATGACACACTAGTACATTTGAGGTCAAATTCTGACGGCCATTTGTTGGATTTGCAATGGTCATTTGTCGGCATTTCGACACATGTGTCCGTCATAGTTTTTGCGTTGGAAATTATGACGGAAGAGATATCTATCGGTTTACTGACACCCCATTACGTCAAAAAATTTCACATGATAACAACTTTGTTATGGCATTTCCTATGGTCCATCTATCAGAATTCCGACACAAAGACCTATTTGAAATACACAATCTCTATCAGAACTAACTGTCGAAAAGATATCATTTTTGACATTAGAACTGTTGGTATAGTGACAGATTTGAAACCAATTTCTAACAGATTAACCCATTGGTGACATAGCATTAGTGTCAGAACTGTTTGTTGAAAATTGCATATCTACGACATTTGAACTGTCGGAAGAGCGACAGTAGTGCAACATATCTCTGACAGGTTTCCTTGTCGGACATATAGCATTACTGTCACAATAATTGTCGTAAAGTATTTTATGTGACATTTTATTTGTCAGATAGGTGATGTGTTGGCCTATATTTTGACAGGAAATGATGTCAGATGTATAGCACTACCATTAGAATTAATTATAAAGTGTTGAAAAAGTGACAGATATGCACATTAAAGATAACATAGCTCAAGAGACCATCATAGGTTGTCTCTTTCTTCGGTCTATATTATTGATAGAATGTTTTACCTTTCATTAGCTGATCAAATCCAAGGATTTGAAAGAATTTAATAGAATATTTTCATGACAAAATATATTATTTAAGTTGACGTTGCATGAATTTATCTACTTTGCGCACTTTTAGACTATGAGGATGGTGATAAAGAAGCATGGCCATGGGAGGAGATGCTTCTTTATCACCATCCTAATAGTCTACAAGTGCATGAAGTAGATAAATTCGTGCAACGTCAACTTAAATAATATACGTTGTCATGAAAATATTCTATTAAATTCTTTCAAATCCCTAGATTTGATGAGCTAATGAATGGTAAAACATTCTGTCAATAATATAGACTAAAGAAAGAGACAACCTATGATGGTCTCTTGAGCTATGTTATCTTTAGTCCTAGCTACTGGGTAAGGCTTGGAAGACTTATACCTGTCGATCGTCGAGAATAATCATCGCCTTGCATTTATGTACACTGAACAAATTGATCCCAGTCTCACAAAAACATTTTACACTTGTATATCTCATCAATACTGGAGGCCTAAAGTAATTTTATACGATCACTAGCACATTTCATGCATGGATGAGAAACAATATCCAAAGTTTCTAGATAACCATTTTTGAGAATAGGAATGAGAGGAGGCCATAGAAGGGATAATTGTGAAGGTTTTATAGATGTAGGTTATTGAATCATCATCTCTGCACTGGTACTCAATCTAGCCTCCACTCCATATACGTCTTCTCAAAATCTAAAAACTCTCCATCATTGATTCTCGTCATTTTTTTAGCATCTTCGTGGACTGAGACCTTAAATTATTGAGCTTCTCTTTGTTTCAAGAATAGTTTAACATTCTCTACTTAACAAGGCCAACCACGTGAAGGTGGAAGCTCACCTGGCCCCTCTTAGAAGCCTCTTATGACCCTTTACGACATTTTAAGACCTCTAAGATGTATTCTTAGGGATCGTAAAGGGTCATAAGGGGTCCTGGGACACAAAATTTGAGAAACATAAATGTAGGCATCATGGTCACAATTTTTTGGAGACACAACATAATTGAGTGGTTTTCCCAGATGATGCAAAGTAGTGGTTGCTTTGCATTGTCTGGGAATAACACTCAATTATGTTGTGTCTCCAAAAAATTGTGACCACGATGCCTACATTTATGTTTCTCATTTGTTGTGATATCTACATCGCAGTTTGTCTTTGTTGCAGCAATAGAGCCTATATTCCACAATAAAAAGGAAGACATCTTTTTAGCTTGGGTTTGGATCCTACCCCAATTGTCGAAGGATCCAGGGCCAGGCTAGAAAGATGTCTTCCCATTTTGTCTACAACATTGTGTGCATCCATGATCTCATGAACATCATCATCTTTCCACTCTTCATTTGCCAAAATATACCGCTTCTTCAAGCTTGCAGAGTAATCTTATTAATAAAAGAACTCTTGCCAAAATTAGGGTACCCACAGATCAAAATAGTTGATGTTATTGGTGCTTGTGCTCAAGGATATCGATTCACTATTTTGAAATGGCCAAATTATTTTTATTTTGATTGTAGAGAAAAGGAGTGGGAGAAAATGAGCAGGTGAAAGCTGATCGAGTGTGAGAGAAGGCATTGCATTTTATTTGATCATGAATGCTCTCTGAAATGACCAATCATGTTTTATATTCGATTCTTTTTGGTTCTTTTTTTTTCCCATATTTAGTAGATAAAAATCATGGTGGCAACCACTTAGCCATCTTTTTGATGTTCCAAGTATTTTACAAAGATACAGCTATGTGGATTTATCATTCAGTTGCTTGCAGTTATTGGTCAAATGCAAATATTTTGTCAAGTTGAAAGGGCAAGATATCAGTTTGGTGTTTTCGATTTATGTTAAAAGTTGATTTGGTAAAATCCTCAAAAAACACACTACATGTTCTAAAATGTAAAGAAGTTGAATGTTAAATGTAATATATATATCTCATCCATAGTAATCAAAAGAAAGGACATGAAACTTATAAGGAGATTTACCAATCCAAAAATATAAGCGAATAGGAAACATGATTGGTACCTTATGAATTGGTTTTTGAGGTGCACAATCTTCATCAATCTCCTCAGAACAAGACCCCTCCTCATGAAAATGCATTTAACAAAAAAAAAAAATCTACAAAACCGAAGCAATGGCATGTTTAGAATGAAGAAATAGATTGATAATAATATGCTGAAAATTCTATTATGTTTAATACACACAAAAGGACCAGTCCCAACAATTCTTAAACATACTTTATCTGATATGATAATAACATGCTAATTAAAATGATAAAGGTGTTATCTACATTTAATCTACCAATTACTAATTACACAAAAAACAAATTTATAAAACTGAACCAATGGCATGTTCTTCGTATGTGATTTCTTCATCTTTCGAGCATCTGGCATCATATTCGACCGCAAATTTCAAATGCATTGTATTTTATTTGATCATGAATGCTCTCTGAAATGATCGCATTCTACTAGTGTCATGCCCTAGCCCATTCTTTATCTCTATTATTTGATGTTATTGGTGCTTGTTCTCAATGATATCGATTCACTATTTTCAAATGTTTGGATCATTTTGGTCGTGACTGTTCCTCTAGTACACAGTCAAGAAATGTAACTGTCTAATGATTATATGTAATGTTGAATGGATTAAATGCTTTATTCTTGGTAGAAGTGAATGGAAGGAATAGCGTTGGTGTTAGGTTTCATTTATTATTGAATTAAATGGTTTCCAAGATGTGTTGAGGAGTTTTCTCCTTGTTTAATGTTAACTGTTCCTGCACAATCCACTCATACAATAGTGAAGTTACAAAACTGAACCAATGGCATGTTTACAGCAAAGAAATAGAATGATAATAATATGCCAAAAATTCTATTCTATTTAATACATGCCAAAGGACCAGTTCCAACAATTCTTAAACATACTAGTTATCTGATATGATCAATTATTAATAAAGGTCTAATTCTGTAGACTGCTAGTACGAAGGAAGATTTGACCTAGCCAAATCTTCCTTGTACCACACAAAAAAAAAAGTGTGATAACTATGTCTACTCTGACCTTAATTGTTTAAGAATTCATCATATCAGATAAAGTATGTTTAAGAATTGTTGGGAGTTCTATTAGACCTTTGTTGTAAACATGCCATTGGTTTTCAAATGTTTGGATTCACGTTTGTTGATATTACTGGCATATATGTTTAATGATGCCATTGTATATTGCTGTCACTAAAATGACTGCATTCTATTGGTGTCATGCCCTAGCCCATGCTTTAACTCCATTATTTGATGTTATTGGTGCTTGTGCTCAAGGATATCCATTTTTTTGAAATGTTGACTGTGGTTATCAAATGGACAACTCGTGAGCTTCTAGCTAGGTGTCATTTGTATTGATAGCTTAGGGCATCAAATGTATTGTATCATTGATAGTTGAGACTTTGTTAAAATGAAATAGGACAAAGAATGATTTTGATTTAGTTTCTCTATTTTGATCTCTAAGTGGCTTACAACCCTAGAGAAATATATGTAGATTTACAGATGCAGTTGCAGGATACATAGCATCCGATAATTCACAAGAAATCCATGCATCCAATTTGAATAGAAATTAATACAAAGAAATAGGGTCCTCCAATGGCCTAATCATCCAGACCTTGATTGTCCCCTCAACCAGTGACCCTTCAAAACTGGGTTATCATGCAATCAGTGAGTGATCCTTCATTCTCTTGGTCTACCTTGCATCCAAACATATTGGAAATACACAATACAGTGATAAAAAGTCTTTCACAATCCCCCTTCCCTCAAGGAACACTATCAACCATCCCTTCCACATAGAATTTCACTCTTGTATGAGTGGATTGTGTAGGAATAATTAACATTAAACAAGGAGCAAACTCCTATGTACATGAAGACAATGAAGATTGACCTCCTACCCCACAACAAATAACATTGTAATAAGAATAATATATAATATAGTGTTAGAATAAACTTTGAACAAAGACATGTAATGCTTAAGTTAATGATCTAAAAAGCTGCAAATATAGGAATTGAAAAAGAAGATAGTGCCAAGAAACATTTTCACAAATATGAAACGTAAGGAAAAGTAATAACATTAACAATGCCAAGATTCACAACATTAAATTTCACCTGTGGATGAGTTTCTATAGTGGGTTGCCTAGCATCAAAAATATGTTGAGTTGCATTTGAGCTGTAACTAAGAGTATCATGCAAAATAGACCATAAACTTTGAAAGCGTTCTCTAGCCTAGGAATTCAAAATTCAATCTAGGCAAGCATCAGTATGTGAAATAAATTATAGACATCAACATCAACATCAACATCATAATAATAATTAGAAATAAACTTTAAAGACATATTTTGGATAGTACTATGTTTCTTGAAAGTTTTTGTGATGCTTCTAAAATTTAAAGACATATTTTATGGCTTAATGATAACATAGATTAGTGTTTTGTTTTCTAATGGAATGTTGTTGATTATTCATGGTCTTGAAGAAACTTTTGATTGTTTTAATTCTCAAGTCTTGACATTGTTTCTCAATGTGATATAGACTGACCACAAGATGGTTCAGTTGGTCCTCTCTTTCTATTTAATCATTTGTCTTCTTCATGGTGTAAGTGTCAATATGTTATAATCCAACCAACATGTCATACCCCCACTTTTGACAAACCTCACAGCATGCAAATCATAGCCAAAGACTTGGGTGATCAGCATACACAAACAACGATTACCCTTAGGAAACAATGATCATTAATATTCATTAATGACGGGCGGTGATTCCTTGGTAATAAAGGCATTGACAACATTCATCATCTTAACCAAGTCATGGGTGGTGATCCTTGAAATAGCACAATTAGTAAAAGGAAATAACAACATAACATAATTTGGAGTGAGGAAGAAGGAAAATTGGAAAACAAAATATGGAATAATCAAGTTGGAATTAGAGAAGAATTCAGAAATAAAATTGAATTAGAAAAAAGCCAAGTTATTCGGTTCTTTGTTTGAGGCTGGGTTCTAGTTCTACTTTTGTTCTCCTCTAGGTTTGACTTGGGTTCCTTTGGTAGAAACTTGGGTGCCTGGGCCAATGCCGGGTGCACCTGTAGTATTTTATTCATAATTTTATAGGCTAAATCATTATTATGGTAACATGGGTATGGCCAAACTCCATGCCTTATAATGGTACCCGACATGGAGTGTGGTTCAAATGAAGTTGAACCAAATACTAACTGTGATGGCTATGATCATGATGAAGATGAATATGAATATTAAATCTAAAATATGGCTTGTAATTTGAATTTTCATTGTGAATGAAGAAACTATAGATTCAAGTTGACTCATTCTATGTTGTAGTATATTTATTCCCTAGATCTACCATATTATATATGTGTAGCCTATAAGGGAGATCTTCTACTCATCCATGTATCAGAACTCGGTGAGAGTTCTTAGGAGAAAGACAATATGTTAGTGGGAGATGGAGAAACCAATCTTAGAACACCACTTGAAGCCTTGCAATGTTGAGAGTGGGATAAAGGCTACACTTGAGACCCTATATAAGGAAAAAACTTATTGAGCTTCACTTTGTTTCAAGAATAGTTTTATATTCTATACTAAATAGGGAAAACCATGTGAAGGTGGAAGGTTATTTGGCCCCAGCCTCCCCCCTAACATCACTCTAAATTCCCCATTAACATCTAACATTCATTCATTATTTCATCCATTAATAAAATGTAACATTCATTAATTATCACACGATAACATTCATTAACATTCATTCACACATTAATAAAATGTGACATTCATTAATTATCACACAATAACATTCATTAAAACATTATAAAATTTATGAACATTCAATACAACATAATTAAATTCATTGGCATATAAAAATCAGTCATTATCAATTAAGGTGCATAGATGACAATCATTTCTTTTGATGATCATCTACCCTCTCATTAGATCTCAATGCATGCCTAGTTCTCTGTTGATGCAAAGGGGGGTCATCTGCAATAACATATAAAAGGGTTAAATTAAAAACATTTTATTATAATTAAAAACATTAAAAATGTTAAAAACATTTTAAAGTAATTCAGTACTTTACAAGCCATAATCATATAGCTCTTTACCTAATCTAGTCACATCATCAACATCGAGGTCAATTTATTTGGCCTCGGCCTCAACCTCAACCTGCTCATTAACAACGACCTCTACCCTCTCTACAGCTGCAATACAAATTGTTACATTAATCCAAACACCAATTGTAATTAAATTTCTATTACTACACCAATCAATTTAAGATGTTTACTTGTATTACTGTGATGCACGTCCTCATTGTCATCAACACACATAGGTTGTGTAGGATAAGAATCGGCAGGTTGCATTTCAATTTCATATGCATTCATGTTATCATTGTTTTCTTACTTAAAACCAATTTACTCACTTTATGTTGGAACTTAACATCAAATACTTCTTTATCGCTATCCTAATAGTCTACAAGTGCGTGAAGTAGATAAATTCATGCAACGTCAACTTAAATAATATACGTTGTCATGAAAATATTCTATTAAATTCTTTCAAATCCATGGATTTGTTGAGCTAATGAAAGGTAAAACATTCTGTCAATAATATAGACCGAAGAAAGAGACAACCTATGATGGTCTCTTGAGTTGTGTTATCTTTAGTCCTAGCTATTGGGTAAGGCCTGGAAGACTTATACCTATCGATCGTTGAGAATAATCACCACCTTCCATTTATGTACACTACACAAATTGATCCCAATCTCACAAAAACATTTTACACTTGTACATATCATCAATACTGGAGGCCTAAAGTAATTTTATATGATCACTAGCACATTTCATGCATGGATGAAAAATAGTATCCAAAGTTTCTAGATAACCATTTTTGAGAAGAGGAAAAAGTGGAGGCCAAAGAAGGGATAATTGTGAAGGTTTTATAGATGTAGGTTACTGAATCATCATCTCTACACTGGTACTCAATCTAGCCTCTATTCCATATGCGTCTTCTCAGAATCTAAAAACTCTCCATCATTGATTCCCATCATTTTTTCAGCATCTTCGTGGACCGAGACCTTAAATTATTGAGCTTCTCTTTGTTTCGAGAATAGTTTAACATTCTCTACTTAATAGGTCCAACCACGTGAAGGTGGAAGCTCATCTGGCCCCTCCTAGGAGCCTCTTATGACCCTTTACGACATTTTAAGACCTCTAAGATGTATTCTTAGGGATCGTAAATGGTCGTAAAGGGTCATAAGGGGTCCTGGGACACAACAAATGAGAAACATAATTGTAGGCATTGTGGTCACAATTCTTTGGAGACAACGTAATTGAGTTGTATACCCAGACGATGGAGAGCAACTCTTGCACCTCTAATTCCAAGTTGACTACATATGTTGCTCATGAATACAAGGTCCTCCAATAGATGTATTCAACTTGGAATTGGGGGTGCAGAAGTTGCTCTCCATCGCTTGGGTACACAACTCAATTACATTGTCTCTAAAAGATTGTGACTATGATGCCTACAATTATGTTTCTCAGCTATTGTGAAATCTACATTTATGTTTCTCAGTTGTCGTGTTTATGTGCATGTTTTTTATGTGTTTTGGATAGTAAGTCTAATTTAATTTGTTCGTGGACTAAGACCTTAAATCATGTAATGAGGATGCTTATAACACTAGTATATGCAAATTTCATTATTTAATAATAAAAATCTATTAAAATGTTTATACCTTCTTCTCCCATTTGCTGGTGTAATTCCTGTTTGAGTATCCCCTTTCTTCTTTGCATCCAAAATGAACTCATTCCAATCCCTCACTGGAATAAAGGGAGGATGCTCAAACTTCAGCAAGACTTCATACCATGCAACGTTCGTAGATTACATTCAATGTGTTATTTACATTTGTAAATCAGTGTTGCGTACAAATCTACAGATGGTGCATGGTATGAAGCCATGCTCAAGCTTGAAAATGATAGTCAATCCATAGTCAAGGTCAAGGAACAAATGGAATAACTAAGAACACACTATACATTAAATCATGTGATTGATAGCAGATTGGGGCTCACCTGAGCCATAAACATGAAGAATTATTCTAAAAAAAGATGTAAACCATATATATGCGCACTTGAGGAAAAGAGAAGTTACGTCATATCCATATTAAAATAATAGTTACAATATGAAAATACTAAACTAGCTAATTCTTGAGTTCATCTCTGCATATGGTTGCAACAAAGATATGCAATTAAAATATAGAGAAGGCATCATAAAAATATAATTTCAAAATTTGCCCTAGCCTGACATGTTTTGCACTCAAATCCTTCATCTCAGATAAGTGGAGATGGGCGGATAGATGCAGATGAGTTCTCATCGATCCAACTAAAGTATCCGCAGCTATTATTTCCCTATGATGCCCAGTCTACATTAGTTCTTATATTATAATGAATAGTATTTACATTAGAAACATTAAATATATACACATTAGCAACCTTTTTTCTATTTGGGCAGCACCAAAATTATCATCCAGGGTTGTTTGGTGTCTGTGAAGTCTTCAACACACACTGCTCACCACCACATCGACAGTTTGGCACATTAACAAGAGTCATCGAGCCTATATATCAATAATGCACCGCACCATCGTTACTACATTTATTATTTTTATATGATTATTTTTATATGAAATACACCAAGGAGTACCATCAAAAATATTAACCATTTACAATAATGAAAAGTAAACCTAAATCAAATAGCTCATTTTTTTATTAGCATGTGCAGTCTCTGTGTTTATGAAAAATGAAAGAAATATGAAGTTGAAATAAAATAGTGAACAAAATAGTATTCCACATAGACTTAATGAAATATACCATCAAAAGAAGGTGAAAAAATCCTGTCACAAAGCACAGACATAGGAAATAAAAAAGGGACAAAAGACAAGAAATAAGAAAAATCATTACGACTATAGAGAAATCATTTATACTATAATAAAAAAAAGAAACACTCTTTGTCAACAATTTTCAAAATCATTAGGACTATAGAAAAATAATTAAGACTATACAACATCAAATTTTAGAAAGGGACGGTTCTGATGCTTTTCCATTACAACAATTGAGCTTTCATCATTTGGTATTGTGTATTCCATTTAAGTATGTCAACAATGTTCAAAATCCTGTCACCAAGTACAGACAAGAAATAAGAAAAATCATTAGGACTATAGAAAAATCAAGTTCTAGAAATGGACGGTTCTGATATTGCTTTGCCATTACAACAATTGAGCATTCATCATTTGGTACTTCTTGGTGTATTCTATTTAAGTTTTTTAGTTGTCGTGTTTATGTGCATGTTCTTTATGTGTTTGGCTTCTCTCCCTCGCAAGGGATGCGTTGATAGGTAATTGATTTGAAAGCATAATGATTTGACAATCTTTTTTCAGGATAGGTGTAATCATCCCACCAACCTTAATTAGCAATATTTGTGATATATGTCAAGTACTTATAATCAGTATGCCCAACAAACGGAGACTTAGTAGTAAAAGCATGTCTTTTGGTTTACTAGTTTATTTATAATCAGTATGTCCTTTGGTTTACTAGTTTAATCTAGTTTAAGAATGGTTTGTTTCATGTTTGAATGTACCCACTAGTAAATTTTACCTTAAATTTTGACGAGAATTAGTCAAATTTTCTTCAAAAATTGGTCAAATAAAAGACTAAAACTGTCGTCAATCTTTTTTCGTCAAATTTTCTACATGTTGATTAATAGTCAAAATTTTTGACCATACTACTGGTCGAATTATCGACTGCCACAAACCCTTGGAATTGGAAGCATTGCCGTCAATTTAATTGGTGACGTGGTCACAATTTTGACCATACGATAGGTCAAATTATCCACCAATGTTTGTAGAAATTATCGTCGAATGCATAGCATTCTGGTCGAATTTAGTGCTATGAAATGGTTAAAATTTTGACCAATACTAATTTTTTTTAAAAAAAATGTTTATTAATTACACAACTTAAGCTGAATAGGATGCCTAATACCACCTCAGCCTTTTGTTTCCTCAAAAGTGTCAATAGTGACATCATTCAAAAGAATAGCATAGATGTGTTTCCTCAATAGAATATTATAGATGTCTTCTATTTAGCACAATTAGAAAGCTTCATTTACCTACAGATTTGTGTGCTTGTCTGAGTTTGATACGCAAATATAAATTATTGAGCTTCTCTTTGTTTCGATAATAGTTTAACATTCTCTACTTAACAGGGCCAACCACGTGAAGGTGGAAGCTCATCTGGCTCCTCCTAGGATCCTCTTATGACCCTTTACGACATTTTAAGACCTCTAAGATGTATTCTTAGAGGTCGTAAATGGTCGTAAACACTCATTCTGTTGGTTGTTGCCAGCTTCTCTTTGAGTTTCTCTTTGTTTCGAAAATAGTTTAACATTCTCTGAGAAACATAATTGTAGGCATCATGGTCACATTTTTTTGGAGACAATGTAATTGAGTGGTATACCCAAATGATGGAGAGTAACTTCTGCACCTCTGGATCCAAGTTGTTATCCATCCCGTAGTGTCAACTTGGAATTGGAGGTGCAAAAATTGCTCTTTGTGTAGGTATACAACTCAATTATGTTGTCTCCAAAAAAATGTGACCATGATGCCTACAATTATGTTTCAAGAATAGTTTAATTAACATTCTCTACTTAATAGGGCCAACCACGTGAAGGTGGAAGCTCATCTGGCCCCTCCTAGGAGCCTCTTATGACCCTTTATGACATTTTAAGACCTCTAAGATGTATTCTTAGAGGTCATAAATGGTCATAAAGGGTCATAAGGGGTCCTGGGACACAACAGTTGAGAAACATAAATGTAGGCATCATGGTCACAATGTTTTGGAAACACAACATAATTGAGTGGTATACCCAGACAATGCAACACAACCACTACTCCTGTAGTTCTAAGTTGACACTGTGGGATCCAAAAACCAAAGATAAGGAATCTATATATGGTTTTTGGATCCACAGTGTCAACTTAGAACTGTAGGAGTAGTGGTTGTGTTACATTTTCTGGGTATAGCATTCAATATTGTTGTGTCTCCAAACAATTGGGGCCATGATGCCTACATTTATGTTTCTCAGCTATTGTGATACCTACATTTATGTTTTGTAGCTGTCTTGTTTATTTGCATGTTCTTTGTGTTTGGCTTCTCTCCCTCACATCAAAAATAAGACTTTTCCCACTCTGAATCAAGAATGCGCATGCAACACAAGCAAAATATGCACGAACAATAGGTGGAGTTGAAAAAACACAACATGTTTACATTTTCATGATGGTCTATAACTTAAAATACGCAATTAAATACCTCTATAAAAAATGCAACCCTGTTGTGTTTTTCAACTCCACCTGATATCCATGCATATTCTGTGAGATTGCATATTGAACTAGGCTTCTCCTTCTGCATTGCCTGAAACCAAGAGACTATCATAGTTAACATCTAAATGGCACGTCTCATCATCACAACTAATCCACCTTAAATAATTGAATATGTTTTCTTGTATTAAATATTCATTAATAAAAATTCAAATAGAAAATGTATACCTTGAGTACTACAATTCACATTAGAATCGATGCCTCCATCGTGCTCGACCAGTGCAATATCAATATCCGTAGGCTGCATTCCAATGTAAATAATAGATTTAGATGACGATATCACAGAAATGCCTAATTCAAAGTCCATTGTTTGTTCTCTGCAATACTAAATTAGGAATTTCTATGATATCCTCATCTGTATCTACAACTATTGCCTCTGTTGTTGCAGGTGCTTTTCCCCCATTTGATATTTATCTTCAAGTGCCCACACTCATTCTATTGGTTGTTGCTAGCTTCTCTTTGAGCTTCTCGTTGTTTCGAGAATAGTTTAACATTCTCTGAGAAACATAATTGTAGGCATCATGGTCACATTTTTTTGGAGATGATGTAATTGAGTGGTATACCCAAATGATGGAGAGCAACTTCTGCACCTCCAGTTCCAAGTTGTTCTCCATCCCACAGTGTCAACTTGGAATAGTTTCATCCCCGATGTGACCATGATGCCTACAATTATGTTTCAAGAATAGTTTAATTAACATTCTCTACTTAACAGGGCCAACCACGTGAAGGTGGAAGCTCATTTGGCCCCTCCTAGGAGCCTCTTATGACCCTTTATGACATTTTAAGACCTCTAAGATGTATTCTTAGAGGTTGTAAATGGTCGTAAAGGGTCATAAGGGGTCCTAGGACACAACAACTGAGAAACATAATTGTAGGCATCATGATCACATTTTTTTGGAGACAACATAATTGAGTGGTATACCCAGATGATGAAGATCAACTTCTGCTCCTCCGGTTCCAAGTTGACAATGCGGGATCCCAAGACCATAGATAAGGAATAAATTGAGAGAGCAAAGGAGGGCCATAATGACAAAAATAATAGAGGACAAACCTCAAGTTAAATGAGGCAACTGCAAACATTTTAATAGAATTTTATTAAAATGTTTACAGTTGCCTCATTTAACTTGAGGTTCATCCTGTATTATTTTGGTCGTTATGGCCCTCCTCCACTCTCTCAATTTATTCCTTATCTATGGTCTTTGGATCCCGCAGTGTCAACTTGGAATCAGAGGAGCAGAGGTTGCTCTCCATCATCTGGGTATACAACTCATTTATGTTGTCTCCAAAAAATTGTGACCATGATGCCTACAATTATGTTTCTCAGCTATTATGAAATCTACATTTATGTTTCTCAGTTGTGGTGTTTATGTGTATGTTTTTTATGTGTTTGGGAAGACATCTTTCTAGCCTGAGCCTAGATCCTTTGGCAATTAGCTTAATAATAATTGTAGATGACAGATGAGCAATTAGCTATCCAAGAAAAAGCCCATAAATGAACTATATGTACCCCAATTAATGTGCCCTCTATGCATACCCAAATAATATATTTGAAACAACAAGGGTAAGGCTAAATTTACCCTTGTTGTTTCAAATATATCATTTAGGTATGCGTAGAAGGCGCAGGAATTGGGGTACACACAGTTCATTTACAAGTTTTTTCTTGGGAAGCTAATTGCTCAGATCTCATTTGCTTCATTTATTATCAAGCTAATTTTTGAAGGATCCAAGCCCAGGCTAGAAAGATGTCTTCCCATTCTGTTTAAGCCATATTCCTTGTTCTTGTCAAACTTCCTTAGTATGGTAGGCCTACTCTCTACAGTATTCTTCTTCAACGGTACTTGATACCATGATGTGCTCAAACTTTAGCAAGACTTCATACCACACAGCATCTGTAGATTATGTTCAATGCATTATTTACGCTTGTATTGGTGGCAAAACTCTTGAAAACATGCAAAAGAGATAGTCAATCCATAGTCAAGGTCAAGGAACAAATGGAACAACCGAGAAAACACTATATGTTAAATCATGTGATTGATAGCAGATTGGGGCTCCCATGAGCCATAAACATGAAGAATTATTAAAATATTAGTTACAATATGAAAATACTAAACTAGCTAATTCTTGAGTTCATCTCTGCATATGGTCGCAACAAATTAGATATGCGATTACAATACAGAGAAGGCATCGTAAAAATATAATTTCAGAATTTTCCCTAGCCTGACATGTTTTTCACTCAAATCCTTCATCACGGATAAGTGGAGATGGGCGGATAGATGCAGATGAGTTGTCATCGACCCAACTAAAGTATCTGCAGCCATTATTTCCCTGTGATACCCAGTCTACATTAGTTCTTATATTATAATGAATAGTATTTACATTAGAAACTTTAAATATATACACATTAGCAACCTTTTTTCGATTAGGGCAGCACCAAAATTGTCATCCAGGGTTGTTCAATGTCCGTGAAGTCTTCAACACACACTTCCCACCACCACATTGACAGTTTGGCACATTGACAAGAGTCATCGAACCTATATCAATAATGCACCGCACCATCGTTACTACATTTATTATTTTTATATGATTATTTTTATAGTCCAAATACACCAAGGAGTACCATCAGAAATATTAACCATTTACAACAATGAAAAGTAAACCTAAATCAAATAGCTCATTTTTTTATCAGCATGTGTAGTCTCTGTGTATATGAAAAATGAAAGAAATATGAAGCTAAAATAAAATAGTGAACAAAATAGTATTCCACATAGAGTGAATGAAATATACCATTAAAAGAAGGTGGAAAAATCTTGTCACGAAGCACAGACATAGGAAATAAAAAAGGGACAAAAGACAAGAAATAAGAAAAATCATTACGACTATAGAAAAATCATTTATACTATAATAAAAAAAAGAAACACTCTTTGTCAACAATTTCCAAAATCATTAGAACTATAAATGGACGGTTCTAATATTGCTTTACCATTACAACAATTGAGCATTCATCATTTGGTACTTCTTGGTGTATTCCATTTAAGTTTTTCAATTGCCGTGTTTATGTGCATGTTCTTTATGTGTTTGGCTTCTCGCCCTCACAAGGGATATGTCGATAGGTAATTGATTTGAAAGCATAATGATTTGACAGTCTTTTTTTAGGATAGGTGTAATCATCTCGCCAACCTTAATTAGCAATATTGGTGTCCTATCATTGCACAAGTGCAAGACGGTAAGGGTCTATTCAAGGAGGGATGAAAAAAAGGTCATTTTAACCTTGCAAGCCTAGGTTTTGGAATAGGTTTAGGTTTCTCAATAAGGTTGACTACATTGTTTTCCACATTATATGTAATGTCAACATTCACTGATTAGCAGATATTTCAAGTCTCCAAGTGTGGAGTTCATTGTCCTTGGTAGTTCTCTATTGGTTTACAACAATGCTTCTTCCCATAATCAAACAATGGATTTGATTCCAACCTAAGATTACATAAAACCCCTCATAAAATTTCAAAAAAATAAGAATATAGTCTTCATTCATAGTCACTGTTAATGTTCCTCAAATCAGTGATTAGAACAGGCAATTAAAACGTCCCTCAAATCTTTAATTAGTTGATTATTATATAAGCTCCTCAAGCATGAGTTGGAGAGGACTACATCAAAACCAAAATCATTAATCAGTTGATTATTATATAAGCTCCTCAAGCATGAGTTGGATGATGTGGATTATGTAGATATAAGAACTAATGTATCCACATCATCCAAATCATGCTTGAGGAGCTTATATTATTTACTGTCTCATAATAGTAAGATTGGTACCTATCCTAGTAAGTCATTACGAGATAGTAAATACAATCTACATCCAATGTTGGTCCACAAGCATGAGTTGGATGATGTGGATTATGTAGATATAAGAACTAATGTATCCACATCATCCAACTCATGTTTGAGGAGCTTATATTATTTACTGCCTTTTTGCCTTGGCATTTGTCATTATTTTTGAGAAATTCAGTCTATAAAAGGATGGTGAACAAAAATGATAGTCCAATAGATGGAAATTCAAGTCCCATAAATATCAGTGGACAGTGCTAAAACAAAATTATGATAGCCTTCATGTTGAAGTGACAGTCTTGCCTAAGAAAATACTAGACAATTGTAAGTCTAAACATTAAGGTTGTGTAGAAATAGTCTATAAAAGCTTACAAGAAAGACAAGAATGGCCTTTGAAAACGTTGGATGGCATGTTGATAATGGTTGCCATATAGAAACAGAAAAGGAAAACCATAGAATAGTCAATCCTATGAAGAATTTAAAAGGCTAAAATGGTAGACAATCTAAATGGTCATGTGACAATCACAAATGTTGTTGGAGTTGAACAAAGCAAACTAGGCCAAGGGAATGATGAACTAATAGGTATAATAGTCAATGTTAAACAAGTTGGTGTCAAAAGAACGTTGATCTCAAAGGATTTTTAGTTAACCGTGAAGGTAAAATTTTGAAGACAGCTGAAGACAACCAACAATCCAAGTATAGCCACAAGAAACATCACAATGAGGACAATCATCCCATGATAGTCATGCCAAACAACAATGAGCATGTAGTAGTTCTTGATGGAAGATCAAAGGAGAGTAGACAACAAGTCAAGTTTTTGCAAGAAGTACATGAAATATTTTAGAGGCTCAGTAGCATGACTCACTAACAGTATGGAGGATAAGATGACAATCCACTAAAGGACATTCATCCAAGGCAACATTATGAAAAGGATAGTACTAGAAAACAAGAAGTTTGGTAATGATGGATGATGGAAAGGTCAATGAGAAAAGTATGAATAGATTGGATCAATGGATTGGAATGGATATGGGCAGAGTATAGAAGAGTTTAGAATGATGTAAGAGTTTCTTGTGGATGAGAAGGCAAAGCCATAGTGCTTAGGGGAATAGTGTGATGACTATCCCAACTAGAGAATCCCTCATATTTCTCTCAGTAATTTGAATAGTTGTGCCATAGGATCCTTCAACTGTTTGTGGACCCTTTGTCTTGTAAACAATGACCAATCTTTCAATCAAATGCACCTTATGTTTGACATGTGGTGGTAACTTTCTCATTGTAGTGACGACTATATTGTTTAAATCAACTACACATGAATATGAGATAGATAATGAGGATGCACAAACAGGAATGATTCATATCTTTCAAGGTACAAAAATCTCCTAGATAGACAAAGGGTCCACAAACAGTTGAAGGATCCTATGCCACAACTATTCTTACTGAGAGAAATATGATATGAAAATCTCACAACTAGATACAGCTGCCCCAAGCAAGACAGTTTGCATAATTGGACAAGTTGAAAGGTGCCATGAAGAACCTATAATATAAAGTTGTGATTCTCTAGTTGGGATAGTCATCACACTATTTAGAAGAAATATGAAGAAATATGAATATGAAGAAATAGTACTACTCTCTAGGATATTTTTGTACCATTCTTTGGCACTTTCTTTTAAGGAATTCACAAACAATTTTATCAAGGCATACTCTTAGTCTGTCTCATATTCATGTGTAGTATTGTCAAACATATTGAGCACTTTAAATAAAGAATACAATGGAAAAGAAAGAGAAAATAGCTTTAAATCAAATTTTTAATTCAATAATTTTTTAAAATGCCAAGTTACTGGCTAATTCTTTTAACCAAAACCTGTATACACCTAAAAATGGTCATCTAGACTATTAGCCCCTTTTGCTAAAATCATCAATTACTTATTCTTGATCAAATCCTAGTTCTATCATTTATTCGATTATTTTCTATGGGCTAACCATCTTATCTGAAGTCTTTATTTAATTAAAAGGAGTTTCCTCCTCTTTTAATTAAATAAAAAGCCCCCCACTTTTCCTCTTATCCTAAGTTGCACAAATAAAGCATTATTCTTATTTTATAAAAAGGGAAAACACACTTTTTGTCTCATATGGACACAAAAGTCAACTCTTATTTTCTCATTGGAGGATACTTGTGCACATGGATTGCTCCTCTTTGATGCTCCACCGTTGATTAAATCTTTTGCCTCTTAATCTGCATTGTCCATTCCTTCTCATAGAAGGAGAGCTCTTTTCTTCATTCTAGATCAATCTTTTTATGCTAATGTTATGCTGCAGGTTTTCTAGGTCACTTTGGAGCTTTTTGAAGATTTGGAGCATTCTTGGCTTTTGCATCTACATGTTATCATAGTTTCATTTCTTGCATTATCATAGCATTCATAGCTTCATATTTAGCTTAGTTTCCTTTATGCTTTAGATTACTTCATCTAGCTTAACTAGGAGGCTTTGTAATACTTGTTCTTTCATTTCCATAGTTTAGCTTGCATATTCATCTTAATCTAGCTTGCATTTGCATTCTCATATTGATTCTTGAGGATATTGGCATTCTTGCCCTTGTCTTCATTTGAATCTCCCATTGCATGGTTTACTAGAAAGGTTATTGGCTTAATAGCTCTAGCTGAGAGCATTCTTAAACACCCTTGCACTCCATGCCTAGGGAGCTATGGATCAATTTTTGAGACCTCACTCTTGAGTGTTCTTGATTGTAATGATTCATAGAAGTGCACTATTTAGAGTACACAAAACCAAATCCAAATCCAAATCCAAGTGTAAGTCAAAAATTAGCTTGCCAAATACTCATCAAATCAATATATCTTTTTATTTGAATGTCAATTTTTACTGTCTAAAAAAACTATACATGCACACCTATGATTCTCTATCAGAAAAATATGAATAAGAACTAGTTTTGGATTGCACCGAGACCTTTATAGTGCCATGAAGAACCTATAATATAAAGTTGTGATTCTCTAGTTGGGATAGTCATCACACTATTTATAAGAAATATGAATATGAAGAAATAGTACTACTGTCTAGGATATTTTTGTACCATTCTTTGGCAATTTCTTTTAAGGAATTCACAAACAATTTTATCAAGGCATACTCATTGTCTGTCTCATATTCATGTGGAATGGATATGGGACAGTCATCACACTATTCCCCTAAGCACTATGGCTTTGCCTTCTCATCCACAAGAAACTCTAACATCATTCTAAACTCTTCTATACTCTACCCATATCCATTCTAATCCATTGATCCAGCCAATTCATTCATACTTCTACACAAACAAATTAACTCACCAAAATGCTGTCATTCTGGGATAGTCATTATAGGGAAATTGACCAATCTTTCAATCAAATGCAACTTATGTTTGATGTGTGGTGGTAAATTTCTCTATTGTTTAAATCAACTACACATGAATATGAGATAGACAATGAGGATGCACAAACAGGAATGATTCATATGTTTCAAGGTACATTAGGAACAATAGATTCCAAGTGGAGATGCATTAGGAACCTTATTGTCGTTCACTGAGATGTAAGACTGAGGGAATGATGACAGTTGGTTGGAATGGTTATGTTAGGAAGTTATGGGATGGTTATGTTCCCTGTTAGTTGGAATGGTTATGTTATGAATGGTCATAGGGAGTCTCTATTACAAAACAGTGAGAACAGACTGGTGTATGTTTTGGTGAATGAAAAGACAATAAAAATTTATTGTTCTATGCAATTCAATGACTATTTGAAACTCTATTAACTTGGTTGAATTATATATGCATTGACAAAGTCTTTTTTAACCAAATTGACTTGCTATTTGATGAGTTTTAGTTTACTTTGAACTTGCTGTTGCGCTGGTGTAGAACAGTGGTTATCTTTTAATTGTTTTGTTATTGTAGTAGAGTTTTAGATAAGTGGAAGTCATTCCATGAATAATATAAGGCCTAATTCATGGAATGAAAATTATTAACTTGTATTATATAAAGCTAACCGTGCATATGCAGATCCAAGCAAGTTAGAAGTGATCACAGTCAAGAACAGTTAAAGAAACCAGTGAAAATGGTGGCTTGGGTGTAACAGTGGACGATCTGTCCACATAAGGTATCTATTTTATGTTTTGGAATAGTTTATTATGTTGATTGGAAGGTGATTCAATCACCAATTGGTTGCAAAAAAGAGTTGTGATAGGAGTTTGAAGAAGCCCTAAAAACCAGGGTTAGAGGGCACCAAATTTGGGGTTTTCTAGGTTACAAAGCCTTTGGAGTTAATTCCTTTTGCATATGGCTATTTTATGGCATAAATTTTTTTTCCTTCTATACCCCGAGCAAACTAAACCATTTTCATTAATGGTCGATAATTTTCATAGAAAAATGATGTCAAATGTACTAACACAACAATCGATTACACATTTAGAAGTAGACTATTATAACAATAATTAAATTTGTAATCCTTTCAATTCGTAAGGATCATAAATTTATTAGAACCTATCCTATCAAGGATTGAATCATAAATAAATAAGCTTATACCTCCTTCATGCACATATTACAATGCAATGGTAAGTGGAAGGATAATAACAGGTTCTTAGTTCTTAGGAAAAACAAATACACCATCAAATCAACTAAGAAAAAGTGTACAAATAATGTAAAGATTCCCTTTACATATGTTGTGAAAGATGGAATAGCATAAGAAAATAGGTGGGTGTACAAATAGAGTAGACAAATGAGCTTCCAATATGGTGTTCAATATAATTGGGGAAAATTGAAGGAAATTTGGACATGTCATGCATCGAAAAACCAATTTATTTCCCAAAATTTTTAACAAGATCCACGTCAGGTTGCAAGATCAAAATCAATTTATTGATGAAATTGGAATTTGACATCTACAAGAAAATGAAGGAATTGGGTCTTAAACTTGAAGAAATGTTTGGGAAAATCCATTTCATTTTGATGTTGATCCAATTGTCATGAAAGCTTCCAGATTTCTTCATTTTGTTATACTTGTCAATTTTATGAAACTTAATGCTTTTTTCTCCTTTGTTTTGCAAGGTGAATTGGAGGAGAAGCTAGGAGAAGCTAGGAAGGCAAGGAAATGATGGTGAAGTTAAGCTCAAGATTTCAAGCTCGAGGAATTCAAGTGAGAAGGAAAATTCAACATCAAGATTATCAAAGTACAAATTCAAGGCAAAATGAAGACCGAGTTCATGAAGATGCGAGTTCAAAGTAAACAACAAGTTCAAAGTAAACAAGGAACATAACCATCCCATAACTTCCTAACATAACCATTCCAACCAACTATCATCGTTACCTCAGTGTTAAAAGAATTAGCCTCATAACCAACTATCATCGTTCCCTTCCTAACATAACCATTCCATAACTGAGATGTAACAAAACCCTCACTATTCCATAATAGTCAATCAATGCCTGTGTGTGTGAATTTATAGTCACACATTGCTCATCATGTATAATACCAAAAACCTAATGTTTGAACTAACTTACCAAAAAGAATTAACAATATATGCCTCAAATCAACATTAAATTTCACACAATTCTACGTTCCTCAATTCTTACCTTTAAAAATTAAAATTTATGAGTGGGTTGTGAAATGAATGTCTCATCAATGATGTTCCTACAATACGGTAGCAAGAACTTTGGTATCCAATCACTTAATAGCATAATAATGTATAAACCTGTACAAAGAAGGTAGATGAAAATTCTTATATTGCATGATTGGTATTAGTACTATGGAAGGTATGAGAACTAGTTTTGGATTGCATCGAGACCTTTATAGTGCAATATGAATTGCTAATATGAAAATCTCACAACTAGATACAACTGCCCCAGGCAAGGCAGTTTGCATAATTGGACAAGTTGAAAGGTGCCATGAAGAACCTATAATATAAAGTTGTGATTCTCTAGTTGGGACAGTCATCACACTATTTAGAAGAAATATGAATATGAAGAAATAGTACTACTGTCTAGGATATTTTTGTACCATTCTTTGGCAATTTCTTTTAAGGAATTCACAAACAATTTTATCAAGGCATACTCATTGTCTATCTCATATTCATGTGGAATGGATATGGGACAATCATCACACTATTCCCCTAAGCACTATGGCTTTGCCTTCTCATCCACAAGAAACTCTAACATCATTCTAAACTCTTCTATACTTTGCCCATATCCATTCCAATCCATTGATTCAGCCAATCTATTCATACTTCTACACAAACAAATTAACTCACCAAAATGCTATCATTCTGGGATAGTCATTATAGGGACAATGACCAATCCTTCAATCAAATGCACCTTATGTTTGATGTGTGGTGGTAACTTTCTCTATTGTTTAAATCAACTACACAGGAATATGAGACAGACAATGAGGATGCACAAACAAGAATGATTCATATGTTTCAAGGTACATTAGGAACAATAGATTCCAAGTGGAGATGCATTAGGAACCTTATTGCCATTCACTAAGATGTAACACTGAGGGAATGATGATAGTTGGTTGGAATGGTTATGTTAGGAAGTTATGGGATGGTTATGTTCCTCAACCGTGTATCTATCCTCCACCCAATGATTTTGAGACCAAGTGTCATGTAATAAACCTTTTATTTACTGTTGTATCTTTGGTTTGACTATTTAAACTATGTCCAGATCTGATGGTCGACACAAGATCAATGGCCAAGGGCAAGATGGCCAAACCCAACTTGCAATGATACTATATTTTCCATTTCACTGAGCAACGTCTTGTGGCAAATTTTAGGCCATGCAACTATCTGCCTGTTCTAACATGACCAATTAAAGATTGCCACCTATCTGGTCCCATGCCACATCCCCGCAGCTACCATAGCTCACCTTGGATACGTATGTAATTGCTGATGTTTACCATTGCAGTCCTCCTACAAATCAAGAGAAGATCAGTTATGTTGATTATCTGCGAACACAAATTCTTTATAGAACTGGTAACTAGCCTTTGTGGAGACAATAAAATCACTTAAGCTATGGGAAACTACCTATATGAAGTCAATGTACATTTAGACAAAAAGCATAAAGGTGAATTTGCAGGCTAAAGCTAAGAATAGGTATTTCACATAAGTTTGAATGAGTCAGATCTCAGATCATGTAGTGCACTGTGAGAGGATCATTATTGATGTAGAATGATGGTCCTTTTTCCTTGTGAACTTTCAACCATCAACATATCATTGAATCCATCTTGTGCAAGGACAATAGATGGAGCATATGTGTGAGACAATTATATTAAATGGGAGGACTGAAGTTTAGTATGGCCTGTGATCTGGAAATTGATAAAGAAGTTTTATGAGACTCATTTGAGTTATATGATTATATGGTAAGGCTTTGTTTTCTTTGTTTTATTTAGAAAAATAAAATTCAATTTGGCACGCTGCCTTGTTAGATTTAAAAATCAAAGCTAGTATGAAGTACAAATGACAGTTCTTGTGTGCTTATGTGAGAAATCAAAAAACTATTTGGACAAATAACTTTATACTGAAAATCTTAACCATGACTAGGAGTAGCTTTTAGAATAAGATTCACTTAACTTCCTAGTATTATTATGTTCTTGTATATGATCTTATTGTTTTGGTAATGCCTGCATTTCTAAAGCTCTAGTATTCTTTTGCATTTAAACTTTAAGCATTTTGAGCATTTTTATGCTGTTGTATATCTGTTATTGTAAGATGGTGAATGCATTTTCATAATGATTGAATTTTGTATTTTGTAACTTATTTTCTACTTTATTGATGGATCTATTGAAGTGTGTAAACATTGTGAATGAGAAATGAATTTGTACTCTGTAGTACATTGATCTATTCAGGCTAGTGATTTTCTCTTTTTTGCCAGTTTCCTTGTTGATTCTTTAATGCAAGCCATTAGAATTTGAACTCCCTAAGCATGAATATTGATTTTTTATATTATAATGTAAGCATGACTCAAATTGTTTGATATAAAACCTGTGTGAAGGAACATAATATGTTTCATTTAGTTCCATGGATTTTAAAGAAGTATAATTGTTAACACCTCATTGTTATTTGTATAACATAGGATAAGAGATGATATCCAACAACATATATGTTAATCTCCCTGAATCTTTTGCCTATCAAACACTCACAACCCAAGTTTTCACATGAATGGTATGGGGAATAATGTTGTATATAGAAGCATTCGTACTCATAGAGGAAGTTTCCATGCTAGCACAACCACAAACATAGAGGAATATTATACGCAGGAAGAAATTCTTGAGTGGTTGCATATGGCATTCAACAATTTTGATAGTGCTAATGGCTTACGAGGGAATATAGGATTGAAGAGAAGCTACTATGGTAGGAGAAATCTACAAAGAAATGGAAATAGGTGATGGTAATGTTTTAGACATGAGTGATTGAATCAGTTGCATTGTATCTAAGCACATCCATGTAAAAGTTTAACTGTAAATAATTGTTTTCACTTGTCTGTATCTAATTCAAGTGAAGGTAATCCAATGAACGTGTAACAGTAACATTAAAATAACACTGTTATGGATAAAATCATATATCATTTTAATATTCTATTGAAGAGCATACTTAGGAACCACAATCATGCATTTTAACAGGTTCTTCTATACTTCCCCAATTTCCATTTAGTTTCCAAAAGAATTGTATAAACCTTGGTACTATTGTGTTAAGAATCCTGACACAAAACTGCTTCTTTAGAGATTCCAAGTTCATATTTCGTGGAATCAATACAAATTTTCTATATGCAATATTTGAATGCCAAGAAACTTGCTCTAGTGCATGAATTGTTTCTGTTATTTGATTTGATGAAGTAAGATTACAGATTAGTTTTGTGGAGCTTAAAGTCTAAAACTAGGACTCCTTAACTTACAAAATGCTAATAATTCAAAGAAATAATGCTTGTTAAGCTGGGGTAACATGAAATTTGGAGGCTCCCAATTCATGCCTTTATTTACAAAAGTATTCACTTTAGTGTGAATGGGATTAGTAAGTTTGCTATTCCCATCCTCTAGATGAAGAAAAAGTAAAACTTATCCTTCTGAAGTGTTAAATTTTGAAAAGCTCTAATTACTATTTTTGAATGATGGAAAAATGCATTTTATACTATTTTTGAACAAAGTGTTGCATCAATCTAATTGCCTTTTGAAGAAAGCTAGAAGAGCTAGCATCAATTTCTGTTCATGATTGCGGAAGGATTTAATTTCTCTATAGACACATGAATTTAGTTTTGACATATTGGAAATCCCAAACTCAGTGAACATTTATTCTCATTGGTATATATTAGCAATAGCTATCATACTTTTAAGACTTTCCAATTCATTAATGTAAGCCTTGTGACATTGTTTTTACATGGTGCTAATAAATTCTATTTATTCATAATTATGAATGAGACCTGATTCAGCCATAGTCCAAAAAGGGATTAGCCTCAAAGCATTGAGGTTATTGACTGAAAATGGTTCATGGATCACTCACATGTTATTCAAGTGAGAAATTTATGCAGTATTTACACTGTGCAACTAAATAAAATTGTTAATTTTCTTAAAACTAAAATGCCTTACTACGCATTATTTTGATTTTTGACTCAAATGCCATTGCAAAGTATTTGTTGAGAAAACCTAGATTTTGATTAAAAGATGTGAAATGGTAACACAACTTAAATAAAACTGACCAGAAGTAAATGCATGTAACGTCAAGATTATAGTCCATGAAAACATCTAAATTTATCAAGATCACAATTTTGTCAAGTGTTACAAAACATACATAATGTAGAACCAACACAAGAATATTGAGAGATCTTAATGACTTGCAAAAGCAAAAAACTTACAAAAACAAAAAAGATAAATTTGACAACTCAATGCACTTGTTTGCTGCAAACAATTTAGTAACATTACACAACAAAAGAATGTTAAAAATACTAAATCATTCAATTGCAATTAGTACTACAACAAATACTAGAAGCCAACCTTATATTGAAGCAGTCTACTTTTTTTGTAATAGACACCAGTAAAAACATACACTAGTCTGTTCTCACTATTTTGTAATAGAGACTCCCTATGACCATTCATAACATAACCGTTCCAACTAACAGGGAACATAACCATCCCATAACTTCCTAACATAACCATTCCAACCAACTATCATCATTCCCTCAGTGTTAAAAGAATTAGCCTCATAACCAACTATCATCGTTCCCTTCCTAACATCACCATTCCATAATTGAGATGTAACAAAACCCTCATTGTTCCGTAACAGTCAATCAATGCTACATTGTTTCTGCATTTTAGGAGTTAGTAGGCTATTATACAGGTTAGAATAACACATCCCATGAAGCCAGGGCCCTTGGATTTTCATGGGATGGTCATATTATGAAAAGAACCTAGACTGTTGCAAGAAAACTCAAAACTTATAATCTATCAACTGATACCAGGCATCTAACTATCAGCACAGTGTGTATCAATCTTGTTCAAACAAATAATGAATGAAAAGGAACTTCTATTACATCTTAGTGAATGACAATAAGGTTCCTAATGCATCTCCACTTGGAATCTATTGTTTCTATGGAACAATTTGTTTAAACGAGCACTGGTGTTTTGGAACTATATGCAGTCCCTGTTATTATAGAAACCCATAATTTACATTTGCAGGTTCTACTAGACTACTATGTATTTGTTGTGACTGTTGTTCATTGTGCGATTAAATGTTTTGTTAAGACACAGTCCGCCACTAGTTAGAAACTTACACTTTGGATAACGCACCCCAAATTCATACTCATGCATTTTTAAGTTTGATTATGTAGTATTATTTAAATTTTTTCCACAGAGTTCCATTCTCCAACAGACCGTGTTTGAAGGTATTGCAATTGGCTTTGTTATGGGACTCAACCCTTAACTTGTATCTCCTCCACAGGAATCCAATGCTGTTGGAAGGGGAGCAAGTTAAGGTAATGTATGCAAGTAATCAAAAGGCTCAAAATTTGGGGAGACCGATTTAATGCTTCAAGGCTGAAGCCTTAAATTGGGAACATTTCATATATGTAACTAACAAAATGATAAATGCTATAATGGAATGAGTTGGGAACCTATTAACTTTAGGATCAGAATCCATCGAAGATATCAAGCAACATTACCAGAGATGAGTACAAGAAAATGAAAATACAGTGCATGGTAATGAAATATAGCAAACACGGATTAACATACCTCAAACTCCACGGAAGATAGTAATGAAATGAGCTATTAACCTCTGGTGTAGGCACGCTCTTCAGGAATAAGCTCCACTCCGCTCCTTAGCTTAGCAATGAAAATCCTAATTCATGCGCTCGCTGCAACTGTTAAAAGTGAAAATGAGAATTGAAATGTTCTTTTTAAGTAATATGCCTGTATTTGTCAAAAATTTGACCATCATGATAGTCGTCAAAATTTTGACGAACACGGGCATGGTTTAAAAAAAAAACAAATTTTTCCTTCTATACCCCGACCAACCTAAACCATTTTCATTAATGGTCGAAAATAATGGTTGAAAAATGATGTCAAATGTACTAGTGACCATTGAATGAAGCTTGGCTATATTAAGTAAAATCTTAAGACTCATGACTCTTCAAATTCTCTTGTTTCCTTCAGACCTCCAAACATGTGTACTTTGAGTAGCCCTCCAACGAATGGACTTGTGATGATTTTCACAATAGTACATGGGTAGGAGGACTACTCAAAGTACTACTTAGGCAAATCTAAATGTTCATCACCTATGCATATAAGAGTTGATCATAGAAGGTATATGCTAGACCCAACAACAAATAGATTTGTGGTGATTTTCACAATAGTACATGTGTTGTTGGGTAAGCTCCCAATAGCGCTCAGGCAAATATGCATGTTCATCACCTGTGCATATGAAGTGGCTCTAATGGAAGATACAATCACTAAATTCTGCATACTCCTTATTTTGTTTTGTGTTGATATTGTCAGACATGGTCTTTCTTGAATGGAATGACTCATTACTTGGACATTGACTAGAATGTTGGTGGAAGAAGGATGATTTGTTTGCAACCATTTTTTCAACTCTAATTTTCTCAACACAAAGGGACATTTATCATAGCCATAGAAACATGATTATTTTCAAATAAAATACACCAAGGAGTACCATCAGAAATATTGACTATTTACAATCATGAATACTTAACCTTAATCAAATAGCTCATTTTTTTATCAGCATGTGTAGTCTTTGTGTATATGAAAAATGAATGAAATATCAAGCTGAAATAAAATAGTGAACAAAAATTCAAATTCAAGGCCTAATTTATCAAGAGCAACAAACATTAGGACAAAAGAAAAATCATTAAGAGTATAGAAAAATCATTAGGACTATAGAAAAATCATTAAGACTAGAAAATCAAGTTCTAGAAAAATCATTAAGAGTACTATAGAAAAATCATTAGGACTATAGAAAAATCATTAAGACTACAAAATCAAGTTCTAGAAAAATCATTATGACTATAGAAAAATCATTTAGACTATAAAATCAAGTTCTAGAAATGGACGGTTATGATGCTTTGCCATTACAAAAATTGAGCATTCATCATTTGGTACTTCTTGGTGTATTCCATTTAAGTTTTTCAGCTGCTATGTTTATGTGCATGTTCTTTATGTGTTTGGCTTCTCTCCCTCGCAAGGGATATGTCGATAGGTAATTGATTTGAAAGCATAATGATTTGACTGTTCCAAGTAATGTTTTTAATCCTTTGAAGTTTCTCATGATCTTGATGTAAGTTGATTGGATAAGCAATTTGGGGATCCAATAGGACTTTAGGGGAGTTCAATAAATGTTTTGGAAGACTTAGAGGAACTATTAGCATGATTGTTCCTTCATCTACAATGAGTTAGACTGAATTTGCTAAGTTTTTCCTTTGTTTTGAAGTGTATTTTGTGATCTATTTCCTTTCCATGGACCCATGGAAAAATGATACTAACAATGTATTATACAACTCTAATGTTCTTGACTTGCAAAGATTTGAGAAAGTAAAGAGAACACTGGCTATGTTTAATGTTAACTGTTCCTGCACAATCCACTCATACAACAGTGAAATGCTATGTGATTGACAATTTCATACAATTGGTCCTTTGGCGTGTATTAAACAGAATAGAATTTTTAGCATATTATTATCATTCTATTTCTTTGTTGTAAAAATGTCATTGGTTCAGTTTTAATCTACTGGTGTCATGCCCTAGCCCATGCTTTATCTCCATTATTTAATGTTATTCACTGTTTTGAAATGTTGACTGTGGTTATCAAATGGAAAAAATAGAAAAAAAAATTGTACACGAATTTTTTTTACAAAATTGAACTAATGACATGTTTACAACAAATAAATATAATGATAATAATATGCTGAAAATTTTATTTTGTTTAATACACGCCAAAGGACCAGTTGTATGAAATTGTCAATCATGTAGCATTTCACTGTTGTATGAGTGGATTGTGCAGGAGCAGTTAACATTAAACAAGGAGCAAACTCCTCAACACATCTTGGAAACCATTGAATTTGATAATAAATGAAACCTAACACCAACACTATTCCTTCTATTCACTTCTACCAAGAATTCCAGGACAAGCACAAGCTATTCCAAACTTCAAGTACAAGCTATTCCAAACTTCAAGTAAAATGAGAAATATGCTTATCAAATCATTCATATTTATAGTAACCATTCAAAGGATCAGTTTGTCAATGAACTCTCTAACTGTACCCCTACGGTAGAGAAAGGGAACCTCAAAATAGAGAAAGAAAACTTAGTAAAACCAGTCTATGCTGCTGTTTGTGAGGGTACAATCATGATAAGTGCCTCTCAAACCTCTCCAAACATGTAAGATTGTCTTTAAATACTTTATTGATCTCTTCTAAACATTAACCAAATCAAACCTACATTTGAATCCACACACAATAACCCCAAAATGAAGGGTTTTGTATCCTTTAATGAATCTCAGATACTGGTAACGCATGGACAGTCAAACCAGTAGTCTCCAAAGCATTCAATAAGTGACTGGATTGTATTTAATACATGCCAAAGGACCAGTTGTATGAAATTGTCAATCATATAGCATTTCACTGTTGTATGAGTGGATTGTGCAGGAACAGTTAACATTAAACAAGGAGAAAACTCCTCAACACATCTTGGAAACCATTGAATTCAACAATAAATGAAACTGAACACCAACACTATTCCTTCCATTCACTTCTACCAAGAATAAATCATTTAATCCATTCAACATTACATATAATCATTAGACAGTTACATTTTTTGACTGTGTAGAGGAACAATCACGACCAAAATGATCAAAACTACTTTCAGCCTTGCACAAGCTATTCCAAAATTCAAGTAAAATGAGCAATATGCTATATCAAATCATTCATATTCATAGTAACCATTCAAAGGATCATTTTGTTAATGAACCCTTTGACTGTACCCTTGCAGCAGAGAAAGAAAACCTCAAAATAGAGAAAGGAAACTTAGTAAAACCAGTCTATGCTACTGTTTGTGAGGGTACAGTCATGATAAGTGCCTCTTAAACCTCTCCAAACATGTAAGAATGTCCTTAAATACTTTATTGATCTCTTCTAAAAATTAACGCATGGACAGTCAAACTAATAGTCTCCAAAGCATTCAATAAGTGAATATGAATGTTTGAAAAGTTTCCTCTCAACTTCCCCAACCACTCCTAATCAGTTAGAGGGATTAGTTGAATGTTTAGACACTAAAACTTCTTAAACATACTGTATCTGATATGATGAATTGTAATATCAACAAACATGAATCCAAACATTTGAAAACAGTGAATCGATATCCTTGAGCACAAGCACCAATAACATCAAATAATGGAGGTAAAGCACGAGCTACGACATGACACCAGTAGAATGCGGTCATTTCAGTGAGCATTCATGATCAAATAAAATGCAATGCATTTGAAATTTGTGGTCGAATATGATGCCAGAGGCTCAAAAGATGTTGCCCGTCAAAGATACCAATCAAAGATGAAGAAATCACATACCTTCTCTCATGCTCAGCTTGCATGAAGGAAGATTTGATAGCCAAATCTTCCTTGTACCACATGAAGAACATGCCATTGGTTCAATTTAGCATGTTATTATCATATCAGATAAAGTATGTTTAAGAATTGTTGGTAAGGATAGGAATAGTGGAGATTCTAGAAATATCCCTCTAACCAATTAGGAGTGGTTGGAGAAGTTGAGAGGAAAGTTTTCAAGCATTCATATTCACTTATTGAATGCTTTGGAGACTACTCGTTTGACTATCCATGTGTTACTAGTGGTTGAGATTCATTAAAGGATACAAAACCCTTCATTTTGGGTTATTGTGTGTGGACTCATCCGCTTTAGCCTAGAAGATCAAGATGGGGCAGGAGGACATTGTGGTAGAAGAAGTATTTAAAGAAGCAACAATAAGCAATAGAAAAGTTTTCAGGAGTTTGGAACAACATTTCAGAATCCATGAATGGTATGGGTAAGGTGACCTTCATTCTTGGCTATGACTTCAATGAAACATTGGATATGGCTGATAAGAAGGATCACTTGTTGATAGTGTTCCTTGAGGGAAGGGGGATTTTGAAAGACTTGTTATCATTGTATCGTGTATTTTCAATATGTTTGGATGTAGGGCAAACTAGGAGAATGAAGGATCACTCACTGATTGCATGATAACCCAATTTTGAAGGGTCACTAGTTGAGGGGACAGTCAAGGTCTGGATGTTGATAGTAATTAATTGAGGGAAGGGGGATTGTAAAAGACTTGTTATCATTGTATTGTGTATTTCCAATATGTTTGGATGTAGGGAAAACCAAGAGAATGAAGGATCACTCATTGATTGCATGATAACCCAATTTTGAAGGGTCACTGGTTGAGGGGACAGTCAAGGTCTGGATGTTGATAGTGTTCCTTGAGGGAAGGGGGATTGTGAAAGGCTTGTTATCATTGTATTTTATATTTCCAATATGTTTGGATGCAGGGCAGACTAGGAGAATGAACGATCACTCACTGATTGCATGATAACCTAATTTTGAAGGGTCACTGGAAGAGGGGGGAATGAAGGATCACTCACTGATTGCATGATAAACCCACCAAGCATTATTTCCTTTAAGTTTCCACAATATCTCAAAATATGATCATTATTCTTTACTTTCTTCTATATGCTATTCTTTCTATGGTTTTGTTATCTCAGAAATATATCAAAAACATTGCAGATGTGCATATAAAAGTAAAATATTGTCCTTCAATTGTTCCACATTGAAGCATTTCCTCTTGGGAGTATTCTCTTTGTTTGTACAATATCTGTCAAAAATGGTTCCCATATTTCTTCAAGATCTATTTTAATCTTTATAGTGATATTTTGATTAGATTTGACCAATAGTTGATTTCATTGGTATTTTATAGCATATACCCCTAATGTGAAATGTGGAGAGAAAGAAAGAGACACACTAGGTATGAATTACATGATATACCCATCATCACTTAGCACTTAAATAATAAATTATGGATAGGGAACAACCCCCTAACTTTTGGATGTTTGTTTCATGTTAGCCTCTTATTATATGCAAAGGTAGGTCTGTCTTAGGCTAACAACCAAAATGTAGGGGCCATAAATTATGGATACCAAAATAGTGAACACTTGTATTAAATTAGGTTCACCATACTACAAGGGAATGGAAACCATGCAATAGTGCCTCATGGGGATGGAAGCAACCCTTCACCAAGAAGATGATTGTGTCTACAATATTTACTAGAGGCAAAGAACATAATTTGGTTCTAGCAATTACTCCTAGAAGATAATGGCACCCACAAAACACTTGGAAAAGATAGCACTCACTATATCTTTTATCACTCTTTTAAAGCTGGGACAATAAATCTCAAAGATTGATCAATGAATTCTTGAACACAAAGAACCATTGACAGTTATGATTCATGTGTACAATAGCCAACAACCAGTTGTTCCAATCATGGTGTCCAATAATTATGTTAGAAAAAGCATCTACAAATCCCTTACACAACCATAATAGATTCAAACCATGAACCATAAGAACCTAACAATGGGACTAAAAAAGATACAACCTAAACAAATCTTGATCATATTCCACCCTATTGTAAGGCCCAAGAAGTAACTCTATCTTAAAGCTACACATTCCTCTAGATGAATCTCAAAGGTCAGGTAGCTGAAGCATAGCAATAATTGAATGAATATAGGAATAATTTGATGTACAACCATTTGCTAGCTTGGTTTGTGGGTTTTCCACCTAATATTTTCCCTTTAACCACATTTATAGTTTGAGAAAATCATTAAAAAATGTTTCAGATTTATATTATCCTTTTGAACCAGCACACTGCCATAAAAATGCATAATCATTGGTCATATCAAGAAAATTCCTATTGATTAGTAGGATATCTTTATAAAAATTTGATGCATGGATTTCTTGTGAATTATCGTCTGCTATGTATCCTGCAACTATGAAAGGAATAGTGTTGGTGTTAGGTTTCATTTATTATTGAATTCAATGGTTTCCAAGATGTGTTGAGGAGTTTGCTCCTTGTTTAATGTTAATTGTTCCTACACAATCCACTCATAAAAAAGTGAAATGCTATGTGGAAGGGATGGTTGATAGTGTTCCTTGGGGGAAGGGGGATTGTGAAAGACTTGTTATCATTGTATTGTGTATTTCCAATATGTTTGGATGTAGGGAAGACCAGGAGAATGAGGGATCAATCACTGATTGCATGATAACCCAGTTTTGAAGGGTTACTGGTTGAGGGGACAGTCAAGGTCTGGATGATTGGGCCATTGGAGGACCCTAGTTATTTGTATTAATTGCTATTCAAATTGGATGTATGGATTTCTTATGAATTATCAGCTGCTGTGTATCCTGCAACTGCATCTGTAAATCTGCATATACTTCTCTAGGGTTGTAAGCCACTTAGGGATCAAAATAGAGAAACTAAATAAAAATTGTTCTTTGTCCTATTTCCTTTTAAAAAAGTCTCAACTATCAATGATACAATACATTTGATGCCCTAAGCTATCAATATAAATGGTGCCTAGCTAGAAGCTCACGGGCTGTCTATTTGATAACCGCAGTCAACATTTCAAAAAAATGGATATCCTTGAGTACAAGCACCAATAACATCAAATAATGGAGTTAATGCACGGGCTAGGGCATGACACCAGTAGAATGCGGTCATTTCAATGACAACAATATACAATGGCATCATTAAACATATATGCCAGTAATATCAACAAACGTGAATCCAAACATTTGAATATAGTGAATCGATATCCTTGAGCACAAGCACCAATAACATCAAATAATAGAGATAAAGCACTAGCTAGGGAAGGACACCAGTAGAATGCGGTCATTTCAGAGAGAATTCATGATCAAATAAAATGAAATGCATTCGAATATGATGCTAGAGGCTCGAAAGATGAAGAAATCACATACCTTCTCTCGTGCTCAACTTTCGCTCCTTTTCTCACACTCCTTCTCTATCTAATCAAAATAAAAATGATGAGGCTATTTCACTTTTTATTTTTATGTATACCACAAATCTATCAGAATTCTGATGGTCAATTAAACACCCATCGGAATACCAACATCATCAGGGCCTATTACTAAAAAAAAACACCAAATTCATAATAAAAAGTTACCCATCGAAAAGTTCTATCGAAATTTGGCCCCAAATGTAGTAGTGACACTTGAGAATTGGTCCCAAGACCTAGTGATAAGAATGTGATTGGAACAAAGTGGATATTCAGAAACAAGATGAATGAAGATGGCATAGTAGTAAGAAATAAAGCAAGGTTAGTATGTAAGGGATATGCACAAAGAGAAGGCATTGACTATTCAGACACATTTGCACATGTGAGTAGATTAGAAGCTATTAAGTTATTTCTAGCTTATGCTACAGTCAAAAACTTCAAAGTTTATCAGATGGATGTCAAGTCAGCATTCCTAAATGGAGATTTGAAAGAAGAAGTATACATTGAGCAGCCAGAAGGATTCACCTTATCAGACAGACCTGATATAGTATGTATATTGAAGAAGGCCCTCTATGGACTTAAGCAAGCCCCTAGAGCATGGTATGAGAGACTAGATGGATATCTAACAAAGATTGGATTCAAGAAAGGAGTAGCAAATTGTAATCTATTCATTAGAGAGACATCTGAAGGTCTACTACTTGTAGCTATATTTGTTGATGACATTATCTTTGGAGGTAATGATAAACTAAGTGCAGAATTTGCCAAAGAAATGCAGAATGAGTTTTAGATGAGTATGATTGGTCCTATCAAATACTTTTGGGGACTAAATCTGCAGCAGACATAAAAAGGAATTTTTATTAATCAGTCCAAATATGTGAAAGAGATACTAAAGAAATTCAAGATGGATGATTGCAAGCAAGTAGGAACACCTATGATCACTGGATGCAAAATTACAAAATAAGATGACTCACTAGGAGTGGATACAACATTGTACAAGTCTATGATTGGTAAACTCATATATCTTACTTAGACTAGACTTGATATTTCCAATGTAGTTGGCATAGTTGGAAGATTTGCAATAGCCTTGAATTCTTCTACAATTGTTTGGATCAAGTAGATGATAAAGGATTTTGGAATTTAGATTGATTATCCTATTGTTATTCACTGTGATAACACTAGCACTATCAATATGTTGAAGAACCCTGTGATGCATGCAAAGACAAAGCACATTGAGATCAAGTATCACTTCCTAAGAGAGAAAGTGGCAGAGAAAGAAGTCAAGTTGGACTATGTGAGTACCAAAGATTAGTTGGCAAACATATTTACAAAGCCCTTGCCAAAGGATACTTTTGAGTATCTTAGGGAGAAGCTGGGAGTAATTCCCTTCCCTGATTCTTCTTAGAAGTAAGAAGGAAAGGCATCAGTCCTCAGGGACTGATGGAAGGTTGACTACTCTACCTCAGGAGTAGTACCGGTGCTTAAAATGAATGGCACCCTTTGCCATTGATGTCAAAGCAGGAGTAATATACAGAGTCATGAAAAATAGAAGTAAAAAGGGGGAGTAATATACTAAGGGGGAGTAGTATTCAGTTATGACAGGAGTTTAGTTGAGGAAATGGAGAATGTTATAAAAGAAATGTTCATTTGGGTTGGTGGTAGTTTTTCATTCCACATGTTGCCATCAATGCCAAAGGGGGAGATTGTTGGAGATTTTCCAGCAGGCCAGTACTGACTCTATGTTTGTCATTGATGACAACATATGGAAAGTAGCATGCGTGGAAGTCTTATGTAGTAAGATTTCAGTATATGTAGCATGGACATGATATCAACATGATATCATGGGTGCAAAGGTTAACTGTTAGTACAAACAGTTATATAGCAGCTTGTGTCAGCAATGTTCCTGACAGAGTAACAGGTAGTGTTATGTGTATAGTTATCCATATAGTTATTATGGAGCCTTGTGTGCTTGGATATATGTTGAAGACATGTTAGTGATGTTTCAATCATGGACGCATAGTTTGATATTCAGTAGAAGTGAAGTTATGCAGTCAATATTCACCAGTAGAAATTTCTTGTGTTTGTTCAGTATTGGTTATGGAGTTGCACCTATCATTTGGGTATGCACCCTTGGAGTTAAGCTTAGAGAAGAGTTATTGATGTTTGGTTAAGAGCACATGAAGTAATTCAGCTTGAGGAGAAAGATCCAGTTATTTTGGTAGAGCCGATAGTGTGTAGTGTGTGTCTACAATTATCTTATTGGACATGTCCCAGAATGTGTTGCGTGCATAGTAGAGCCGACTGAATTATTATTGGAGTTTTTTATGGCTTCTCTAATATGATTTCAAGGTGGTTCTAATAGACCGACTTGATTATATCATTTAGAGGAAAGATATTTATAGGCATTCATTTATGATTGCTTGAGTGTGGTTCATGGTTGATTAAGCATAGCAGAGAAGAGTGTGTGAAGTGTTGAACCATCAGAGGAAGGTCTATGTGACCAAGTAAAGTGTTAGTACTATTCATTGGAACTAATCTAGATAGCAAGTCTAAGTGTAGTTCACCAAGATCCAAATATAGTGTGTATCTGTTATTCAGAAGGTTGTAGCCTTTTCCCCTTTAAGCAGTGAGCTCTCAGATAGTGCATCCTCTCCCCTAACAGGGACTATTGTAAAAGACTCCTAATAGGGTCCGACCCTTGACCAAGTCTACTGTACTAAATATATTGTAAAGAAACCCCTAACAGGGTTAAGGATCTTCTAACAAGGATCATAATACAATAGTACAAAATATTAGTGGGTGTCAATTCCCACCAGGGTTTTTACCTATTTGGGTTTCCTCGTAACCAAAATATTGGTGTTGTGTTCATGTGTTCTTTCATTTTGTTTATGCTTTATGTTTAAGTATACTTAATTGGATAAAGAATTGAAACTTGTAGATAACTGATTCACCACCCCCCCCCCCTCTCAGTTATCTCTTGGGACTATTCCTAACATCTTGACCATGAACCGGGTGAAAATGACAAAACCCCAAAGTAGGCCACTCAGAAAACTGGACTATGCACACTAAGAGATTTTTAACAATTTGCAAATGAAATAACACTGGCAAACTGGATAAATGGGCACATGGGGGGCTAAAAATAGACATGAACACTCTCTCTCATGTCTATAGCATGATGCAACAACTCACATGTTGTGACTATTCACTGGGCATTAGATGCACTCTTCCGAAGTGGGCTACTTAGTGAAATCTTGGAAACACACAAAATGCAGATTTTCGGGAACACTTTCAAATAGCCACTTCAAAAACATGTTAGAACTGAAAACTAGGACCTCAAACCTATTACATATGTCAAATGATAGGTGATAAACACCTTATCCAAGTGACTCATCATGAAAATCAATAGGCCCTTTTATCCATGTACTCAAACTCGGTCTCTTTTAAAGATTTTCATGGCACTAATCTAATACTTAGAGAAATTTTTGAAATATGGACTCAAAATCATATCACGATTTTTTGAGCTCCAACACAAGGTTAACCAAGCAAAGCAGCCCTAAGGAAAAAGAGGTAGAAGTGGAAATGAAGAAGAAAGAAGACAAAGTAATTGAGAAGGAAGAAGAAAAAGTATAGAAGAGGCCACAAGATCTGTGGAAGCTAGACATTCAAAAGTTGCAAAAGAGAGTGATAACAGATGGAAATTTGAGGACAATGGAAAAATACTATGAAAGGTATGACCCTGAGAATTAGGAAATTATTGAGGACACTATAATTGAGCATTTGTTAGTTTTTAAGAAAAACTTGTTAGAGATAGAAGGGAGTATCCCTAAGGAAGTGTATAGTAAGCTAGAGATTAGAAAAAAATTGGCACAGTCCAAAGATGAGAACATAATGACAAGGCCATAGAAGTCATGTTACCTATTGTTTCTATACAAGAAAGGGAGAGGATAATCAAAGAATTGAAACCTTTGTTGAGGCCCAAGACTAGATTGGTGAAAATCATGGCAGGGAAATATGATGAAGTAATGGAGGACACTCAAAAGGCACTGGATCAAATCCTTATGAGTGATATATCAAAGAAGACCTCACCTCCCAAGGTTACCAAACCTACACCTTTGGGATTAGGAGAAAGTTCCAATATAGTAGAAGAAAGTGAACAAGCTAGCATGCAAACAAACTTCTTTGTCTCTAGTGTGCCTGTGACCCTTGACACTTCGCACGATGTAAATGATCCATTTCTAGATAGCTTAGATAGTGTGATGACAGTTGAAGAAGAAGGACAGATAGAGGAAGAGAAAATAGAGGATAGACAAGAAGAAAAGGTACAGGAGAAGGAAGTACAACAAGAAGAAAGGAAGGTAGAAGAGATTGGAGCAAAGAAAGTAGTTGAGGTAAGAGTTGAACAAAAGCAAGAACTGGACACCTCCTCTACTCTATTGTTGGAAAGTATGTCCAAACCAGTGAGTATAGATGTGGAGAGCATGGATGCAGATGAGCTCATGAAGTTATCATTCATGGCTTTCGCTAAGGCTAAGGAAAGGTCAGTGAAAAAAGGAGATAAAAGAGTAAAGGTAATAACTAGGGCAATAGAGATAGTAAATAGATTACTCCCTATACCTATTATTTTTCAAGGTAAGGATGAGGCAGAGAGCCTAGGCATGGCATTGGACAGCTTTGACAGTCACTTTGAGTCACTACTAAAGACCGCAGAAGATAAGGTAGAGAAGAGATTTTTGGAGAAGTTGAAAGAAGTTTGTCAATCCATTTCATGGGACTTGGACATTCTTAAAACAAATACACTTAAGGCTACGAGCTGTGTAGCACAAGGTAGAAAAATATATAGTAACTACATAAATCCTTGTAGACATGTGAAGAACATTGAAGATATCATAGCCAAGGATAGGGCTACCCTAAACAATTTGATGGATAGTTGTGAAACATCTTCACAAACTATGGGAGAAATAGATAAGCAAACATCCAATCTTTTGGATAAAATGAGTATTCTGAATGTAGAGAAAGGGAGAGTGGTAGACACATTTGGTTTGCTAAAGAGTTTATTACCTAAGCTATCTATGCTTGAAGCTCATCTCTCAGAGATGGAGAAGATAGAAGGATCAATGTCTATACCCATAGAGATGAAGGCAACATAAACAACATCCTATGCACTGAATGGATTGATCCATGTCAGTGAACTCTTGATTAAGTCATGGATTGAGGAAGTGAAGACCTTGGAAGACTCTTTCCAAGATATTCTAAATCTGGTGAGTAATTAAGCACTAAGTATTTTTGTGCTTAGAAGTTTTAAAATTTTGCAAATACCTTTTCCATTCATGTCAAAGGGAGAGGAAGAGAAGAGAAAAATGAGAAGAGAAAATGAAGAGAGGAAGAGAAGAGAAAAATTAAGAAGAAGAAATAAAATATTAAAAAAAAAAAAGAAAAGAAAAAAAAAGAAGAAAAGAAGAAAATAGAAAAAAAAAAAGAGTTTATGTATATAGTAGAAGGAAGTTAGTATTTTTGACACTTAGTCATTTTTCACTAAGCGTTTCCATCAATGCCATAGGGATAGATTGTTGGAAAGTGATGTTTTGGAGCACTAGGGATCACTTAAGGGTTGTCATTTATGGAAAAACTTATGCTGGAGTGATCACATGTAGAGAGTTTTGGTACTGGAATCACAGTCACGAAAATGACTAAGTATAGAATCAGGATAACAATGTACTGTGTTATAGTTTTGGTTAGTGATGATAATGTATGATGTATTATGGCTTGCGAAGTTAGTAGAAGGCATTTTGGGATATGTAGGACCTTCATTTAAGGTTGCATGTATTTTGGTGATCAGGTCAGTAAGATATAATATTGTGAAGGTATGCGAAGATAGTGAATCAGTTAAACATGGCATATGAGCAGTTGCGAAGATTGAGGCAAGGTTAGTTGGTATGGAAATGTGCTAAGTTAGTTGAATGTTGTATATTGCCAACACTTTGGTAATATATGATCACTGACTCTATTTTTAGCATTTGCATAAGTTTTTATTATATTTTGTGATGTATTTTGAGAGCCGACTGGATGGAAGAATTAGTTTAAGTATAGAGTGCTTTATGAAAAAGATATGTATGATTATGATGATGATGTGATGATGAAAATCTGAGAGCAAAGAGCAGATGCGAGATCAATGTTTGACAAAGCTACAACTAGAATTATCTAAGCATAGCAAGTGCTTGTACTATTCATTTTTGGAGAACTCTTTGAGATAGTATTTTGATTGTAAGAGTTGTAAGCTCACCACCCTTAACAGGGTGTTTGTATACCCCTAACAGGGTTTTGTATTCCTCTAACAATAAAATGTACTATGTAATAATCAACTCCTAACAGGGCTAGATCTCTTAACATGGATATAATATTTTAGTGCATAGTTGTGGGTACCATCCCCACCGGGGTTTTCCCTTGGCTAGGGTTTCCTCGAAAACAACTCATGGTGTCATGAGTAATGTGTTATGCATTTATTTTCTTTTCATTTCAACATTGTTATGGTTTATTTTCAATTGGTTGAAGTTTAAATTAAAGTGTTGTAATATTGATTCACGCCCCTCTCAGTATTACCTAATCCTAACATGCTTACCATCAATTGAAATGGTCTTGATGCCTTTGATATGTGCACTTCCTTCTATTGGAACTCTCAAAATTTGGAGAAATTTGAAAGTACCATGTTGAAATTTTGGTTAAGATATGAAAAGAGTACCCCTAAAACCTATTTAAAGAGGCCCACTTTGAAAGTGTGTGAGTTGAAACCTAGTGAGTGTTATCAGAAACTACTTTGGAATGTGTTCTACACTTATCATTTTGCTCATGTATCTATTTGCAGTCTTCCAAAATCTGATTTGACAGGTTTTTGATGCACATGTTTGTAGGGGTTTACACCAATGTGCATATGGCACATGCTCATAAAATCCAAGTAGCCTAGTTTAAAGGCCTATATTGCACACCCAATTGTCCATCATGATAAAACGATCATTTTCCTATGTTGAAAACATGACAAATAACCCCTAATTCCATTTTCAAACCCTGGTCAATTTGTTTGACCTATTTGCCAAGACAATTCCAAAAGCAATTTATTCAGGTTTTCACCATGCACAAAATTATATCTATCAGATAGCTATTTTCATGAAGTCCTATTTCATAATTGGATGATTTTCAAGAAGTGCTAATTGTTCCCCTATATTATATGTATCTCAAAGTACCTAAGTGCAATTTTTCATACCCTTAGAAGTTTTTTTGATATTTTTACCAAATTAGTATGAGATAGAGTTCATAATGTTTTGCATGTGTATGTTTAGAACAATTTTATAATAGTCATATTTGATCATCAATACTTGCAAATGTGAAGGTGTTTGACAAATCCTTTTGGCACATGTTGCCCTTGTATCTTAATGAACTTATGTTCTCAGTAGTGGCCTCTCAAAGTATCATTTGATATTTTTCCAAAGGGGATGTTGAAAGGGTTTCATAATGTTTTCAGTCTTGTTTAGTGTAGATAAAATGAAGTAAGCAAATTTGATAGTCGATTTCTCTCACATAAGAAAATGTCATGAAAATTTGTTTTATAGGGTGATTCTAGGCATATCAGACTATGTGTTTTTCAGATATCAGGGTCTCATGAAAGTGTTTGATCAGTTTTTGAGGACAGTTCTGGACGCTCTGGGCTTAGTTTGGGCACTTAAACAAAGATGTAGAAAGTTGATTTTTTAGTAAGCTCCAACTTCGTGTGTTTACTCAAAATGCATGATGAATTCATCAATGATAAATTTCAGGGGTCAATGGTTTGAAAATGAATTCTTTTAAGCTAGGTCTGCTTGGGGACTAGACTTGCTTCATCAAGTTGTAGATCCTATGATGAAATATGGTCTTATACTATGCAACAGATAGGGGCACGCAATTTTTATGCCAAAACCCCCAAAAATTATGGTCCTTGTGCATGTGGTTTGCAAGATCTGCACAAACATGGACTTGTTGAAGGTTTTTCGGTCTTCAAACAAAAGAAATTAGAGGCTTTAATAGTCAGAATCTACATCTCTTTTTGGCATTTGATCAGCTTGCACAATGGTTGAAAGGGTTGCAAATAATTCCTTGCAAATGCAACTGGTAGGTGTAGTGCCAGATTTCACACACCTTTACCAGTATTCTCTTTACCTGCACTCAAATGGGGGAGATAAAAAGTGATACACACTAGATGGATTTTGGAAATGGTTTCTAGAAACTTTAAAGAAAATGCCTGGTAGGTGTCGATCCTGATACAACAAACTTTGCTAGCACTTGACCTGTGTATAAGGGGTGTAGTGAATTGTTTTCAACTGAGAGTGAATTTTTTTGACAAAGGTTGTCTCAAGTGCTCCAAGTATATTCATGAGTGGAAGCATGTTAATCAAAAGGGAGAAATAAGGGAAAATAGAAAATTAAAGGTTAAATAGAGGGAATATTTCAATTGAAAGATATTTTTCAAAAGTGGCAAAGAGCATATCATAAAAGGGAATCAACTATTTTAGAAAGAGAAGAATGTTCTTTTTTTCCAAATTAGGTCAGAGGAAGAGGAAGGACACTTGTCAATAGCTAATTAAATTTGGAGTTTCTCTTTTATATATTCTTTTCTTCTCTCTTTGTAAAGGATTTTGAAATTTTGTCTTAATTTTTGTGTGTATATAATTAATGTTGAATCTGAAAGTCATGGATAAAATTTGTTGATTGTGAATATGTGTTTTCATGGGTGAATTGTAACTAGTTTGTAAAATTAGAATATTATGTTTTAGAACTGTGTCCATCATTCTAAACTCAATTTCATTTGAATACAATGCATAAAGGGTGTTTTGAATTCAGCTCCCTAGTGTTCCTGATTTGTTTCAGTTGATTGTTGCTTTCTTCCAAGGGAAGGATTAATTTTCTTTAAAAACTAACAATGTTTGTGAGTGGATGATATGGATTTGTGAGAAGAATTATGAAATAACATGAGCATCTCTATTAATGTTAGGCATTAACAAAGTAAGGTCTTTTGGTTATAGTGTGTTTACCAAATGGAATTATGTTTACATTCTCTTGTTTGACTCCATGCCCTAGGATAAGCACTAGTCTATGTAGGGCTTGATTCATTTTCAGAATACATCCATTATCTAATATTCTTTTCCTTTCATGTTGGTAGAAATAGGGTTTTCACTCTTAGTTGTGTTTATAATGCATAAAATCATAGTAGAGCCAATTTTGAAGACACTTATATGTGTTCTGATTCATATACCGAGTCATCTATTGTATGAAACATATGTCATTTATATTTTTGAGATTTGTACATGTTGCAAGGATCACACATCTAGGTTTTGCAGAGCCCAAAGTGTAGAAGTATTTGTTCATTCCTTGAGTTAATACTTTTATCTTAGGTTTTTGTTGATAGAAGAAGATTAATTCTTAGGAAAACTCAAGGCATCATTTGGAGTAACCAAAACATTGGCAACTCTATTGGGGAGTAGTAGTGTAAAAAAATATTTATCTATCTTGGAATCTCTGGTATAAGTAGTCAAAATCAATACCTAGTTGAGTTAGCCCATCTGAGTCACCAATTGACAAACTAGTGACTCTACTGGCCGAGATAGACATATAATACCTTGTCAAAATATATCCTAGAGTCTTTGGTATTTCTTGTTGAATCAAGAACCAGTTAGGGTCCAAAATTTTTAGAATCTAAAACTTGTTTTAGATTTGTGTAATCTTTTCTAGAGAAATTTTGTATTGCAACAAGTTTGAAAGTTATATATGTGACTCTGCTATTTGGAAAAGACCCAAAATGAAAATATGTTAAATGACATTTTGTTGTTTAAAAATTTTCTCTACAAGGAGGTGGTGACTCTGAGATGAAGATCCTCATGGATATTTGAAGAAAGTCTCAAAATTTACAAATGTATACTACTACTATAATGGTTCCAAGTATTTTTAAAAGTTCAAATGAATATTGTAAAATCTGAAAGTTTTTTTTTGAGAAAAATAATTTCCCTATTAAGTGGTTTTAGCACTAGTTTAGAGGAAAGTGTTGGGAATGTATTTGCATACTTGTTTGTTGTAAACTTTAGCTCATATGCTCTGTTGTAGTATACAAATCTACTAAAGTGTTTTATCAAGCAAAGTTATAGTCAAGTTGTATGTCTCTTATGCTTGAGTCTATATTGTATGTAATTGAAATGCAAGGTTGTACCATGGATTTGTACAAGAAAAAATAAATGTATAATGAATATTTTCAGCCTTGTATGTTTCCAAATGTAACCATGCCTAGTGAGCTATCACTATTGTATAATAGGAGAAATTTCAGTTTTGAAAGGTACAAAGATCTAAGTTTTAGTGGCATCCATGCTTACCCAAATCCTATTTCAATTGAGGTTAATTAAGAAATATTTCCTAGATTTAGTGGTATGAAAGAAGAATCAACTGAAAGACATCTGAAGAAATTAATTGAGCTGGTAGAGAACCATGGTGTTGATTATGAGGACATCATTATGAGATTGTTTGTGCAGTCTTTGTTGGGTGATGCTAGAGAATGGTTCTCAAATTTATTACCACAATCAATCAACTCATAGGAGAAGTTTGAATTAGCATTTAATGAGCATTTTGGTGAGTGGGTTAGTGAGGATACCTTACTCACTAATTTCTTTAACATTCAAATTGGAGATGAGGAGCTAGTGTTAACTTTCAATTTGAGATTTATGAGAACAATAAAGAGAATCCCTCAAAAGTGTAGACCTCAGAATGCAATGGCATTAGTTATATATTCGGGTGCATTCAATAAGAAGTTGAGCTATGTATTAAGAATTGAGAACCCAAAAAGTTTATATCAAGCACTAGAAATAACAATGAATATCGAAAAGGTGGCCAAATTTGGGATGATTAGAAGATTCAGGCCTAAGGATGTGAGACCTTATGACTTGAAGTCCTATGTAAATGAGGAACATACTTTAGATGTTGTAAAAAATGATTTAAGTGATTGCCAACCTGTTGCTCTAGTTAAAACTTTTGAATGCGTATCTTCTTGTAGTGTTGATGATTTTTCTCATAAGGTAGAGGTTGAGCCAAGAAGCTATATAATGTATTCTAATGAAGAAAGTGCATTTCATCCTATTCCTACATCACATGTATTTGTCCAAATAGTGCATATGAAGAGCTAGTTAAGATATGTATACCTGAAACTAATGTTACATGTGGTAGTATACCTACTATCCCATTAAAAATACCATTTCATACAAAAGATTAGATTTCTCCTCAACCTTCTTGTCAACAAAGTGTTCTTTATTTAGCATGTATGGTTGAGAATATTGAAGCCCAAAGTGAATAGGATAGTCATGCCAATCTTGCTGAAGTTAATGAGGATCTTTTCTATAAGGAACATAACCGCATGTCTTCATTTTAAAAAAACCATAATGCTGATAGTTCAAATTCTGATTCTTTTATTTATAATGAAGATGACTATGATAATGAAATTGATAGTTCTTTTGGTGAAATCTCTAATCCACTATTTAATATGGATGTAGAGATGAATCAAGTAATGCTTTTCCATAGCATCTTTGAGAAGGGTTACCATGCGGTTTTTAACCCATTGTATAAAGAAAAAATTGAAAATTTTGATGATGAAAATGTTGTATCGGTTTGTACATTGAGTGACTATAGTGACAAAGATGTAATATCTATTTTGATGCCACTCTGTGATGTTGAATCTTCTTCTAGTCCTGACCTTGAGAGTTCTTATTGTGTGCTATAATTGTGTCACACTTCTATGAATCATTACATTCAAGAACACTCAAGAATGAGGTCTCAAAAATTGATCCATAGCTCCCTAGGCATGGAGTGCAAGGGTTTTAAGAATGCTCTCAGCTAGAGCTATTTAGACTATAACCTTGCTAGTAAACCATGCAATGGGAGATTCAATGGAGACAAGGGCAAGAATGCCAATATCCTCAAGAATAAAGAATGAAAATGCAATGCAATGCTATGCTAGAAATGGAAATGCAAGCTAAGCTATGAAAATGAAAGATGCAAGTATTACAAAGCCTCCTAGTTAAGCTAGATGAATTAATCTAAAGCATAAAGGAAATCTAAGCTAAGAATGTCATGATAATGCAAGAAGTGAAACTATGATAACATGTAGATGCAAAAGCCAAGAATGCTCCGAATCTCCAAAAAGCTCCAAGATGACCTAGAAAACCTGTAGCATAACATTAGCCTAAAAAGTTGAGGATCTAGAATGAAGAAGAGAGCTCTCCTTTTAAAGGAAATGAGAAGGAATGGACCATGAAGATTAAGAGGCAAAAGATTTAATCAACGGTGGAGCTTGAAGAGGGATCAATCCATGTGCACAAATATCCTCCAATGAGAAAATAAGAATTGACTTTTGTGTCCATATGAGACAAAAAGTGCTTTTTCCCTTTTTATAAAATAAGAATAATGCTTTATTTGTGCAACTTAGGATAAGAGGAAAAGTGGGGGCTTTTTATTTATTAAAAGGGGAGGAAATATTCCTTTTAAATAAATAAAAACTTAGGATAAAATGGTTAGCCCATATAAAATAATCGAATAAATGATAGAGCTAGGATTTGATCAAGAGCAAGCAATTTATGATTTAGAAAAAGGGGCTAATAGTCTAGATGACCATTTTTAGGTGTATACACTTATAGCATGAATATTAATGATGATCCTTGGGATGAATTAAACATAGAATCAAAAGTTGTAGTGCATGATGATTCACCTAAATATTATCATAATGAGCACAAATTTAAGTATGATAATTTTTTCTTTGATATACAAGCATGTGTTGAGATAAGGCATAGAGATCCTAGTGATATGGTTGAATTTGAATGCTTTCAATTTCCAGTTCAGCTGATTGAAATTTTGGTTGAGCCTAGTAGTGAGACTAAAAGTGAAGGATGTCATATTGCATATGAACATTTACCATGCTATGAGTATGAAAAGTGTGTTCTAGATTATGATGACTTTTAGCATATGCATGAGTTTTTTATGCCATTGAGTGTCAAGTGTGCTGATGATATTAAGAAAGATGCATGGATGAATGATGCCAATGATGACATTAATGATTAGATTATTCTCACAGATATTTTCAGATTGATCAAATTGTTATGTAATGAAAATAAGATGTATGACAGAGGAAGGTTTTGTTTCGACCTGTTTGGCAGCCCGAGGTCATCAATTGAGGAGTATGCTCAAGTTTCAGTAAGAAGGGGAACCCAATTGAGTGATAAGGTGTATGGTATGATCTACCAAAGATCTAAATCCTTTCTATACCCACAAGGGGCATGCATCCCTATTGGAGCCACTATTGGTACTCTCAAATTTTGGAGAAATTTGAAAGTACCATGTTGAAATTTTGGTTGTCATGAAAAAGAGTACCCCTGAAACCTATTTAAAGAGGCCCACTTTGAAAGTGTGTGAATTGAAACCTGGTGAGTTTCATCAAAAACCGCTTTGGAAATATGTTCTACACTTATCATTGTGTGCATGTATCTATTTGCAATCTTCTAAAATCTAATTTGATAGGTTTTGGATGCACATGTTTTTAGGGGCTTACACCAATTTGCATTTTTCACATGTTCAAGAAATCCAAGTAGCCCAGTTTAAAGTCTTACATTGCACACCTAGTTGGCCATCATGATAAAAAGATAATTTCCCTATGTTGAAAACATGATAAATAACCGCTATTTCCATTTTCAAACCCTAGTCAATTTGTTTGACCTATTTGTCAGGTCAATTCCAAAAGCAATTTATTCAGGTTTTCACTATGCACAGTATTGTATATGTCAGATAGCTATTTTCATAAAGTCCTATTTCATAATGTTGATTGTCAAGAAGCGCTAATTTTCCCCCTGTATTCTTTGTATCTCAAAGTACCTAAGTGCGATATTTCATACCCTTAAGATTTCATTTGATATTTTTACTAGTTCATAATGAGATGTAGTTCAAAATGTTTTGCATGTGCATGTTTAAAACAATTTCAGATTAGTCATCTTTGATCATCAATATCTTACAAATGTGAAGGTGTTTGAAAAATCCTTCTGACATATGTCACCCTTGTATCTAAATGAACTTATGTTTGCAGTAGTGACCTCTTAAAGTATTATTTGATATTTTTCCAAAGGGGATGTTGAAAAGGTTTCAAAATGTTTTCAATCTTGTTCAGTGCAGATAAAATAAAGTAAGAAACCTTGACAGTAGGGATAACTTTAAGAAACCCCCTTTTAGGAAAAAGTGTAAAATCCTGGCAAATCATACATTATTTTAGGGGGGAATTTGTTTTAATGTAGGCGATTTTTTTTTTCAAATCCATGATTTTTCATAGTTTTTATTGGCAATTTTTTCCCCGCCAAATGAAAATTTCATAAATTGCTGGTGAATAATTTTCTTGAAGTAAAAAATGATAATATATGAGGTGAATAATTTTATTTTGAAGTAAAAAATTATAATATATGAGGTGAATGATATTCTTTTGAAGGGTAAAAAAATAATTGTATTGGCGAATTTTATGTACTGTTTGAAAATTTATTTATTTTATTAGCTAATCATTCGTTAATTATGGCAAAAAATATATTTTATTGGTGACTTTCAAAAGATGAGACATAACATAGACACCTAACCTAACCTAACATACCTAACATACATACATTATTTTATAATGTTAAATGTATTATTTGAGACCATCTGATGATCCAAGATCAATGGCTGAAGTTTAATTTCGGCCCCAATTTCTTGAAGGAAATAGAGTTGTCGAGGAAGTCATCGAAATGTTGACATGTATCAAATAAGGGTAACTTGTCTGCAGACTACAGTGTACACATGTAGGTATTGATAATCACGGTCCTATTACTATAGTGAAACTTGTAACCTCTTAACTCGGTAAGCAATAAATGCCTTGTCAGTGACAAGCAAACATTCTTTAACTTGTCACACACCACTTCCAAATTTGTACAGATGATATAACCGATATCTAACATTTTTTGCATTTATGGGAAAGATTTACTGCCAGAGATGAAAGATTAAGGACAAAATTTTAATTTCTCACACGCATGCATTTAGGGGAAAGATTTACATGAAAGATTTAGAGGCATGTTAAGGACAATGGATTTAATACCATTAAAGATAGAATAATTTATTGCTAAGTAATGATCAAGGATTCAAGGGCTATTTATAGATGATCTAGCTTCTTTATTCCTCGATTCATCTTTTCTAGATAAATTGTTTGTTTAGGTCATTAGTCTGCAGTTGCACTTTGCAAATAATTTGTTTTTAAGGTTTCTGAAGTTTTAGATGGACACTCCAATTAGGCTTAGATACACATCTGAGGAGCCCTAGAAGGATTTTCTGGGTTCCTTTTCAGATGAAACCTTAGAATCAATTTGTAAGGAGGGTGGGCCTTTCGTAATAGAGGCTGTTAAAATGGTGCTGGGCAGAGAGTTTCTGTGCAATGAAGATAGGCACCGGGGAAACATGGACATTACGTCCTATTTTTTGGCATCTCTTCTCGACCTCGAAGGAGAGAAGGTGGACATGTTAATGCTGTTGAGGAGAGTTTTTAAATAAGACTACCTAGGGGACAATGTTGATGTTGTCATGTTCATGGAAATAGGGTTGGGAATCCCTTGGGCAAGTGAAATACCCAAGCTTCTCCTCCTAGGCCAGAATGTGGCCATGCAACCTTTTCTTTTGGGCCTGAATGCTGGGTAGTATAAGCGCCATAGGAAATGGGCCCTGATTACTAGGGATTTTCTCCAAAAGTGGTTTATGCTTGACAAAGAGGAGGCTCAGGTAGGGCAATATGGGTGGCTCGATGAATTCTCGTAGTTAATCCTCTTTGCAGAATTCTACTTAGATGGAGCCGAAGGGAAAAATCAGTAGTGGACTACTAGTGGGTTTTTTTGATAAAAACATACCTCGTTTTTGGGTTTTTTTGTTTATAGTAGGTTTCTCTTTGTACTGGAAGTGGACAATGTAATTATAATTTTATGAAAAAAAACAATGAAAATTTCGCAAGCTTTAGCTCATTTCAATTTGTACAAAAAATGGTTCTTAGACTTCTCTGTCACTGTGATTGCAATATTTTAATTAGTTGCTTTATCTGTGTATTAGACATGTATGATGTAACTTGTAAGTATGTTTCAGTAGAAATAAGGAAACGTTCAAACGATGCCAATGGTATTTCCATTTTTAAATCTGAATATTTAAAATGTATCATAGTTGTACAATGTAGACAGTTGTAGTTAATAAAAGAAATGTCTTATTAGTTATCACTGAGTACTGACATTAAGTTTGGGTAATGTTACCTGTCAAAATTCACACACTCGTACATTTAATATGAAAGATTTATAGAATTTTGAAGGAAAAATGAATTAATAAGGTTAGATAAAGAATTTATGGTTTTCTAATTATAATGTATGAGAATTATATGTGATTATAAAATTTATCAACGTTAAAGTTATAATCAATAAAAAATATCATTTTAACTTTAAGTATACTATATAATCAATTTGAAGGACAAATGAATTAATAAGGTTAGAGAAAGAATTTATGGTTTTCTAATTATAAGGTATGAGAATTATATGTGATTATAATTATCAACGTCAAACTTATAATCAATAAAAAATATCATTTTAACTTTAAGTATACTATATAATCAATAAAAAATATTACTTTAACTCATGTTTGGGAGACCTAGCGAGTCAGGGACCACAGAAATCTCATAATCTCTAAACACTAACCTTAACTCCGGCCTCTGAAATTTATTAGAATGTAATATTATTAAAAAAATAGTGCATTTTGAATTTGATTAGCTAAAATTGTTACTATTCAATTAAATAACTTTAAATGTTATTAACTTATTATCCATTATTAATTAATATTTATAAAGGAAAAAATAACAGTATAACATTTAACAATGTCTGTTGCAAATAACTACCATTGGATGAGCACAGATTGATGATGTACGATGGACTTCGGGATGAAAGGGAAAAGCAACCCTGTCATTTCAAAACCATTCTGGAATCATGACACATGTCACTAAACATGTAACACATTCCACTCACAGTCTCACATGGTCTACCAACAATGCCATTTGATGATGACATGACATGTTTGACTTGTGAGGTGAGTCAGCTGTCAGGTGACTAGGTGAGTTAATGGGACCCACGGGGCCACCACACTACTCACTAGATAGTGACTAAAAATGACATTATGACCGTTGGATGATTGTAGATCAACGACCCAAGTTGTATTTCAGGATGAAAGGGAAAGGCAACCCCATCTTTTCAAACCTGTTCTGGAATCATGACATGTGTCACTAAAGATGTAACACGTTCCACTCGCAGTCTCGCACAGTCTACCAACAATGTCATTTAATGATGATGTGACACGTCTGACTCGTGAGGTGAGTCAACTGTCAGGTGACTAGGTAAGTTAATGGGACCCATGGGGCCACCACACCAGATAGTGACTAACACTGACATTATGACCGTTGGATGATTGTAGATCAATGATCGAAGCTGTGTTTTAGGCCGAAAGGGAAAAGAAAACCCATTTTTGTAAACCCATTCTAGATTCATGATGTGTGTCCACTGTCCACTCACACGGTTAGTGACAAGTGTGATGACTGTAGATTGTACAATTTTGGCACTTTAAGTTTCACTTTCCAGTTTCCAATCTAATTTTTCATTTATAAGTATAAGTAGTCTGTAGATTTAGAAAGGGGTTACAAATTCTAAATTTCTAGGTTGAGGATTGAGGTCCGAGGAAAGAAACAAAGTCTCTTAGCTCTCTTCCCAGTCATAGTCTACAAAAATCAAAACTAAGGGTAACGGGTAACTACTAAAATCCTAAACACCTACATCTCGTATTTTAAATTTTTCAAATCTCTTGATTTACAACTTTACTATTTATATTATATAAAAAAATTAGCCTGTTAGGGTTTTGTAATGCCCCACCAGGAAACCCAAGAGAAGTTAACCTAAAACATGCTACTAAGTTTGGTGAATAATTTTTTTTTCTAAAGTTAACATACAAGGTAAACAACAGTGCAGAAACAATTACCATTTACTCACATTGATACAATATCCAACATAGATTACAAGACTCAAGGGTTCCATGACGTAGAATTACTTAAGAACAAAACATAACTAAAGAATGATAACAAAAGATTCCATAACATAAAAATTACAATTACATGATAACAATAAATACAATTCTCATGGACTTCCATGATATCCAAATAAACTGACATCCACTGCACATGTCGCAGGGTATGTAGTAATAAATCTAACTATAAAAGTACAAAGTCTAGATTAGGTATCACAGGCAATACACTAATACAGGATCACAAATAATGAAGATATGAAAAGATACATCAATGAAGCATCATAAGGAATCCATCTGTAGAAACACCATCAAGCATCGACACTAGGATGTCGAATCTCAAATGGTAAAGAATCACTACCACCCATCTATGTAGGACCACAAAGGCCTACCCCACCGTGCTGAGGAGATAACCACAAACCCCAATTGGATAACCAATACAAAACAAGGATATAAACTAAGCAAAAGGATCCTGAAAGAATTCTAACTCAAGGTAAGCATAATAAAGATATAGGTACAACTCACTAAACCAGAGGCAACTGACACATGTAGAATAACTAGACTATGCATATGAAGGTGTCATCATGTACGTCTAACCCTTGAGTTTTGTCTTGGTAATCTCTCTGGATCCCGACACCCAAGTGACCATACACGGTATCAATGACCTCTTGTACTAATGAAGTCATCAACTATGCCAACTCATACCTTAAAAGGGGGCTAGTCATCTTCTCAACACCATCTTAGTCTATACTAGCACTCAAGCATGGGTGAGGACTCATATCTTATTAGGTTCATTTAAATACCCCTTAATTATATTAGGTTATCACTTGATTACTGATACTTACAATAAGTGATCCTGGCAGCCACTTGTGGGCCCCGACGCTTATTGCAAGCCACCTCCTACTACATGTCCAGTTAAACTACCCTAGGCTCACAGATCTCTCCTAGATCTAATCAGGGATACAACTAGGCAATCCCAAATCTAGATTCACCAAAGAAACTAGAAATGATTACAAAGATAACATAACATAAAACAATGCAACATGAGCCCATATAGTCAAGTCAGGGATGATAATCAGAAAAGCACATACACATCGACACATAGCTAGAACAAAACATCTGACACATACCCCGGCCTCTGTATCCTTATAGGTCTTCTAATACCCGACAACCCATAATGTAAAAGAAGACACGAAGAATACAACACTCACGCCATAAAGAACTTGAAATATATCCATAAGCATTTGAATTTCATTACGGTAGATAATTGAAACTGAACCATAATTGCATACAATCCATAATGATCATAATTGAATCTATGCAATAAGATGATTAATCCCTATAGGAGAATTTGAACATAATCCCTATAACAATGTCATAAATAGGAAATATTCCCAAGACATGACGATCTATAGATTTAGCAGAATAAAAGCCCAATTTCACTATATAGTGTACAATATCAATGATTGATTATTTATGAATTTTCTTACAAAAATTTACCTATTACTACAGTATCCAAATCACATATTTGTTTAGAAATCACAATACCAACTAACTAAAAACAATGATTAAGAAAATTAGTCTAATCCTGATTAATACTATGAATTCAATCTAAACAAATATCATTTTCTTAATTTAGATATAACCACAAATTATCTAATTCAAATTACAAATTAAATTAGATACAAAACAAATATGATAACCTAGAATATAAATTAATTAAACTACCATTAAATAAATTGTATATATATATATATATATATATATATATATATATATATATGTAATATAAATTAAATAATTTATATATAAACTATAATATAAATTAAATAAGTTACATATATTAAATATAATATAAATTAAATAACTTATAACTTAAATAAAATATAAATTAAATTATTAATAAATTAATTATATTAAAATTTAAACATAACATATAAATTAACTTAAATAAATAAAAAATGGAATAAAAACAAAATTTTAAATAACAAAAAATATTGTTTTGTGGGGGGGCCCATGACCACCCACCACTCTGGCGCTCACGGTAGGCTAGCCTACCGTCGACAGTCCTAGACTGTCGTGCGACAACCTAGTCTACCGTGCGGCAGACTATACTGCCATAGGTGGATGTAAGGGGAGGGGAGGAGAGGGGTGTGGGCCCTAGCTCCCTCCTTACCTTTTTAAAAAAAAATGTATATTTTTTAAAACAAATTTAACAATGCAAAATTCCAGTCTTTTTTATTTTTTAGAAATTTATTTGCTAATACATAATGTATTTCTAATATTAAATAAATAACAAAAGGTACACATATAAATATATATTATAACTGTCATATAAAATTATTTCCTGTTCTATACTTTTATACACAGAGAATATCTCATTTTCCAGAAAAGGTAAGATTTCTCTTTACTCTTTCTTTTAAAATATCATTCAGTTTTGTCTTATTCTTTCTTAATGCATAAAATAAATTGTCATTCTCTTTGGCTAATCTTTTTTTTTGTCTTTTTCCAGGTAAATATTTTGACTGTAAATTTTAAATAGAGACTCATAATTTTACTCCAGAACCAATAATTTTTACCCAAATTGGTTTTTCTTTCAATAGAATTTATTTTCTCTCCACTATATAGTTCCAATATAGACCAGGGTTGATTTTTCATTTTACAAACAAACTATAAGCAATCTTCTGACGAAATTTTACCAGCATAACGGTACAATGCCAAGTAACCATAAAAACATAAAATAATAGATCTAGGGTTTCTCTAATACCCAAAAACAAAGAAATCATATAGATCTAATGAGATAAATCCAAATCTACTCAAACACAAAATATTACCAAATAAAATAACAGAAGGCACACAACAAGAATTTCAGAATCCTACCTTAGATCCAATGCTAGAAACTATAATGAAACCCCCTGTTGTAGATCTGAGAGTGAAATTTCTTCCAAATCCAATCTTGTCTGCAGATTTGAATACTATGATGAAAGCAGGAACTAGATCCAGATGCACAATCAAGCCCAAAACAACAAGCAACCACAACAATCCACAAATCTCCAAAATTCCAAGCACACAAGCTCTCCCCAAAAATCTTCTCAAAAACCTGTCTAATCTCCAAATGAAAAGCAATTTTCCCCTAATAGGGATTCAACTCCACCATTCATGCAAACCCTAGATGACTCACAATAGAACTCCTAATCAAACTCTCCCTTTTTTTGTTGAGAGAAAATACTAATTAATAATTAAAAATATATTTAATTGTACACAACTGAACTTAGTCTCCTAAAGACAAGTTGACTCCTTTTTGAAACATGACATATTCAAACTTTATAAAGCACATGTTAATATTAAAACCCATTATTAATTATTTTAATATTCCAACATCATTAAATCATGCAATATATTAATTTAATATCTAATGGACAATATTAAATTATATTTTCACTTAATTAATTAATTAAAACCAAATATCCTATTATTTGATTTTTAATTAATTAATAATCATACAAAACATAGGAAATGAATTTAATATTATTTTTCCAATATAATATTAATTTCCATAACTATAGAAAATCACATATTCAAACAACAATAAATCAAGATCATCAAATAAACATACAAACTCAAAGAAGGGATCCACGAACTATATCATCCTGACATACTCGGGTAGGGTAGTCAACAGATACTTATCCATTACCTAGGATAAATAGGCTTAGGTTTAGGGATTTGGGTCTATATATTATCTCCCCTCTTTACCATTGAGATGAATGTTTGTGGGCACGCTCACTCCTGCCAATTTAGGGAAGACGATGCCCTATACCTGCAAACCAATCATCACAAATCAAAGCATGTACATATATATATATATATATATATATATATATATATATATATATATATATATATATGTACATATATATATATATATATATATATGTACATATATATATATATATATATATATATGTACATATATATATATATATATATATGTACATATATATATATATATATATATATATATATATATATATATATATATATACATACACACACACACACACACACACACACACACACACACACACACACACACACACACACACATATATATATATATAACAAGCAATGATAGGGTATGGTCAGTCGTGTGGATCTCGATTATGCAAGTAACTATGCCTCCGTCCTCTACCAAACAAACACATCAAACAGATGCAGACACATGATAACTATACACATGCCAGTATGTGATTAGTACCATAAATCAATATAAAACATAAACATAACATCAAATGATATCATCATCTAATCTAGGAAATCACATGATACACATAAAATGAACAATAATCCATAATCATCATTTATTAAATAATAACTAATCACATCAAAAGTGACCTAAAAGAATTCGGCAACTGCAAACCAAAAGCAAACTACGGGTGGGTACTATAGGTTTAATTTTGAATCACCCCTATAAATTGTAGGCTTGTAGCTATGTATAAATATTTGAATTTTCCTACAAGTAAATAGTGATACCAGTTACCAACTTGCCATGATGGGAAAAACAAATATCAAGAATAAGACTATGAGTAAAAGGCCAAGTCAGACAATAGAATTCCACAATTTGCTTAAAACACTAGGTTTCACTGATTTATTCCATGATATTTATGATCCTATTATTCATGGAAATAAGGAATAATGGAAATTAGATTTGCACTTGAAAACAAGTGGAACGATCCAAATAAGGGTTCAAAATTTTATTCATTTAACCCCATGATAAATGCAATGACATATAAAATTGGACCATGGGTTGTTGGGTCGACACACATGGCGTTACCTCAAGTAGTCCCTTGCCCAGAAATTGTCATGGTCTGCGCTGAAAATTATGATGAAAATAGAAAAGAAATTGTGAATAAAAATACTCAGGAGGAAATTTTGTCCATAATCGAGAGTGAATTTTCTAGTCTGTTGAACTTGGGGTTTGAACAACAAAACTCAAACGTGCACATTGACCTGGGAAAGCTGGCAGAGGATTATGAAAAATTAGATGCAACACAAAGAGATTCTTATATCAGAGGAATAACAAGTAGTTCTAGTATGAGTCCAAATCATAAGCCTCCTTATGATTATGATATTTTTGTGCCATGGGCACAAGATAATATTTCCTTGCTAGCATTTTGTTTGGGATTGGATAGTAACAAACAAGTGGGTACCAACATTCTTGAAATGCTTTTTCATATTCATTTTGAAAAAGAACCAGTAAAATATTGTTTTATTGAGTACATTGTTCGTTGCATGCAAGATCAATTACTAATGATTCAAAGAGGTTCACAGAAGATATTTAGATTCACAACCTACTTGTGCTATCTTCTCTTAGCAAATCATCATGCAATATTTTAGACAAACAAGCTTTGCAGTCAGGGCCAAAATCCAATATATGAGTGGACACCTCAGATAAGGATGATTGATAATAGAAAGAACTACAACAATTTTGTAGACTTCTTTTTGGCACCAATGTACCATAAAATTATAGGCACTCCAATGCCTAGATTGCCTGTTACTTGTAGAAATTGCATTCAACTCGAAAGTCAAATACAATTGGTTGACTAGTACTTAATGGAAGAGTACACTGTGTTAAGGTTTTACGGTTTAGTGGTAGAACCCTACAAACTTCCAATACATGTAATAGAGAGGGTATTTGCATTGGAATATGTACAATAGATGGAGAGTACATATGTACTATTTAATGGTCAACAAAAGAAAATGATATTTCCTTCCTTGCTTTTCTCATTTGGAGGGTTCACATTTGAGAGAAGAGGATTCAAAGTGGCACAAGCCTTTTTTTCAATTTTTCACTTTGATGTTGTTAGTCACTAGTAGTATGATCCACTCAACATAATTGGAACAAAGCTTAGAGAGATTGAGAACTTTGCAAGAAAATGTTAACATGAAAGTATGCCATTGATTGAAAAATTTAAAAACATGGAGTCATGGGATGAGGTCAAAAAAGAGATGGAGAAATATGCTTCTGAAAATAATATGTCAATACAGAAATTGTTATCACAAATAATGGCATTGCACAAACAGAAAGGAAAAGTGCAGGCCATGACATTGTCCAATTTCTACCAGAAAGTTGCTCAACCATCTACAATATCTATTCCAAAAGAGCTAATGAATGAATGTATGGATGATAATTGGAATCGAACCAAAATTTCTGATTTTTGGGAAATGAGGAAGAATCTCGGTGAGCCAAAGACCTCTGTAGATCTTTATGACATGGAAGAGGATACAATGTTTAGCGAATTATGGAATAAGGAGCATCCAACTGAAGCATATGATGATGATGATGATGACTATGAACAAGATTCTGTGAATCCCACATCTAGTGTGAATCCCACATCTAGTAATGTATATTCAATTAGTAGAGGAGTTGATGTGTCCACAAAACTTCAATATACCAAAGGGGTGGATATTGTAGAAAAAATGGGCTACCTAAGTTTTGGTGGTCTAGGTCCTAGTGGACAAGGGCTTTGGTTTGTACCTAACCCACCAGTTCCACCAAAACATGGTGAGAAAATAGGCCTTGGAATTGGAGTTCAATCATCATATTCATCAACTTAGTCAATTTCATTTGTTCCACCTATTCCAAGCACTCAGATTCAATCTGAATCAAGAACTTAGATTCAATCTGAATCAATTGCCACTCCCACAACTATGGATATCATGGGTACAACTACAACTAGTGGTCCAAAAAGGACATTACAGATAGACATGAAAACAATGGTTCCCAGAGATCAAGGCAGTGTAAAGAAGCAAAAGGTTATGACAAGTATTAGTACAACAATGGCAATGGTGACTGTGAGTCCAACAATTGTCCAACCTTTAGGACAAAACCCTCAGAACAGTCCAAAAAATCCACTTGTAATGGGTTAGGGTGTTGCTAATCCTCATGATGGAATTAGTAGAACCACATGCAACATAGGTGGAAGCTCGTACATTAGTGCAAGTGCTATTTCACCATTCAAACATTCAATTGTCACAAAACCCTGATTTTCATTACAATGATTTTGTAACTAACTATGAACAATCAAAAAATAGGAATAGACAAAATAGTAAGACAATGAAGATGGAAGCAGTTACTACAGCTCATGATGTAGAACCTGCATCCAACAGGTTATTTCCCACATATGACCCAAATAAAGATATGATGGAATTTATGGTTGTTATGCCCCGAGCTAGAGATAACAATCCACCAGAGAGTTAGTTAGATCCATCTCAATTTCAAGTTAGCACCCTCCAAATGGATTTATCCAAAATTAAAAATGTGGACAAGATAAATGTGTCGAAAATGACCAACCAAGTGGTCTAAAGTTCAGTGATGAAGTTGGAGAGAGAGAAAGGAAAGCTTCAGGGCACAATAGATAAGTTAAAGGAAGACCTATCAAATGTAAAGGAAAATGAGAAAGAAACATAAAATAGGTGCAAAGAATTAGAGAGAAGGATAAAAAATTCATCCTCTAAAGAAGCAATTGGAAAAAAAGAACATATGGACGCAGAATTGAAAACTCTGAGGGAAAAATTAGAACAGAGTGAAAAAAAAAACTTGAGGATGAAAAAGCCTCTTCATTAAGTTTATACAAAAACTTGGAGAATGCGGGATAGGAAAACAATAACTTAAAGAAAGAATTGGAGAATGAGAGGGTAAAAAAAAAATAGTGGAGAATGTGGGATAGGAAAACAATAACTTAAATAAAGAATTGGAGAATGAGAGGGTAAAAACAAAATAGTGGGAAGAGAAACCAGAGAAAATAAAATGACATAGTGAACACCAGTTCTAAAAAATGAGAGAAGACCTAAAGAAGGAAAATAATACAATTAAAAATTATGAAAATGACTTGAATGACCATGTAAATAATACAGTCAAGCAAATAAAAAAATCTTCTGGGGCCAAATAAAGATGTCTGGTGATAGGTTGTGTGACTGGTTTGAACTGAATGAAATTCTTAGAGATGTTTTTGGGAAGCTAAAAGAGCACATTGAGAAGAACAATTTTTTTTGTCAGAGACAGAAAACTACAAAGAAGATTATGCAAGAAATCAACACAAACAATGACATGCATTTGGAAAGCAAGGGAATTTAGGACAGCATTGGTGCAACAATAAAGGTGAGCTCTATCTTTCAAAAATATCAGAAACTAATAGAAGCAAATGAAACTCTTGCCTTAATCGGGCAAAAAATTGCCAAGATGAATAGTAAAACAACCAAATTGATATCTCTTGGTTTTTTGAGTCCTGGTCCTCATGATTAATCATCAACGAGTTTCATTGGAAAAGAAGCTTACAAAAAAAAGTTGGAGGACACAATGACGTCTGATTTAGGCAAGCTTCCTTAGGATAGAAATCATGAAGGCATTACAAACTGCTTCAAAACATTGACAAATTTGAATGCAGTAATGAAAGGAACATTGCTTTCAAATCACTCTTCAAAGTATGGATGGATGACGAGGTTGTAGGTCATTTATTATAAAATCACAAATTTTCCCCTTCCAATGGATGAAGAATGGAGCATACTAAAGAAACTGACAGAATCATGTTCATCTCATCAATCGTAGTATGTGAAAGTACTTTCAGTTTCAATCATCTCTATATCTTTAGTATATATCTTTGATATTATCCTAAATACTAGAATTGAGTTTAAAGTAACAAGTTTGAACTTTGTTTTTTGAATAGGAATTAGGATCAATGTTGCAGTCTTGCAGATGTTATTGCCAATGCTAATTTACTAAACCGGCCTATCAAATGCAGAAATGTACAACTACAGTTCTAGAGATGTTGTAGACTTGTAGTTGTCTCACTGATTTAGATTTTGAGACTTCACATTAGGAAAATCAACTTGAAGTTGTTGTTGCTCCCTTGTTTCTATAAAAGGGAATTTAGGGTCATTGGCTTAGGGTAATGAAATTGAATTTGGGCAATGTGCCAAATTGCCAATGGGTATTGAGCCATTGACTTTTGTAAACAGAATCACAAAGTTGTGTTCTTCCTAGTATTAATGAATGAATTGTTACATTGTATCATATTTGTAATTAAATTAATGAGAATTAGTATTTCTAAGAATTGTAACATATGAATTGCTATGTTGTCAAAAAAAATAATGAAAAATCTACAAGAATTGTACCATATGAGTTGAATAATGCAAATGAAAACCATTATTAATTATGGAATTGAATCTTGAATCTTGATGACATTATCACCCACATTCATGTTTTTGACATTGGAATATGCTATTATGCATGATTGATGATGAGATATAGAAACTGACAGTAGACTTCAAGAAAAAGTTTAATAAATACCTAGGACTTGCTACTTCTACAACAGTTCAACTTCAAGCTGCCATATCATATCATTATTGAGATCATTGAATTCATTGCCATCAACTTCATAGCTTCCTTGGTTCTTTGATATGTTTTCTTCACTCTGCATACCTTCGCTTAACTGATGTTCACCGCTAGCAGTACCAGTACCAGTACATGAGTCAATGACATCATTGTCTCTGGCATTCCCAGTCCCAGTCCCACTTTGGTTTGAAATGTTTCCCAACCCTCTTCTCTAACATTTCTTCCTCCACAATTTCAATGCCCTTTCGTAAGGAAAAGTATTTACTTCATACCTGGATGTATAGAGCCTCAAGAAATTTTCTAGATTCTTGTCTAGTTTGTTTCTTAGCTTTGATGTTAGGAATCCCAAAGCACTAAAACTCTCTCATCCTCCACTGACCCCAATATCATGGTCAGACATAAATCAACAAGCTCAAAATATTCTGATATTGAATCAATCAACATTTCACTCTCAGCTAGATTTTTCCAAAGCCTTGATACCTATCCATCTTCACGAGGGTTCTGCATAATATTATATTGTTCCCTCATTGTTAGTGAAAAAAGACCTAATTGCTCTCTCAAACAAGATTCATCTAAAATTCCATTTAGAGTTACTCCATTTAACTCTTTGGTTTTGCAAAAATGATCTATCAAAGTTAGTAGCTTAGTTTAAAAATCTTTCGGACTGTTCAAACTCCAATATCAAGGAAGCACAATAGCCATGGATTCAAGTAGTTTGACTGGAGGGAATCTTTCTCTAATCTATGTGGAAAGATCAAAGGCAATGTGCTTCATAGAAGCTATTATAGACTCAACGATCTTGGTAAAGTCTTCCTTTTTAATACTTGATACTTGCCTCCTGGGGTTCTTTCTTGGTTCCTCAGACTCGATCCTGGCAAAGTAGTGCATTGGTATCTCAACTCCATGAACTTCTGCACATAACTCCCCATTTGCACCAATTTTTAAAAAGTTATCAGGATTGTCCAAATCTATGATTTTCAGCCAACTGGCAAATTTTACATCATCGACACATAATCAATAGAGATTATCGAGCGTCACGCATGTCAATTTATGCAATGCAACATATTCTGCAATATACATAGTTCTTTTCTGGGCCTTTTTCATTAAATTTCTCATTTCCTCAAGGATGGGGAGAAGACCTGCTAATGTTAAGAGTGTCTCTACACTACTTAACATTTCCATCAGCGTAGGAAATTTTGGTTGCCCTACTTCGTCATGACTTGAGTTCATTAGATCAAGCAACGATTGATATTTTGAAAAACCTCGATGTGCTAGTCCATCCAAAGAGATCCATCTGGTATCATTATCCTTAAGAAGCTTGTTCTCGTCAGTTAGTCCTTCAAAAAAGTGTTGAAATTACCTCAATCATTTTGGACTTTGACAAAAGTATTGGTAGAGCTCTTTGATTAAAACTTTAATTTTTTGTACTGGAGCATGCTTGCTAACAACTCCAAAAGGTAGATTCATTCTGTGGGCCATGCAGTGAATGGGAATGACATAGGGTGCACAAGAAGATTATATCTTTGTGCAAAGATCACCCCTATGGTCTTTCATTATTGAAGCTCCATCTGCTCCAACACACACCAGCTTTTTGGCAATCATCATGTCATTTATACCTCCATATTCAATTAGAGAACTCTTTACTAGTTCAAATAAATTTTCCGTTGTCGCATTATCTTTCATTTTAGCAATAGTTAGTAGATGAGGTTGGTGAACAAAATTGTGTACAATATAAACATACATGCATACCCAAGAAGTATTGTCTATTGCTATAATCTCATCTAAAGATAATGCAATAAAATTTGACTCTTTAATTTGTCTTCAGATCCTCTTTTTCAACCTCGGCAAGACAACTTTCCCATTCCCATCCACTGTTTATTGACCAGTGACTGTTAGGATAGTTACGAACTTTTAGAAAGTGTAATAAAGCACTCAATGATGGGTAGTCTATCATAGGATGCCCTCTGCTCAAAATATTAAACACAACACTTAACTCAACAACTTTTCCCATTAGTTATACTTCCAATGCTTTTACAAAACAAGCTTCAATAGAGCCTTTAACTTCATTAGGCTTCATCTTTGTATTATGTTGAAATTCATATAATTCTACAATCCTAACATGCTGAGATTAATCCTTTGTTTTCCATCTTATCACTGATTTTGAACTCTATCTATGGTTTTCTTTTCGTAAACTTTACCCATATGCTTCTCTATGGTGTCAATTTTTAGCTGCAACCTCTTTTCCTTCTTATTTATTTGGCTGCAAATCTTACATCTACATTCTACAGGAGGCTCCCCTTCAATTGGATTGACCATTGGCTCAATGAATGGATACTTTGACACCCATTCTACTTGAAAATTCCTCGACATATCCCACATCCTATCATTCTTTGATTTGTATGTTCTTTTCTTCTTCCCCGCACCATCATCTTCTCTGACATTCTTAGTCTCATCCAAGTCGATTATATCATTATGGCTACTTTGGGTACTTAACTAAAAATATTCTTCAATTTCATCATGATCTGAGATATAATGTTCACTGACTTCTTCAATATGTTGTGTAGGTTCAGGTTGTGAATCTTGAAAATCTTCTTGTGATGAAGTAACTTCCCGATTTTGGCTAGAAACATTTCCAACACCATGACCAAAGTATGATGATAAGGTTCTATGTTTTGTTGGCCTCTCTTGGCTTTCCCCATATGCTCCAGCCTTTCCCTTATTCTTGTTTGACATCTCGATTATTTTAAGAAATAAAAGGTTACCAGCCTACCAGTGAAAGAAAAAATATTAAACTTGTTGAAGAAGTGACAATAGAACTATAATATATATAAATATGATTCATTGACCCTTAAATCATGTCTAAGGTCACCACTATTCACTAACTGGTCCCCACTAAATAAGAATGAACTCAAATTTACATAGTCACAGAATAATAATCACTTACCTTTGCCTCAAATTCAATTACAGTCGTGACTCGCCAAAGCAGTCAAGACTCAACAGTCTGAACTTCGCTATTGATCAAATTGAATCGATCCAAATTGTGTACAATAACACTAATCTATGAATGTATTTATACTAATCCTTTTTTGGTGAATTGGGTGGGAGGTATTAGGTCTCCAAATATTTGGTGAAGCCCGCATAATTATAACACGTCTTGTGTTATTTCCTAGGTGATTATGGGTCATCCAATACCTTGGTATGATTAATAAAGTTGGCGAAAATCTATCAGATTACGACATGCATTCGTAAAATGCCTAGCAAATTTGGGGCCGCCTAAAAATATATATAAAACTATTGGTGAATATAGGTCATCCATTTGGGGCTGCTTTGAAATTATAGGTGACTGTTTAAAATATATCGTGCCCAAAAATTATATGCCATTGGCGATAATGGGAAATAAATGGAAAAAAATAGATAAACTGATGGGCAATGCACTCGGGAAGTGGCCCCAATTTTAATAAATGCGGGGCGATATGGTCAATCCCATATGGCCAATATATTCACCAAATTGGGACTCACCGACATGCGACATTCACCAAATGGTGAATAATCACCACTAAAGTTTTCGTTGCTTGATAGTTTATTTCTCTTACATTAGGAAATTTTATGAAACATTTGTTTTACAAGGTGATTGTAGGCATATAAGACTATGTGTTTGCCAGATGTTAGGGTCTCACAACATTGTTTGGGCTACTTTTGAGGGTAGTTTTGGAGGCTCTAGGTTTAGTTTGGGTACTTAAACAAAGATGTAGAAAGTTAATTTTTAGTAAGCTCCAGCTCTGTGTTTTGATTCAAAATGCATGATGAAGTCATCAATGATCAATTTAAGGGGCATTTTAAAATGAAATTATTTTAGCCAGGCCCACTTGGGGACCTGACTTGCTTCATCAAGTTGTAGCTCCAGAATTTAAATGGATAATATTTTAGTTTTTGAATAATTGTGATTAAAATTATAATATTAAAGTATAAGAAATGGGAGGATCATAAATAGCCCCAAGGTTGAGAAAAATTAGACATATGATTTAAATATGTTCAGAGTCATGGGGTTTAAATTTTTATTGAGTGATAAATGGGATCAAAAGGCTACAAAAATAAGTTTTTTGATAATGATTTAAAATCTAATGTTTTCACTACCATGGGAAAATATATTTAAACCTTAAGAGCATACAAAGGTAGAGGTAAGTAAAAATCAAATAAAAATTTGTTTTATTTTTTCCAACCCCGCATACCCACATGAAGGCCAACTGAATGTGATGACGGGCAAATTTATGGGGTGGCCCTGTAGCTTCATTATGATTTTTGAAAATTTTAATTTTTCCTACAGAAACATGAGGTATACTAATGAATCAAAGAGAAATGAAGCCCTGCATTCCCACACATGAAATGGTAGGGAGGTGAATTTTCACGCGAAATCCTTGGGAAGGAGTTTGAGGGGAAAATATTTAGGGCTCCTCTGCCAAGATGGAAATATAGAATGTAGTAGGTTCTTAGTAGGTTCTTCCACTGATTTTTATTTCACTAGATATTGTTAATGCAAATTCCTTGACCAACATGTTTACCAAATGCGGGACGCAGGGACTTCCATTCCAGCGAAGGAGTTTTGTTTGATATTATTATTAAGAATGCCCATGGTGACACTCTGTGTACGTCCATTTTGATCAACCCCATGATGAAATGTGGTCTTATAATATGTAGCAGATAGGGGAATACAGTTTGTATGCCAAAATCCTCAAAAATTATGGTCCTTATGGATGCCATTTGCAAGATCTACAAAAACATGGACTTGTTGCAAGTTTTTTAGTCTTCAAACAAATACAATTAGTGGATTTGATAGATGGACTCTAAATCTCTTGCAAATATTTGATCCACTTTCACAATGGTTGAAAGAGATATAGAAAATTCCTTGCCAATTTTTCTAGCACATGGCCTGCGCATGAGGGATGAATGTTGTAATAACAGGGTATGGACAAACATTAAGACATTGGAGGCTATTAGGGTTTAGTATGCTTCAATAAATCTAGTCTCATTACCCACTATGCCTATAGGAAATACACTTGAATGAAAATATTTAGAAGTCTTTATAAACCTTCAAGTTATTGCAAGTGGTAATTGTAATGCTAGAATTCCCCTTCCATGCTAGGATAATGAAAGTAGACAAAGCACATAAAATCTTTGTAGAATATCTTTAAGAAATATGATTCCATGGGAACCTTATATAGTAGGCTACACACAAGGGATTTGGTACAAAGGTTTGAAAAATTCAAATTTCATGGATGTCCTTTATAGCAGAGATTAAGTTCTAGAGCATTTTCAAAATTTTCAAGAAAGTGTGGTCTCTGGAGTTACGTGATTGCAGAATGAGAAAAAAATGGATTCATGAAGTTAGAATATTATGTGTTGATCCTAAAATTTGTACTTTACAATAATAATGACCCTCAGGGAAAGTCTGAGTGTTGTGGGACCAAGATTGCTAACACTCCGTCAACTTGGTGATGTAACAAATTGGCACTCAAATAGAGTGGGTGAAAAAAATATACCAAGAGGGGGAGGAGATCGAGATGTTTCTGATGACCCACAAAATGTCACAATCAATATTTAGAAATTTCTCGAAATTGGATTTTTTGAAGGTAAATTATAATTACTAAATTTAATTAATTTATTTAATTTTAATAAATTTTATGCCATGTTCAATTATCAATTTGTATATAAATCTTCTTAATATTTGAAATATTGTTATTAACTTACTTAGGTTGCTAAGACCCAATTTGCATCTCATACAATTGTTATGAGATGACTTCTCAAGGTGCAAGAAGCGTTGAGCCAAATGGTTATTTCCAACCTGTTGGCACACAAATTTTCAATTTGATTTTGATCATGAAAATACTTTATGTATGCATTTTAGTTAAGCCATGAGAATAGTTACTATTGGTTTTCCATGTGCAAGATTGAGCCATAGGAAGCATATATCAATTGAAAAATCCATATGTGACTTGGCTCTGGAAGATATACCATTAGCTGGGCTATTAAGGGCTAGCATTGATACAAGACATGAAAATATGATCTTTGGCATTTGAATCAGGTTGATAAGACAAAGCCATAGCTATACCAATGAATATTTGTATTATCGGTAAGATACCTTGATGAAGAATAAACAAAAAAAGCACTAAGAAAAATAAGTGATCATCCCAAAAATAATTCATTGTTGCAAGAAAGAGGACTTTGATGAGCATGTGTTTATCTCACTAAGTTCCTATATCAAAAAAGGTTGCATTTCGAATAAGTCGAAAGAGGGGTTAGCAAAATAAAATATTGCCCGATGTGAAGAATATTAAATGAAATACTGGTAGAAATAAAATATTGAACAAAGTAGGTTATCAAGTAAGAAAAATCAAATGGTAGCGAGGAGAGACTTATTCGATAAGTCAAGGGGATTTTCTTGTGGGGTCTAGTATATAGTATTGAACAAAATGCAATTTTGAATAATAGTTAAAAGTTATGTATCAATTGATGGAGTCATTCAAAAAGGGAAGTATGTGTAATCACCTAAAAATGGTCTAGCTAAACTAGATGCCCTAAATCTCAAATCAAGTGATCAAATCAAGCTAATCTCAAGCATAATTGTGTAATTGAATTAGATCGATTTAATTACATAATTCATCAATTATCAATCATCAATGATCAATCACCAAGAATCATTCCTTAATTATTTGTCCTAGTCATTTAATCAAATCAAACTCAAAATCACCTATGGCTAGTTATATTAATTAATGTCAATTAATTAATTGTCCTATTATTTTGTCAACCCACAAAAGGACAAAGGACTTACCTCCAACCAATGGGAGCTAATCACATGGATCACTCACATGGATCAAGTGAGAATCAATCTCCACCATTCATCAAAGATGAATCTCAACCATCCAATTCAAATTCAACCTTTCCCTCCAAGAGGAAATCTATAAAACCAATCTCATTTAATTCACTTGATATCTAGATCATTTTGCATAAGGAAACTCCGTCAGTTTGAATTCTAAATCTAGATCCATGCTTCTATTTCTTACAAAATTCTTCATTTCTAGCTTAATTATTCTTAATTGCATTAATGAATATGTCTAATCTCATTTGAATCTTCCAGTTCATAATTGTAATGTCACTGATCTATGCATAATTCTGAGAGCATACTAACATAGATCAAACTCTTTATGACTAGGAAGCAATAAGACAATTTTTTTAGTATTCTTACATGCTTTATTTGATTGATTGCTAACAATATAATGTTCTATTGAAGTGTTGTGTTGCAGATTCACATTGACCATAATTCACACACACATTTCTCACACCCACTATGGGGCCCAAGCCCTAGATTTCTACCATTTTCTATTGATTTTTGTTGCATTTCATCCTGTAGGGAATCACATCTTGGGAAGAAACGTTGCACCTCGCATTTCCTAGATTGTATCTGGGATTTCCCTGATCGCATCTGGTCACCTGTATTGCATTTGTTCAAATTTTGGATTGCATCTCATTTCCTTTGTCACATTTTGGATAATTGAATCACATATGGGAAATTGGGTCACATTCAATTATTTAGGATCACATCTGGGGATATTTCATTGATTTTTGGATTTTCTAACCCCTAATGGGTTAAACTGATGTTTTCTGTGGTTTTAAATAGCCTAATAGTGGTTTGCAGGATGAAATGATAGAGACTTTGAAAAATCAAACTACTAATGAGTGTATGCAGGTTGCCTAAAAGAATCAACAAGACTTCATGCTTTGATTTTTAGGAATTTAATACAATTTGATTTTATCTTGTACATTGACCAGAGGATTATGCTCTTTTCCCTTGAGGAAAATTAGAAACTCAAAAGTTAGTTTTTATTTTGAGATCAAATTGGGTTAATTGAATTTAAGCTTGCATGATGTCTCTTGGATTCATAATTTGAGTTAGGAGATTATGCTCTTCTCCTTCATGGAGAATCAGAAATCCAGAACTTGAATTGTTTATCCACTTTCTTTATTTGCATTACCTTTAGAGGGCATGTCGGTTGAGGAAAAAATCTCCCGGGAACAACCCAAGTGGGGACAAGTCTTAAGCCGACTCTTCCACCCCACTATAAAATTTGACACTTCCTTGAGGTGAAAACTTCGGAAAACATAATTCATCTTGTCTTGGAAAGTTGATCATCACTTCCAATGATCTCATGTAGAGTGGAACCACTTCAATATCGCTTGTGAGACTACACATTTTTAGGTTCCTATAGGGCTTATGGCCTCAATTCTTCTTGCGAGACTATGGGAGATGGTTATGAACGGATGCCTTCATTAAAAACTATAGTACCCACCCAAGTTTGCTTTTAGTTTTCAGTGCCATACTCTTTTAGGTTATTATTTTAGTTTATTGGCCAAATTATTTTAGGCCATATTTCATGTGAGTAGATATTATTAAGTGGATTATTGATCATTATATGTTTATCATGTGTTTGCATAGATTAGATGATGATATTATCATGATGTTATGTTTTATGCTTTGTATGTTACTGACCTCATACTTGCATGTGTATGGTTATCATCTGTATGTACCTATTTGGTGTGTTTGTGTGGTAGAGAACAGAGGCGTAGTTACTTTCTTTGTCAAGATCCACACGTCTAATCGTACCCTATCATTGTCTGCTATATATATATTTGATGTACATGCTTCTGTTGATGTCAGGTTTGCAGGTACATGGCATCGTCTTCCTTGAATTGGTAGGAGTGAGCGTGCCCATAAATATTCATCTCAATGGTAAAGAGGGGACTTAACAGTCAAACCCAAAACCCTAACCTATGCCTAATAATCCTAAGATTGGAAAAGTATCAGTTGACTACCCTACCCGGATTCATCTAGTTGACATGAATTCGTGGATCCCTTTCTTGAGTATGCTTGTTTTCATTTTGATTGGTCTCGGTTGATTTATTTCTTAAGTAGGTGATTTTTAATGATTATTAATTTAATGATAATAGTTGAAATTTAATATTAATTATGTTCCTAGATTGATTTGAGAAAATTAATTAAAAGTCAAATATCTGATTATTTGGATTTAATTGATTATTTAATTAAAAATTAGATTTAATTTTGCTTGTGTGCTTTATTAAATAATTAAATATTTAACTGCATGGTTTTATGATTCTTTAATATTTAATAAATTTTTTAATTATAAACATGTGCATTAACATTATTGAAAATTGAATTTATTTTCAAAAGATAACAACTTGTTCTAAAAAGTCAAGTTGAGTTGTGCATAAAAAGTTAAGTTGAGTTGTGCATAAAAAGTTATTTTAAATTATTAAATTAGGATTTATTTTCAATTTTTGATTGGAGTTGATGTGGGAGTTAGTTGTTGAGTTATCTTTAGGGTTGCATGAAAAGGGAGAATTGAATCTATATTAGGGGAATTGCATTTTATTTTAGAGATTAGACAGGTTTTAGAGCAATTTTTGGGGAGAGCTTGTGTGCTTTAGATTTGGAGGATTTGGATTGTTGTGGTGGCTTGTTGTTTTGGCTACATTGTGCATTTGGATTTTTGGTGTTTGCATCATTCGTGGATTCAAATCTGCAGGTTGGATTTATACTCAGAGCGATCAGGTGTTTACTGATCTTGTAGGGCTTCCATTTCTGTTGTGTGCATTGGACCTAAGGTAGGATCTGAAAATTGCTTTTCGTGATTTCTGTTTTGTAGTTTGATGAATTCCTATGTCTGAATGATTCATGTTTATCTCCTAAGATCTGTCTGTGTGATGTTCTTGTTTTGGGTATTTGAGAAACCCTTGGATCTGAGATTTTAGGATTTTATCAAAACTTAGCACATCGAAGTTATGTTGACAAATTTTTATTGAATAATTCTCTATAAAACTCCTAGAAAATGAAAAATTAATGTAGACTATAGTTCAACTATTGAGCCATGGAAAAATAAATTTAGTTGTGAGGGAAAAACCAATTTGGGTAGAAAAATTCCATTCTGGAACAAGAAATTTTACTCTCTGGATTTAATACAAAGTCAAAAAAATTTAGCCAGTAAAAGACAAAAAAAAACCCGAGAGGCCAAAGGAATTAAAAAGTCAATTTATGTATTGAAAGGAGAAGAATATATGATTACCTTTTCAAGGAAAATATATTTTCTTTTATTATTTTCCATTTTCAGAAATGTTTTTTTTAAAAATAAATATATTTTTACATTTTAAACAGTGCATGTTTTATTTTAAAAGTTATATATATATATATATATATATATATATATATATATTTGTGTGTGTGTGTGTGTGTGTGTGTGGCGGAGGGGGGTACCAACTCCCCCAACCCCCACGGCTCCCCATAGGGTGCCGTGAGCAGCCCAAGGGCTGCAACACGGTACTGTTGGGGGTACTCGTGTTGTAGTCCTTGGACTGTGCACGAGCGCTAGGGGTAGGTCGTGTTATAGTCCTCGACTGCAACATGATAGTGGGTGAGGGGCCTAGCTCCCCCCACTTACAATTATTTATTTATTTATTTTTAAAATTATTTCATAAATTTTTGTTTTAATAAAAGTTGTTAATAAATTTTTATTTTGTAATTAAGTTTATTAAATTTTATTAAATTTATTAATTTCTTTTATTGAAATTACTTTGTGTATTTAATTTTATTTAAAATTTAAATTAATTAATTAATTTTAGAATTAATTATTTAATTTAATTTAGACTTAAATTATTTAATTAATCTAGAAATAATTATTTAATTTAATTTAGATTAAGTTGTATGAAGAAATTTAAATTCTATTTTATTTAGATGTTTCTTTGTGTAATACATATATTTAATTTTATAGTTGTTTTCAAATTATTTAAATATATGATTAATTTTGTATTTAGTAATGCACATTTACATTGTAATTGGCTGTTTATTAAATGTAAATGTTGTTCCATTTTCCTAGGTGTTTTTCTCTTGCTTTGTGTGCTATCGACATTAGACGACCTAGGGAAAGTATAGAGGCTGGGGTATATGATTTATGAGCACATGATCTGCTTTATGTTATGGCGTGAGTGTGATGTGTTTTGTTACCCTATTTGACCATATGGGCTCATGATGTATTGTATTATGTTTATGGGTATTTTGTAATCATTTCTAGTTCTTGTGTGTGAAATTGGATCCGAGATTACTTGGTTGTATACCTGATTTGATCTATGTGAGATCTATGAGCCTAAGGTAGTTTACCTAGATATGTAGTAGGGGGTGTCTTGCAATAAGCACCGGGGCCCACAAGTGGCTACCAGGATCACTTATTGTAAGTATCTGTAATCAAGTGATAACCTAATATAATTAAGGGGTATTTAAATGAACTTAATAAGATATGTATCCTCATCCATGCTTGAGTGCTAGTACAAATTAAGATGGTGATTGAGATGATACTTTCCACCTTTGAGAGGTGTGTCTAGCATAGTTAATGGCTTCATCTATATGAGAGGTCATTGATACCGTGTATGGTCACTTGAGTGCCGAGATCTAGAGTGATTACCAGGATGAGACTCATGGGTTAGATGTACATGATGACACCTTCCTATGCATAGTCTAGTTATCCTACATGTGTCGGTTGCCTCTTGATTAGTGAGTCTTACCTATCACTATATTTTGTTTATCTTGAGTAGAGAGCTTTCGGGATCCTCTTGCTTAGTGGTTTTACCTTGCTTTGGTATTGGTTATCTGAGTGGGGTCTGTTGTTATCTCCTTAGCACGGTGGGTAGACCTTTGTGGATCTACATGGACAGGTGGTAGTGATTCTTTACCATTTGAGATTCGATGTCCTGGTGCTGATGCTTGATGGTTCTTCTACAGTTGGATTCCTTATGATTCTTCTTTGGTGGTTTTATTCTTATCTTTGTTATTTTTAATCCTGTATTAGAGTATCACATGTGATACCTAATCTAGACATTGTACTATTATTGTTAGAGTGATTACTACATACCCTGCGACGTGTGCAGTGGATGTTAGTTTATTTAGATTTTATGGTTATCCTTGAGGATTGTAATTATTGTTCTATGATGTAATTGTTTATTTTTATTTATGTAATCATTTGTTGATGTTATTTAGATGAGTTTAATTCTTAAGTAATTCTACATCATGGGACCCTTGATTTTTGTTATTTGTGTTGGTTGTTGTATTAATGTGAGTAAATGGTAATTGCTTCCGCATTGATGTTTATCTTGTATGTAAACTTTAAAAAAAAATATTATTCACCAAACTTAGTAGCATGTTTTAGGTTAATCTCTCTTGGGTTCCCTAGCAGGGCGTTACATTTGGTATTAGAGCGGAGTTTCTACATTGGGAAGTCTGGGTATGTACGCTCATTAGGTTTTGTATAGTTTAAACTTGAAACTAAATATAGACATACAACATTTTTGCTTTCAAACTATTGCTTTGTAATTATGTTATCTTTTGTTTTTGTTTTGAGCTTTGTTGTGAGATGTTGTTTGGATCTCTATATGATGCAAGAATCATGCCTGAGACTAGAGATGCTAGAGGTCGTGGTAGAGGTCATTCTGGTAACCATGGGAGGGGAAGACAACTTAGCCCTTCTACGAGTGTCAAATAAGAGCGTCACCATCAACAGTCTAGAGATGAGAAGAGAGAGGATCGTCAGGGTGAGTCTGATGGACTATATATAAGATAGCTCTTGCAAGCGATTCTGAATCATCTTGGTCCTGAATAGGTCAGGGTGGAACAGGATGGTTTCCACCACTCTCAGAGAGAAGAGAGGGTGAGGGAGAGGTCTACGAGTCCTCCAAGGAGGAACTTCACAGTGGATCCTATAGTTGTGGTAGCTAATCACATGAGGGATCTATTAATAAGATGACCTATTCCCTTTGATGGGAAAGGATCTAGTTTAGAGGCTGAGACATGGCTCATAGCTTTGGAGCAGAGTTTTTCTATGCATCCCTTTAGTAGTAATACTAAAGCTAGGTATGTAGTGACACAACTTACTGATTTTACAGCTGTATGGTGGAAGATAGAAGAGGAGAAGCTAGGGCTTTAGATGGATATTGTCACTTGGGAGTTGTTCCTTGAGAACTTCCAAGAGTGCTTCCTTTCAGATCAATGGAGGTGATAGAGAGAGGATGAATTCCATAACCTAAGATAGTTGACCTTGATAGTGGGAGAGTACGAGCATCGATGTTTCAAGCTCAAGCAGTATGCTAGCTTTGGACAGGATACAACTCTTCTAGTTGAGCACTTTGTTAGGGGGTTGAATGCTTGCATAGTTGGGGATGTTAGGCTCTTTGAGCCTAAGATCCTCAAGGAAGCGGTCACCAAGGCTACTCTTAAAGAGGCAAATTTAGCATTGGATCATGGTGGTTAGAGGGGTGCTCAGTCTAGTGGTTCTAAGGGGAATCAGTCTCAGAGGAATGAGAACTTTTAGAATCCTTCTACCTTTTCACAAGGTAATCAAGATCAACAACAAAAGGGGTTCTCTATTCCAGCTCAGGGTGGTGATTCTCAGTCCAATAACTTCTGTAATGGTCAGCATAGTAAGAGTCATTCTTTTGGTCAGCCTGATCAAAGTGCTCAATAGAGTGTCAGTAGAGGTATCTTTCAGTAGTCCAGTGGTCCTACAACAAGGAGAGATTTCAATGGAGATTGTTTCACTTGTGGCCAATACGGTCATAATCAAACAATTGTCCCTAGTGTCCAGCTCAGCATTCAGGACAGAGGCCGAAAGCTTCTGAGCCTACAGTTGGTGATGCATGTAGATCTCATAGGGCCTTTGTAGTAGGGAATGATCCTCAGAGTTTGAACCCTAAGGCAGTGAAGGGTCTGAAGGGATCTACTCAGTGATCCTTGGTTTAGTTTTCAGTTCAGTGCAGTGGGTTTATGGGAATAATATCCCTACTTTGTTCCAGGCTTCTAGGAGCAAGCCTAATCCTAAGGGGGGTGGATGTAGTACCCACCCATAGTTTTCTTTTAGTTTTCAGTGCCATACTATTTTTGGTTATTATTTCAGTTGATTGGTTGAATTATTTTAGGCCATATTTCATGTGAGCAGATATTATTCAGTGGATTATTGATCGTTATATGTTTATCATGTGTTTGCATAGATTAGATGATGATATTATCATGATGTTATGTTTTATGCTTTATATGTTATTGACCCCATAATTACATGTGTATGGTTATCATGTGTATGTACTTGTTTGGCATGTTTGTGTGGTAGAGGATGGAGGCGTAGTAACTTGCATTGTCAAGATCCACAAGTCCGACTGTACCCTATCATTGTCTGCTATGTATATATATATATATTGGATGTACATGCTTCTTCTTGTGATGTCAGGTTTATAGGTACATGGCATTGTTTTTCCTGAATTGGCAGGAGTGAGCATGCCCATAAATATTCATCTCAATGGTAAAGAGGGGAGTTAACAGTCAGACCCAATACCCTAACCTAAGCCTAATTGTTCTAGGATTGGACAAGTATCTGTTTGAATACCTTACTCAGATTCATCTAGTTGACATGAATTCGTGGATCCCTTTCTTGAGTATGCTTGTTTTCATTTTGATTGGTCTCGATTGATTTATTTCTTAATTGGGTGATTTTCTATGATTATTAATTTAATGATTATAGTTGAAATTTAATATTAATTATGTTCCTAGCTTGATTTGAGAAAATGAATTAAAAGTCAAATATCTGATTATTTGGATTTAATTGATTATTTAATTGAAAATTATATTTAATTATGCTTGTGTGCTTTATTAAATAATTAAATATTTAACTGCATGGTTTTATGACGCTTTAATATTTAATACAAATTTTAATTATAAACATGTGCATTAACATTATTGAAAAGTGAATTTGTTTTCAAAAGATAACAACTTGTTCTAAAAAGTCAAGTTGAGTTGTGCATAAAAAGTTATTTTAAATTATTAAATTAGGATTTACTATCAATTTTTGATTGGAGTTGATGTGGGAGTTAACTGTTGAGTTATCTTTAGGGTTGCATGAAAAGGGGGAATTGAATCTCTATTATGGGAATTGCATTTCATTTTAGAGATTAGATAGGTTTTGGAGCAATTTTTGCGAAGAGCTTGTGTGCTTTGGATTTGGAGAATTTGGATTGTTGTGGTGACTTGTTATTTTGGCTATATTGCGCATCTAGATTTTTGGTGTTTACATTGTTCATGGATTCAGATTTGCAAGTTGGATTTATACTCAGAGGGATTAGGTGTTTACTGATCTTTCAGGGCTTCCATTTCTGTTGTGTGCATTGGACCTAAGGTAGGATCTGAAAATATCTTTCCGTGATTTCTGTTTTGTAGTTTGATGAATTCCTATGTCTAAATGAGTCATGTTTATCTCCTAAGATCTGTTTGTGATTTCCTTGTTTTGGGTATTAGAGAAACCCTTGGATTTGATATTTTAGGATTTTATCAAAACTTAGCACAATGAAGTTATGCTGGCAAATTTTTATTGAATAATTCTCTATAAAACTCCTAGAAAATGAAAATCAATGTAGGCTATAGTTCAACTATTGAGCCATGGAAAAATAAATTTAGTTGTGAGGGAAAAACCAATTTGGGTAGAAAAATTCCATTCTGGGAAAAAAAAATTTACTCTCTAGATTTAATACACAGTAAAAAAAATTTAGCCAGTAAAAGACAAAAAAAAACTGAGAGGCCAAAGGAATTAAAAAGTCAATTTATTCATTAAAAGGAGAAGAATATATGATTACCTTTTTCAAGAAAAATCTATTTTCTTTTATTATTTTCCATTTTCGGAAATGTTTTATATATATATATATATATATATATATATATATATATATATATATATATATATATATATATATATATATATATATATATATATATATATATATATATATATATATATATATATCTGTGTGTGTGTGTGTGGGGGGGGGGGGGGGGGGGCACCAAATCCCCCAACCCCCTCCCCATAGGGTGTTGTGTGCAGCCCAAGGGCTAAAGCATGGTATCGCTAGGGGTACTTGTGCTGCAGTCCTTGGACTGCTCACAGGGCCCCAGGGGCAGGCCGTTTTGCAATCCTTGACTGCAGCACGACAATGGGTGAGGGGCCTAGCTCCACCTACTTGTAATGATTTATTTATTTATTTAAAAAAAATATTTAATAAATTTTCATTTTAATACAAGTTGTTAATAAATTTTTATATTGTAATTAAGTTTATTAAATTTTACTAAATTTATTAATTTCTTTTTTTGAAATTACTTTGTTTATTTAATTTAACTTAAAATTTAAATTATTTAATTTATTTTAGAATTAATTATATAATTTAATTTAGACTTAAATTATTTAATTAATCTAGAAATAATGATTTAATTTAATCTAGATTAAGTTGTATGAAGAAATTTAAATTCTATTTTATTTAGATGTTTCTTTGTGTAATACATATATTTAATTTTATAGTTGTTTTCAAATGATTAATTTTGTATTTAGTAGTGCACATTTACATTGTAATTGGTTGTTTATTAAATGTAAATGTTATTCCATTTTCTTGGGTGTTTTTCTCCTACTTTGTGTGCTATTGGGCATTAGACGACCTAGGGAAAGTACAAAGGCCAGGGTATAGGATTTATGAGCATGTGATCTGCTTTATGTTATGGTGTGAGTGTGATGTGTTTTGTTACCCTATTTGACCATATGGGCTCATGATGTATTGTATTCTATTTATGGGTATTTTGTAATCATTTTTGGTTCCTGTGTGTGAAATTAGATCTGAGATTACTTGGTTGTATACTTGATTTGATCTATGTGAGATCTGTTAGCCTAAGGTAGTTTACCTAGATATGTAGTAGGGGGTGGCTTGTAATAAGCACTGGGCCCCACAAGTGGCTGCCAGGATCACTCATTGTAAGTATCTGTAATCAAGTGATAACCTAATATAATTAAGGGGTATTTAAATGAACTTAATAAGATATGTTTCCTCACCCATGCTTGAGTGCTAGTACAAACTAAGATGGGGATTGAGATGATGCTTGCCACCTTTGAGAGGTGTGGCTAGCATAGTTAATGGCTTCATCTATATGAGATGTCATTGATGCCGTGTATGGTCACTTGAGTGCTGGGATTCAGAGTGATTACCAGGATGAGACTCAAGGGTTAGACGTACATGATGACACCTTCCTATGCATAGTTTAGTTATCCTACATGTGTCAGTTGCCTCTTGATTAGTGAGTCTTACCTATCACTATATTTTGTTTACCTTGAGTAGAGAGATTTCAGGATCCTCTTGCTTAGTGGTTTTACCTTGCTTTGGTATTGGTTATCTGAGTGGGGTCTGTGTTGGAAACTGTAATTGAAGCAATTGTTGTATTGTCATTGATGTCAAACGTTAACTGGTAAGAATGTTTCTATCTAAGAAAGTACTATATCTATTGATTGATGAGAAGGATTAGGGCAAGGGTGATAACAATAGAACCTAGAGAAAGGTTGAGTTATTTTGATTCTTCAATGAGTAGTTGACTATGTGGCACAATGATAAGATAATGTATTGTTTATCTAAGTAAGAAGCAAGACTAAACAAGTAGGCTTAACTGAGAAAAAGTGAAGAAATCTAGTTTAAGCCGAGTGATGTTAGTGTCGACTAAGCCAGTATATGCTGAGTAAATTCAGTGTTGATAGAACATCATTTTATTGCCGAGGGAGACAAAATTAGCTGAGGGAAATAGTTTGAAGAGATGACCGAGCTACGTAGTGATGACCGAGGAGATGAACACAGTATTGATCGAGCCTCAGTAATTTACATTTGAGGAAGAATTCAGATTCCTAGCCAACATAGTTGATTTCTTGGATTATGTAAATCGTGTTGACTTTATTAATTGACTGTATGGAGCATTTAATGCATAGTAAACCATTTTATTATGATTTCAATAAATAGATTGAAGATGTTTCTAGAAGGATAGATGAAGAACATAAATGATGGAAGGATTCGATGAATTCGACCTAACCCTAAGATCCATGGAGGAGATTAAGAAGAAAAAGATAGAGGTACCTATCAAAGAGATATTAAGGGAAACCTAAGTGCGAGGTTAAAAAAGGATATTGGAGTTGTTGATGTTATTGACTAACAAAGTAGAAAGGCTGAAGGTGAAGGAGTTGATCAGAGTTGTGATTGCTTGAAAGGATTTTCAAGTAGATTAGTGATGGAGATGGAAATGGAACTCAGTCAGTAAGCCAACATATATGTAAGAATTGGATTTGTTATTTGCAAAGTGAGTTGTATGTTTTCAGATCAATACTATTGCTACTTTCTAACCATTGTATCAGTCAAAATCCTTTAATCAAGGTTGACCTAATAGTCATTGTTTAAATCCTTTAATCAAGGTTTCATTCTAATGGAATGTACTTAAGTCCTCTAACAAGGCGCACTCCTAATAGGGTGGTTGAAATCCTTTAATAGGGTCACACCTAGTAGTGTGTCTGTAAACCTTTGACAGGGTTGGCTTTTTACAGAGCTCACTTTAGAAGAGTGAAAATATCAGTAACATGTTACAAAGTGGTTTTTCCCAAATTGGGTTTCCACTATAAATCTTGGTGTCAATACTTGTGTGAATTTTTTGGTTTGAACATTTCTATGTTTTGCAAGTTAAATATTGTTGGATAGTGGACTACAATGTTATATGTTTCTGGCATACATTCTGTAATGACCGAGTAGTGTTGGTTATTAGATTTGAGTTGTTAAAGTGTTGAAAATTTTAATTGATACATTTGGACCTGAGAAAAACTGATTCACCCCCCCTCTCAGTTGTTCTAAATCATATAAACAATTGGTATTAGAGTTATTGGAGCTTACATAGAACAAGTTTGAAGGTACTTGAAGAAAATGATCAAGATGTATAAAAAGGAGGTACCGAAGTTGAATAAGGAGAACTTCCATGCATGGAAGAGTCTGATGAAATTGCATCTACCTGGTATTGGTGACTCAACAAAATATTATGTTAAAAATGACTATGTAACACCTGCTACACCTTTGAATGCCGAGGAGATGAGAGCTAAACAGGAACACAACCAAGCAATGTTGGAGATTGCATCTTCCTTAAGCTATCTTGAATTTGAAGACATTAAAGTTTGCACAGATGTAAAGAAAACCTAGGACACTCTTGCAAACATCTATGGTGGTGACATAAATGTACTAAGGGCAAAAGATGAAAGCCTGAGAGGTAAGTTTGATGAAATGAAAATGCAAGAAGGTGAAAATATTGCTGAATATTGTGGTAGAATCAAGGAGGTTGTAAATGCTATTAGAGGAGCTAATGGAACTATTGATGATGAGACTATTATTGGAAAGGTATTAAGAACTTTGCTTCCTATATATGCCATCAAAATTTCAGCAATTCAAGAATCTAGATGTAACCCTGGTAATGTTCTAACACTGGAAAGTCTTGTTGGTAAGCTTACCACTTTTGAGCTTTCTAATTATGATAACTTCACTGTTGCTAATGTTGAATTAGTATTCAAGTCACAAATGGTTTTGCATAAGTCTAAGAAGGAAAAAGAAAAATGTATTAGTGAGAGTGAAAGTGATAGTGACACTTTTGATGAGGAACTAGAGGATCTTGAAGCTCTTATGGCCAGAAGATTGAAAAGATGAAAAGGAAAATATAAAGGTAAATTTCCTATCATAGGTTTTTCATGTAAAAAAGTTGGCCATATAGTTGCAAGATGTCCTGACAAGGATGACAAGGATGAGGAAAGAGACAACAAGTACAAGGATAAGAGAGAAAATAGAGGTAACCGAAGGTACAAGGACTACAAGGATAAAGGTAAGAAATCCTTTTACATTGTTGAAGAAGAAACTAACACTGATAATGATGATTTTGAAATTGAAGTAGTTTATGTTGCTATGAAAGATGAGTCTGATGAAGATGAGAAAATTGCACTTGTTTCTTATGTGAGAAAAGGTAATAAATGGATTAAGTGGTTGCTCACAACACATGATTGGTGAAAAAAGTAAATTTGATACCCTAGATCATTACAAAGGTAGAAGTGTTAAGTTTGGTAATGATGCACCATGTCCTGTAAAGGGTAAAGGATTAATTAAGCTGACTGATAAGATCACTTTTGAAAATGCTTATTGGGTTGAGGGTCTTAACTATAATTTTCTAAGTGTTGCATAGCTTAATAGCACTAGTTATCGAGTGGAGTTTCATCACAAGAAGGCTAAAATATTTGATACCACTGGTGAACTAGTTGGGAGTGGAGAGAAGACAAGAGGTAATTTGTTCTATCTAGACCTATTTGAAGAGACATGCTTGATTGCACAATTTGATGATAAATGGTTATGGCATAAGAGGCTATGTCATGTTAACTTTGACAATTTGGTAAATATTAGTAAAAAGAAGAAAGTTAGAGGATTGTCGAGATTGAAGAAACTTGATAATGTGATGTGCAAACAATGTTAGTTGGGTAAAATGACAAAGTCTAGTTTCAAGAGAAAGACTTTTACTTCTGAAAATGTTTTAGATTTGGTTCATACTAACCTTAGTGGACCTATGGGTGTACAAAGCAATTGTGGTGTTAAATAATTTATTCTGTTTGTTGATGATTACACTAGGATGATGACTGTAATGTTTTTAAAAGAAAAATATGATGCATTTCATTTGTTTTAGTATTTGGCTAAGGTTGAAAAGGAGATAGGTAGAAACCTGAAATGTCTGAGATCTGACCGAGGTGGAGAGTTTATATCAAATGAGTTCAATCTATTCTGAAATGATAGAGGAATCAAGAGACATATGTCTACACTTAGAACACCTCTGTAGAATGGTATAGTTGAGAGAAGGAATAGATCTATCATGGATTGTGCAAAGACATTAATGATTGAGAAGAATGGTGCACAAAAGTACTAGAAAGAAGCTGTAAGTACAACTATTTATACCTTAAACTGAGTACAAATAAAAAATGTACAAATGTTATACCTTATGAATTATGGCACGGTTATGCACCTAATGTAAAATACTTTAGAATTTTTGGGAGAAAATGCTATATACTAAAAGATAATAGGAATGGAAAGTTTGATGCAAAAAGTGACGAGGGCATATTCCTAGGTTATTCCACAAAGAGTAAAGCTTACAAGTGTTTGAACTCTAACACTAACAAAATTGTGGAAAGTGTAAATGTGAAGGTTGATGAATATGTAGAGAAAAATGAATAGGGAAGAAAAAGAGAACCTGAAGATTAGAGATCTTTTGTCTATATAGAAGAAGGAGAGGCAAGTAACACACTTGTACCTGATGCAGAGTCTTGGGTAAGAAATGTCGAGCATTAGGGAGATAATACTAAGAATTAGGAGGATGTTGCCGAGCATCAGGAGGATGCTGCCGAGCGACAGGAGGTTGCTGCCGACCATCAGGAAGAGGTTGCTGAGAAATCAGAGGCTGAATCTGATAATCTTATTGATGAACCCGAAGATCAAGGAGAAAAGAATGCTGAACCTAATTTGGCACAGTATGTAAGGAGACATCACAAGCTTGAGCAAATCATTAGAGATAAAGAAACTGGAGTTCTAACCAGAAGTAAGTTAAGAGAACCTACATGTTTATTGTGTGAGTTTGAGCCTAAGACAACAAGGGAGGCATTAGAAAATGAAGATTGGATTCTATCTATGAATGAGGAGATAGACCAAATAGAAAAGAATGATACTTGGACTCTGGTGCCTAGACCAAAAAACAAAAATGTCATTGGAACAAAATGGGTATTCAGAAACAAGCTTAATGAACATGGACAAATCACAAGGAATAAAGCAAGGCTGGTATGCAAGGGTTATGCACAAGAATAAGGAATAGACTATGGGGAGATATTTTCACCTATAGAAAGATTAGAAGGAGTGAGAACTCTACTTGTATATGCTACTTACAAAGATTTCAAGGTATACCAAATAGATGTCAAGTTTGCATTTTTGACTGGTATATTAGAAGAATAAGTGTACATTGAGAAACCTGAAGGATTTGTTGATCCAAAAAAGAAATATATGGTTTGCAAGCTGAATAAGGCACTATATGGATTAAAGCAAGCCCCCAGAGCATGGTATGAGAGGCTGCACAATTACTTGATATAGATTAGATTTTTAAGGACAAATGAAAAAAACAATCTGTACATGAAAGATGAAGAAGGTAAAGGGATTTTGTTAGCTAATATTTTTGTTGATGATATCATATTTTGAGGACAAGATGCCCTGTGTAATAAATTCTCAAATGAGATGCAAACTGAGTTTGAAATGTCTATGTTTGGTGAGATAAAATTCTTTGTTGGTTTGCAAGTCTATCAGATGGAGAAAGGTATTTTTATCACATAGTCTAAATATGTCAAAGAAATACTGAAAACCTTTGGTATGGAGGATTCAAGGCCAGTAAGTACTCCCATGGCTACTGGACATAAATTGTCTAAAAATGATGATACTACTAAAGTGAACCAAACTTTGTATAGATCCATGATTGGAAAGTTGCAATATGTTGTTCACAATAGACCAGATATTGCTCTAGTAGTTGGGATTGTGGAAATATTCTCTACCAATCCTAAGGAAAGTCATATGATGGATGTGAAGAGGATAATGCGATATTTAAAAGGGATAGAAGACTATGGACTGTACTACAAGAAGCATGAGAAATATGAACTGAGAGTCTATATTGATGTAGATTGGGTAGGAAATGTGGATGACAAAAAAATTACTAGTGGAGGAGCTTTCTTTCTTGGATAGAGGTTAGTTTCCTAGACAAGAAAGAAACAAAATTGCATTTCCCAATCTATGGATGAAGTCAAGTATGTAGCAGCTACAGTAAACTGTTCAAACCTGGTATGGATTAAGCAATTGTTGAAAGGCATGAAAGAGGAGATCACTAAACTAGTTGTCATATACTGTGACAACACAAGTGCTATCAACATATCAAAGAACCCAGTGATGCACACAAAGACCAAACATATTGCTATCAAGTATCATTACTTGAGGGAATTGGTATAAGATAAAGAGGTGAGAATGGAATATGTGAATACAAAGGAACAACTAGCCAACATATTCACAAAAGATTTACCTAAGGATGATAATGAATATCTTAGAGGTAAATTAGGGGTGCTTCCCCTAACTAAGGCTACCTAGTCAAGCTAGGAGCACTGCATCAAATGTGCTGCACAGAGTATCTGAAAAATTGATGCAGAAAAGGTCACACTTTAGGAGCGGCCTAGAGTTGTGAAAAGTAAAGAAAAACTATAATTAGTCATAAGCAAGATGACATAGGGAGAAATATTGTTACTGAACTAACAAGATGACATCTACATCTGAAAGATGCAAGTTCTAGATACTACTTTGGCATTATTGTCAAAGAGGGAGAGATTTAGAGATGAAAAACACATAAAGAGGAAATCATTCAGAGATCAGAGGAAGAGAGACACATAAAATATTTAGAGGGAGTAATTGTGTGGATGGTCAAGTAAGCTAGGCTAAGTAATTTAGAATCAGAATGAAGCTAAGGATATTACAAATATTTCTGATGGAATGAAAAGATTTGGATTGGTTGGTGAATCATGTGTTATTCATATGGTGTTGCCATCAATGCCAAAGAGGGAGACTATTAGAAACTACAATTGAAGTAATTGTTGTATTGTCATTGATGTCAAACCTTAACTAGTAAGACTATTTCTATCTAAGAAAGTACTATATCTATTGATTGATGAGAAGGATTATGGAAACGGTGATAACAATAGAACCTAGAGAAAGGTTGAGTTATTTTGATACTTCAATGAGTACTTGACTATGTGGCATGATGATAAGATAATGTATTATTTATCTAAGTAAGAAGAAAGAATGAACAAGTAGGCTTAACCGAGAAAAAGTAAAGAAATCTAGTTTAAGCCGAGTGATGTTAGTGTCGACCGAGCCGATATATGCCAAGTAAATTTAGTGTTGACTGAACATTAGTTTATTACTGAGGGAGACAACATTAGTTGAGGGAAATAGTTTGAAGAGATGACCAAGCTATGCAGTGATGACTGAGGAGATGAACACAATATTGACCGAGTGTCAGTAATTTACATTTGAGGAAAAATTTAGATTCCTAGCCGACATAGTTGAATTCTTGGATTATGTAAATCATGTTGACTTTATTAATTGACTATATGGAGCATTTAATGCACAGTAAACCATTTTATTGTGATTTCAATAAAGATATTGAAGATGTTTCTAGAAGGATGGATGAAGAACATAAATGATGAAATGATTCGATGAATCTGACCTAACCCTAAGACCTATGGAGGAGATTAAGAGGTAAAATATAGAGCTACCTATCAAAGAGGTATTAAGGGAAACCTAAGTGTGAGGTTAAACAATGATGTTGGAGTTGTAGATGTTATTGACTAACAAAGCAGAAAGGCTGAAGGTGAAGGAGTTGATCAGAGTTGTGATTGCTTGAAGGGATTTCTGAGTAGATCAGTGATGGAGATGGAAATGGAACTCAGTCAGTAAGCCAACATATATGTAAGAATTGGATTTGTTATTTGCAAAGTGAGTTGTATGTTTTAAGATCAATACTACTGCTACTTTCTAACCATTGTATTAGTCAAAATCCTTTAATCAAGGTTGAACTAACAGTCATTGTTTAAATCCTTTAATCAAGGTTGCATTCTAATGGAATGTAATTAAGTCCTCTAACAAGGTGCACTCCTAACATGGTGGTTGAAATCCTTTGACAGGGTCACACCTAGCAGTGTGTTTGTAAACCTTTGACAGGGTTGGCTTTTCATAGAGCTCACTTCAGAAGAGTGAAAATATCAGTAACATGTTACAAAGTGGTTTTTCCCAAATTGGGTTTCCACTATAAATCCTGGTGTCAATACTTGTGTGAATGTTTTGGTTTGAACATTTCTATGTTTTGCAAGTTAAATACTGTTGGATAGTGGACTACACTATTATATGTTTCTGGCATACATTCTGTAATGACCGAGTAGTGTTGGTTATTAGATTTGAGTTGTTATAGTGTTTAAAAGTTTAATTGATACATCTAGACCTGAGAACAACTGGTTCACCCCCCCTCTGTTGTTCTAAATCATATTAACAGTCTGTTGTTATCTCCTCAGCACGGTGGGGTAGACCTTTGTGGATCTACATGGACGGGTGGTAGTGATTCTTTACCATTTGAGATTCGATGTCCTGGTGCCGGTGCTTGATGGTTCTTTTGGAGTTGGATTCCTTATGATTCTTCTTTGGTGGTTTTATTCTTATCTTTGTTATTTGTAATCCTGTATTAGAGTATCACATGTGATACCTAATTTGGCATTGTACTATTATTGTTAGAGTGATTACTACATACCATGCAACATGTGCAGTGGATGTCAGTTTATTTAGATTTCATGGGTATCCTTGAGGATTGTAATTATTGTTCTATGATGTAATTATTTATTCATATTTATGGAATCTTTTGTTGATGTTATTCAGATGAGTTTTATTCTTGAGTAATTCTACGTCATGGGACCCTTGAGTTTTGTTATTTGTGTTGGTTGTTGTATTAATGTGAGTAAATGATAATTGCTTTCGCATTGATGTTTATCTTGTATGTAAATTTATTTAAAAAAATTATTCACCAAACTTAGTAGCATGTTTTAGGTTAATCTCTCTTGGGTTTCCTGGTGGGGCGTTACATTTTTGAGGGAAAAAGCTCTTGCAAATGACCCAAGTGGGGACAAGTCTTAAGCTGACTCTTCCACCCCACTATAAAATTTGACACTTCCTTGAGGTGAAAACTTCAAAAAATATAATTCATCTTGTCTTGGAAAATTGATGATCACTTCCAATGACAGACTTGTATCTCATGTAGAGTGGAGCCACTTCAATCTTGCTTGCGAGACTACACATTTTTAGGTTCCTATAAGGCTTATGGCCTCAATTCTTCTTGTGGGACTATGGGAGATGGTTATGAACAGATGCCTTCATTAAAAACCTTATGTTAGATGCTACCCATTTTACGTCCGAAAGGTTGGTAACACTTGTGTGAGGCAAATAGTAATTGCTCCAAGATATTCACCATATTGAGCCCTCCTTGACATTTGAACTCAGCTAATATGGGCTCCAATATCCATTACATGTTATTGGACCGCCATATTCTGAGGAGTCATTGAGTGTGTTCCTAAGTCAGTGAAAAAGTGTTTCCAATCTATGCCTAGTTAAGGAAGGATAGATGTGTTTGCTTAATATGAATTCTTGATGTGTTTTAAGTACAAATTTAAATTAAATCCCTCAAATGAACAGACACGAAGCATTTACAAACACCTACAAGTCACTGGAATCTGACAGAGAAGACCCACTTTCCCAAAATTCACTGAAACTTGCAACTGACAGACCATCATACAATCACATCTGGTAATCTTGTATCGCACCTAACATTCCGTGTCACATCTAGTCCATCTTGAATCACATTTGGTGTTTGCCACATTTTCTAGGTCGCATTTGGTGACCACAAAATTTCCTATGTCGCATCCCGTATTTCCTGGGTCACATCTGGGGCCAAAACACTGTCAGTCACATCTAGAGTGTCGCATCTGGGACAGAGAGCACTTCTGCACATGCTAGAACTTGGATTTTTGCATTTTTGGATACCTTTTTGGCTTCTTTGTCAGGTCCAGTCATTACAATTAGTCCATCAGATCATAAAACATTCAAAAATTTGTAAAAATTCTAAAAATTTTACCCCAACTTTGAGAGGTCATAACTTTTGACTCGGTGATCGAAATTGCAAACCATTTGCATCGTCGGAAAGATAATCAAAAAATCTAGTTCAATCTCAAAAATAACATGTCATCAATAACCCAATTTTTGAGATGGATGATAGTCTCAACCTCCAGAAATGAGTAGAAGACCTCCAAAAATACAAATTACTAAAACATCAAAAAATATTAAAAAAAAAATGAAAAAATTGGATTTTGATTTTTCTTCTATATCATCCCCATGGTCTTCTCAATCTGACCACACATTGAAACAAGGTGTTAGATCTTCTCATCCATCATATAATCAAGAAAATCAAACTAATCACAACATGGATGATCAATCTTTCTTCACCCTCATTAAGCAATGTCAAGCTTTGCAATCTGAAATTCAAGAAATAAAGAAAGAAAAGGAGACCACATCAGACAAATATTCCTTATGATTAATTTGTCCTTTTCTCTATAAAGATGATATCCACATGTCTTCATCTCCTTCAAACACGAAGACACCAATGAATGACTATCCATTCTTTGATCAAGAGATGCCACAATCTAATGATAATCCTATCTTTGATCAAGAAAATGAAGAAAAAAATATATCATATTCACTTGAGAGTCTTCTCTATCCGCAAGAGCATCAAGAAGAACCTAATCATCCCTTAGAGATAATCTTCACTCCTTTGGGATAGTCTTATGAATCAACATTGCAAGAACTTCTTCAACACAATCTCATCATGTTGCCTCAAATCATTTCACATGGTTTTGTATTCCTAAGAAACTATTGTGCCTATCATCAAAATAATGAACGTGAGACTTCAGATTGCATGGAGTTGAAACACAAGATCCAAGATCTAATGACATAATTGAAGTTGAAAATCCTAATAATCAAGAACAATATACTACTCTCAAGAAAGATCAAATTCATGAACCTATGTCTAGTAGTGGTTCTCATTCCACATCCACTTCTTCCATCATGCACACATCCAATAAAGCAAAAAATCTATCTAAATTTCCTCCATCAAACAAAGAACCTAATGCTTTTCATGTTGACTATGTCTATCCTCAAGGGCTACCTCTGAAAGAAATCCAAGCTAATTTGCATCTAGTTGCAAATCTTCTCAATGATTCCAAAATCAAAGATCACGAACCTTATGCGTTGCCATGCCTAGTCAAAATGCTATTCCATTACTCCTTCAAGAATCTCCCATGCAGATAGAAACTAATACCTTGTCCTTAAAAGTGGCTCCATGTCAAGAGGATAATTCAAATTGTGAAGAAATGAATATTAGTAAAGATCAAGATCAAGATATCCTTCCTCATCTAGTAATTGACCAAAGTCCCATACCTCATGATGACCTTGCCATACCATTTTATTCCTTCCAAAATGATACCTTTCCATCTCAAGAGTGACATAGCCCTCCATCTCCTAAGAAAGATGAAGATATTCATTTTAAAAATCAAGAGAAAAATACTTTTACTATGCTATCTAAAGATCCTTGTCAAGATCAAAGTATTCCCTCACCCTCTTTTCATACTCCCCCATATCCGCCTCAAAAATCCCCCATTCTTCCTAATCATTGGAATAATAATGAATAACCTCAAGATTCAAATGCTCCTATCAAAGCTACTCATGAGCCTATTGGTATAAAGATGAATCCTAAAGGTGAGAGTCTTGGATACACAACTCATTCTAAAGATGTTGATATCCCTATCCATCAACCTTCACTATCTTCCAAATCCATCCTTGGTCCCTATATGCCAAAGTTGAAACCTTCAAAACTTCCATCTATATTGGGTCCTTATTGTTGGAATGTGATGTTTTGGAGCACTAGGAATCACTTAAGGGTTGTCATTTATGGCAACACTTATGTTGGAGTGATCTCGTGATATGGAGATTTCCACTGGAGTCACAATCATGAAAATGACTAAGTCCAAAATCAGGACAACAGGGTACAATGCCATAGTTTTGGTCAGCAATGAAGATATATGAGGTATTATGGCTTGTGAAGTTAACTAGAGGTATTTTTGGATGTAGCATGTTTTAGTTAAGAGTGCATAAGTTTTGGTTACCAGATCTATGAGATACAGTGTTCGGAAGGTATGCAAAGATAGTAAAACAATGTAACAGGGTACATGAATAGTTGTGAAGATTAAGGAGAGCATAGTGGATATGGAAACATGCTAAGAAAATTAAATAAAGTATATTGCCAACTCTTTGGTAATATAAGAGTGTCAACTCCATGTATATTATTTGCATGAGTTTTTATTATGTTTTGTATGGTAATTATGAAGCCGTCTGGAAGGATGATTTTGTATAAGTATAGATTGTTTTTGTGAAAGAGAAGTATGGTATGATTATGATGATGGAGTAAGTTTGAAAATATAAGAGAAAAGATCAGATGCAAGATTAGTAAGAGGTTGAGCTACAATTGGAACTATCTAAGCAAGATAAGTGTTTGTATTGTTCCCCTTTTGAGAACTATTTTGAGACAAGTATTGATTGTAAGAGTAGTGTGCTCACAACCTTTAACTAGGTGTTTTGTATTCCTCTAACAAGGAAATGTACTATGTAACAATCAGCTCCTAATAGGGCTAGATCTCCTAATAGGGATATTATACTTTAGTACATATTTTTGGGTACCATCCCCACCAGGGTTTACCCTTGGCCAGGGTTTCCTTAAGAAAAAAACATGGTATCATTAGTAATGTGTTATGCTTATATGTTATTTTTATTTTTGCATCACTTTGGATTGTTTATAATTGTTTGAAGTTGAAATCAAAGTTTTGTAATACTGATACACCCCCTTTCAATATTACCTAATCCTAACAATTAGTATCAGAGCTATTAGCCCTTGAAGAAAAAGTTTAACTTAAGGGAGATCAGAATGGATTCAAAAGATTTGCAAGAGAACTTTGAAGCTACACTTGAAGATCTGGATAAGATGAAAGCTGAGAATGGTGAACTAAAATTCAAATTAAGAAGAGCAGAAGGTTTCATGAGGAAACTTAAAGAACAACTTGAGATTGTAAAAATTTAGAGACAAGACCTTATGGAAAAGATCAAAGAAGGTTCAAACAGTGATACATTAGACAAAGTAAAGATGTTGGAGCAAGAAAAAGAACAAATCAATCTTTTGATGATCAAGAGATTGAACATGAAAAGGATGAAAGAAACAAAGTTGAAGAGTCACTAGAAGAAGCTAACTTGCAGATAGGACAAATGAAGACTGAACTTGACCACTACAAGGATAAATATCAAGAACTGGATAAATACAATCAGATCATTAAAGGTGAACTCACTCAAGCCAAATTACTCATTGAGAAGTTACACATGAGAAGTGACAAGATTGATGAACAAAGAGAAAGACAAAAGCCTAAAGGAGATATGAGTGGATTCAATGAAGTTGAAAGTTCATAAACTCAAGAAGAACCAAAAGAAGCCAAGAATGAGGAAAGACCTATTCTTGAAGAGAGACCTACCAATGAAGAACCTAGAGAATAGTTGAGGCCCTTCAAAGGTGGATGTTTTGGATGCAACAAAGTTGGACATATGAAAAGAGATTGCAGAAGTAAAGGTAACTCTAAGCCCTTTACCAGCTACTATTTTAATTGCTATGATTATGGACACAAGAAGGCATATTGTAGAAAACCTGATCAGTCTAGGTAAAAGAAAGACTCTGTTAGAGAAGAATCAATAGCCAAGATTACATGTCAGAAATGCAATAAATTTGGGCACAAAACAAGGTACTGTAAGCTATAGACTAATCAAGACAGAAGAAGACCACCTATTTGTTACAAGTGTAACAATCTAGGTCACATTGTGAATTTTTGTAGATATAATGGAGATGAAAATAGAAGAGGACCAAGGAGATCTAGTGAACCAAAAGGACCACCTCCTATGGTTATAAGGAAGAATGTTGGTGATAGTGGTAAAAGCCTAAATGATTACATGAATGCATTTGAGAGTCAATCCAAGAAATTAGAGGATGAGAAGATATGGAAAGTAAAAGTTCTAAATAAGGTAGTGATTCAGGGAGAGAGAACTAATGATGCTGTGTCTTCACATGATGAGTTCTTTGAGGTATTGACCTAGAAGGCCACATGGCCTTCTAGGGAGCATTGGATGTAGATAATAGAAATCATCCAGCCCCTATATATGTGGAGTAAGCTCATGCAAGCTTAGGTGTGATGTGTACAGATGATGTGGAGTCTGTGGATGAGAATGCAACACTTGGAGGTTCATCTTCTGTGTTTGCAATTTTTGTATCAACTAAACGACATGCGAAGTTGATCTACCTATGTTTAATACACACACTCAACTTGTGATGGTTAAAAGACTTGAGAGACTTCATTTTTTCACCATTTGTTTATCAGAGACTAAGGAAAGCAGAAGTGTGAAAGCAGAGTAGTGATCTAGTAGAAATATTTTGTGTTTGCATGAAGCAAAACATTGGATTCGAGTGCGTTTAAGGTATTTAGACCTAATATATTTGGAAATTGATGGATGCACCAATAGTTTATGATGTTGTAGAAAAACCTAGGTATAAATTCAAAATGCATCCATTCAAATCCTACGAGGATGATTCAGAAGGAGCATTTTCACAAACTCTCGTAGGCGTGTTGCACGTAGAATATATTAGGGCATACATACACTAAAAATATGAGATTATTGGGGAAGTTAATATCCTCAGTGAGTTGAAAAATATGATAGAGGTTAATGGATCTTTGGCAGAAGAATTCAAATACCTAAAAGATTAGTCAATTCTTAAGTTAACCAAACTTACATAGTTCATGAAAGTTGAATGGTTTAAGATCATTCTTAGTAGAGTTCATGACCAATTTTTGTGGATAGGTGAACAACCTATTAAGATATGTGCATAGTTGATTCATGATATCATAGGCCTTGACAATGAAGGAGCCCTACATGTAGCTGAGAAGAACCTAAGGAAACTAGCAGAAACCCTAACACACTCTAAATGGGATAAGAGGGAAATGATAGTAAATGATATTTATCTACAAGATGTCAAATTGGTAGCTATGTTGCTATGTTACAAGTTGTTTTACAATAGCAGACCTAATTTTGTATCTACTAGAGTCATAATGATGGCATACAGAATGGTAAAAGAGAACAAGAGGTATAATCTTTGCAAAATTCTAGCTCAACAATTCACTGAGAATGTAAAGGCTATAAAGAAGGACAAGTCTAAGGAATTTATATTTGGTTCATTACTAATTCACATGTACATATATCATTCACAACTTTCTTGGCATGCACCCTAGAGCATGGAAAGATAATGAACCCACTGGACTTCAAATCTCAGAATACTATAGAAGACAAAAAAAGGACTGGGTTGATGGTGAATTATTTGGCATGATCAAGATACTGTAGAGGAAGATGAAAGAAAGTTATAGAATCCCAGAAAACTTAGTGGAAGAATATGAGGACACTATCTAGTTCATGGTTGAAACTGATTGTGTCTACTTTGAGGTAGTTGAGCCAAGAACCAAGTGGTTCTATCCTATGGGATATGAGGTAAGTGCTAAAATAATAACTATGCAAGTAGAGCATGTATTAGCAGTAGAGAAGGACCCTACCCAAGAAAGATGGGGAACATACAAAGAAAAATATGAGAAAGTCAGAGAAGAGAAAGAAAAGGTGACAAGGAAAAGAAAAGTTAGCAATATTGTTGAAGAAATTACTACGAAGGTAGGAATCACAAATTGATAGTATTTAGTTTTGAAAAACCAAATGGAGGCATCTTCCAACATTGCCACAGATGCACCCATTTCCTTGGAGATAGAAAAGGCAGTAGTTCCTACTGATAACATTGTGGATTTGTCAGCCTCTCAAGAGGAAGAAACATAAGAAGTTGTGGCTGAAGTTATTCCCAAAAGATCTACAAGGACAAGTAGGCAAGATAGTCCCAAAGAAAAAGAGACATAGGTGAAGAGGAAGAAGGAAGAGAAGACAGCTGAGAAAGAGGAAGAGAAAATAGTTCAAAATAAGCCACAAACTTTGTGGAAACTAGATATTCAAAATCACTATAGAAAAGAGTTATCAAAGATGGAAATTTGTCAATATTAAACATATACTATGAAAGATATAACCTTGAGGACCAAGCAGTCATTGAAGACACTGTTATTGAGCATTTGCTTATCTTTAAAAGGAATTTTTTGGAAATTAAAGGAAGCATTCCGAAAGACCTGTACAATAAACTAGAAATCAGGAAACAATTAGCACATTCAGAGGATGAGAACATAAGAAATAAATTAATTGATGATATGTTGCCGGTTGTGTCTATTTAGGAAAGAGAAAGGATCATAAAAGCTCTAAAACCCCTACCAAGGACAAAGGCCATACTAGTCAAGATTATGGCTAGGAAGTATGATGAGGTAATTGAAGATACCCAAAAGGCATTAGATAAAATTCTAATGTATGACATGCCTAAGAAGGTTTCAACTCCCAAGGCTTCTAAACCTATACCTTTCAGTTTAGGAGATGTTTCAAAGGTAGTAGATGAAAGTTCTCAAGTTAGCATGCAACCAGATTTCTATGTCACTGGTGTGCCTGTTAGCCTTGACACTTTGTAGGATATAAATGATCCATTTTTGGATAATGTGGACAATGCGATGGAGGTTGAAGATCAAGAATAGATAGAGGAAGGAAAATTAGGAGAGAAACAAGAAGAAAAAGCACATGAGAAGGAAATACAACAAGAGGAAAAGCAAGAAGAACAACCAAAATCAAAAAAATTTGCTGAGGTCAGACTGGACACATCCTTATTATTGGAAAGTGTGGCCAAACTAGTCAGTTCTAATGTGGACAACATGGATGAAGATGAGCCGATGAGATTATCATTTATGGCCTTTTCTAAAGCTAAGGAGAGATTAGTTCAGAAAGGAGACAAAAGAGATAAGGTAATGGTCAGGGCTGTAGAAATAGTGAACAAGCTACTCCCCTCACCAGTTATCTTCAAAGACAAGGATGAGGTTGAGAATCTTGCTACAATATTGGATAGCTTTGATAGTCATTTTGACTCATTTCTAAAGACAACATAGGAAAAGGTTGAAAAGAACTTCTTGGAGAAGAAGTTGAGCGAAGTTCATAAGTATATTTCATGGGACTTAGATATTCTTAAGGCTACTACTCTCAAAGCCAAGAATTGTGTAGCACAAGGCAGGAAAATTTACAGCTATTGCATAAACCCCTACAAACATTTAAAGAACATTGAAGAGACCATAGCCAAAGACAGGCTACCCTTGACAGTCTCAAGGATAGTTGTGAATCATCTTCGCAAGCTATGGGAGAAGTAGATAAGGAGACATCCAGGCTATTGGACAAGATAGGAGTACTAGAAATGGAGAAAGGGGGAGTTGTAGATAGATTTGGCTTATTGAGAAGCCTATTGAATCCTAAGCTCACAATGTTGGAGACTCATCTTTCAGAGATGATAAAAGTTAAATGCTCAATATCGGTATCTACTCTTACTGAGCTTAAGGCAGCAAAGACAATGTCATATGCACTGAATGGATTAATCCATGTCAGTGAACTATTGATAAATTCATGGACTGAAGAAGTTAAGACCTTGGAAAACTCTTTCCAAGATGTCTTAAATCTGGTGAGTAAGCACTAAACCATTTGTGCTTAAGTTCTACAATTTTGAGTATACCTTTGCCATTGATGTAAAAGGGAGAGGAAGAAAAACGAAAAATGAGGAAGAGAAAGAAATATGTAGAGTTATATGTTGAAAAGAAAGTAAAATAAAAGATATAGAAAAGAACCAAAAAAATATATATATAGAAAAGAGAAAAGAAAAAGAAAATTGTATTGTGACACTTAGTCATTTTTCTAAGTGTTGCCATCAACACCAAAGGGAGAGATTGTTGGCATGTGATGTTTTGGAGCACTAGGAATCACTTAAGGGTTTTCATTTATGGCAACACTTATGTTGGAGTGATCACATGTTATGGAGATTGCCACTGGAGTTACAGTCATGAAAATGACTAAGTCTAGAATCAGGACAACAGGGTGCAGTGCCATAGTTTTGGTTAGCGATGAAGATATATGAGGTATTATGGCTTGCAAAGTTAACTAGAGGTATTTCAAGATGTATACATGCTTTAGTTAAGAGTACATAAGTTTTGGTTACCAAATCTGTGAGATACAGTGTTCGGAAGGTATGCAAAGACAATAAAATAGTGTAACAGGGTACATGAACAATTGCAAAGATTAAGGAGAGCATAGTGGATATGGAAATGTGCTAAGACAAATAAATAAAGTATATTGCCAATTCTTTGGTAATATAGGAGTGTTGAATCCATGTATATTATTTTCATGAGTTTTTATTATGTTTTGTATAGTAATTATGAAGCCGACTGGAAGGCTGATTTTGTATAAGTATAGATTATTTTTGTGAAAGAAAAGTATGGTATGATTATGATGATGGAGTAAGTTTGAAAATATAAGAGTAGAGATAAGATGTGAGATCAGTAAGAGGCCCAGCTACAATTGGAACTATCTAAGCAAGATAAGTGCTTGTATTGTTCCCCTTTTGAGAACTATTTTGAGACAAGTATTGATTGTAAGAGAAGTGTGCTCACAACCTTTAAATAGGTGTTTTGTATACCCCTAACAGGGTTTTGTATTCCTCTAACAAGGAAATGTACTATGTAACAATCAGCTCCTAATAGGGCTAGATCTCCTAATAGGGATATTATACTTTAGTACATATTTTTGGGTACCATCCCCACCAGGGTTTTCCCTTGGCCAGGGTTTCCTCAAGAAAAAAACATGGTGTCATGAGTAATGTGTTATGATTATATGTTATTTTTATTGGATTGTTTATAATTGTTTGAAGTTGAAATCAAAGTTCTATAATACTGATTCACCCCCCTCTTAGTATTACCTAATCCTAACACTTATATCCCTCCAGATGCTATGCCTAACTCTCCCAACTTGTCATCCACTTACCCTATCTCTCCCCAAGGTCAAAAAAGACATGCATTCTTGAACACTCCAAATCAATCCATCCATATGAACCTGCCATATAAACCCTATTCATCCAAAATTCCCAAGACTTTTGGAAGCAATTTGGATGTCAAACAAAGAAATAAAAAATTCAAAGATCCACTTATATATGAAGATCACTATGTCCAGTCTAATCGACATGTGAATACAAAAAAAAATGAAATATTCAAGAGATCACAAGGATCCACTAAGGAAAGAAATAAATCAAAGAAAATATGGGTTCCTAAATCCATTATTGAAGAAGTATGTGCAAAAGCATCCAAAAGAAAAGAAAAATCAAAATTTATGTGGATTCCCAAGTCTCTTTTAAAGGACTTGGATACAAAAGAAAAATCAGACATTCAAGCTTCCAAAGGCTTTTCCTCCATCTTCTTCCAAACACCATTCATCCTCTACTACATTAAAGCCTCAAGCTATTCCATCCCCTTTTCCTTGATCATTCCATCACCCTTCAAGGTGTGTGTCAATGTTGATATTTCCATCCTATCCACCTTTACCAATGAAAAAATTTCAATACCTTATTTGATATTCAACACTTACCTACTATCCTTCCATCCCCTATCATTTTATTCCTCATATCTAATCCATCACCTAAATCCTTGGCTACCATCTCCTTATCTTCCATATCATTCCCTACCATTATCCTATCAACAGCTTTGAGCATGCCTTCTTGTGACATTGGCCCATCATAACATATCCTTAAAAGGATCATTATCCAAAGAGTAAGAGGCTTGAGTTCCTTCCAAAAATTAGAAAAAGGAAAAAAAGAGAAAAAATTGAAAAGGAAAAAAAAAGAGAAAAATTTGAGAAAGAAAAAAAAGAAGAAAAAAAGAGAAAAAGTGCCTTGGTGAAAACTTGGTAAACAAGCACCTTGGTAGAAAAACTAAAGATAAATAAATTCATCCTCGGGTGAAAACCACTTCTTGTGGCGCTTTGGACAAGTACCATGATGAAAACCTGGCAAACAGGCATCATGTGTAATTCCTTCTACTTGTACTCTATCTTGGAGACAAGTTTCATCCATGCTATCTTATCCATCATAACCTCCATTATCCATCTATCCCACATGCATTCATATTCCCTCTTTTACCTTTGATCTTGACAAGGTTGAGCTATATCCATGAGCATCATGCTTCTTGACATTTTTTGTCCTTGTCATTGGCTTATTCACTTGTTATATTTGTGATACCTATCATGATCTTTCTTATCCCAAGCCAATCCTCATTACCTTGAGCATCCTTGTCATAGTTCCACACTATTCCATCATAGCCTCTATTCACCCCTTATCCTAATGATGCTATCTTATCCATATCTTATCCAAATTAACCCCTTTGTCTTGATTGAAATGAAGAACATAAAATGCAAAACAGTTTCTCAAAAACTTCTTGACATGTACACTCTTTTGGACTGCACGCTTTCATGACATCAGTTCATTATCCTATATGTTATTTGACGCTACATAATTGGCTTTCATTGCTATTCCAAAACATGCTTCACATTTCTATATCATTTTTCCTAGCTTGGGTAATCTTGAGGAGACTGTCTTTGAGGGTCACATTCAGGTGCTTCATCCATCATGACCTATTTTCTTTTGCTCCATCAGCTTTCCTATCCATCTACAAACGTCCTAAACCTTGCTAGATATTGGGGGAATTTCAATGTGGTCTTTCTTGAGAAATGGTAAATCTATAAAAATATAAAAAGTGAAAAATGTTCCTGAAATAATCTAAAAAAATTCAAAAATTTAAAAATCCAAAAAAATCTAAAAATCTATAAAAATTCAAACAATTCAGAAAATTAAAAATCCAAAAAAAAAAAGGTTTATTGCTCTGCATTTGCATATGCATATTTCATGTCTTGTACATATCTTGTATATTCTTTACATCCTAATGCATAGCTTGGAGTTAGTCTGCAAGTCAGTCTGCATCTCTGTTAGAAAGGAAAGACCACCAAGATAACTAAGAGGGGGGGGGGTGAATCAGTTATCTAATATTTAAACCATTTATCATCATTAACTTCAATATCAACTTCAACAGCTTTAAACCATATAATTAATGCAGTAACCAACCATAGAAAGATAACCATACACAATGACACAATAACACAAGATATGTTAACTAGGGAACCTCTTGATCAAAGAGTAAACCCCAGTGGGAATGATGCCCACAAAATGATGCACTAATATAAAAGTTCCTTGTTAGAGGATGGACCCTGTTAGGAGTCTTATGAAATACATTTAGTACATATGAATCTCTGTTAGGAGATTTTGAATCCCTGTTAAAAGTTTCTAACCCTATTAGGAGTTAAGGAAGACATAAGGACCCACTGCCCAAATAGCTTCAAGGCAAGATCTCTAAACTCACTATCCAATAGATCTTAGGATTATTCAATAGAATAATATGAAATATGTTACCTCCTTCAAACTGTGCCAAAAATGCACTCTCTGCTACATAAGATCACAAATTCAAATCTCTGGACTTTGCAAGTCTTCCTTCATCACTGAATTAGCTCTTTTCTTCACTTCATGCATAAATTCGCATCACAACTTTCATAATTTCATCTCACAACTCTTAAAATCCTCATACATAACAAGGAAAACATTCCTTCCTTTATACCACACCCAAATAATTACAAATGAATCGGCATGCAAATACAAAATAATAATTTCAACATGCTACATCAAAATTACATAAAATTGTCGGCTTCCAGATACAATAACTTTCCAATCATGTGACCTCAAAGTTTGTGCTATGAACCACATCACCACCAATGAGTCTCAAACTTCCCTTTAACTATGCAGAATCAGATTCCATCCCGATTAGGAGATATCCTCCGATTACCAAAAACCGCTACACAAGAAAACTACTAGAATACTGCTTCCACCAAAATGCTTATAACTTTCATGAATAAATGAATTTATCTTTGCACTCTTAACCATAGGCTCTGCAATATAACATGTGCGCAAAACAAAACTATGCCTGCTTCTCTGCTAAAACTCCAAAATAACACTATGTTGACATCAATGACAATCATAGTCATGAATGCAACAACCACTACTACAGAATGACTGCCAAAGGCTTCAGCATTCATTCCTAACAATCTCCCCCATTGGCATTGATGGCAACATAGATGAAAAACATCCAATGTTCCAAAAATCCAATCACTACTGCTCAACTGCACTGCTACTCATCATCAATCAAATCTTGCTTCATTATCCTATTCAATCTCTTCAATAAATGTAGTTCCTCAACGTTTCCTCAATGTTTTTCATGATTCTCTCCCCCATTGACATCAATGACAAAAATTCTATCACTATGTCAAACAATAGCTCAATGTCAAAAGACACTATTCAGAAAATACATTCACAAGAGTCCTCAATGACTTAGCTCAGATACACATACTCCCCCATAGAGGAAGTACCAACATCCAATCCAGAAAATAGATAGGGCCATAAACCACTGGATGGATGCAACCAACTACATCATTACTCAAAAGGAGGTTGGGGCATAACCCTAAGCATACCTCTCAGATACTCAAATGTATCCTTAGGCAAGGGCTTAGTAAATATATCTACTATCTGCTCCTTTGTGCTTATGTACTCCAGTCTGACTTCTTTTTCTACAACTTTCTCTCTTACAACATGATACTTGATCTCTATATGCTTTGTTTTAGAATGTAAAACTAGATTCTTAAACATACTAACTATACTTGTATTGTCACAATATATGATAATAGGCTCTTCAAACTTGATTCCAATGTCCATCAATATCTGCTTCATCCAAATTATCTAATTACAATTGTTTGCTACTATAACATATTCTACTTCTACTGTACTCTATGAGATACAATTCTACTTTTTGCTCAACCAAGAAACTAATCTTCCTCCAAGAAAAAAGGCTCCACCACTGGTGCTTTTCTTGTCATCAACGCTACCTCCCCAATCAGCATCAGTATATGCACATAGGGTAAAATCATCATAATTTTCATACCACAGTCCATAGTCCATTGTTCCTCTAAGATATCTCAATATCCTTTTTACTACTGCATAATGTGACTCTCTAGGTTTGGCTTGAAATCTTTCTACCATCCCAACTGAATGTTGTATATCTAGTCTAGTGTGTGTCAAGTACTACAATCCACCAATCATAGATCTATATTTCCTTTGCTCAACTTCTGGTGTTTCATCTTTACTAGATAGTTTATGTCCTGTAACCATAGGTGTTCCAACTGGTTTGCAATTCTCCATACCGAATCTTTTCAATAAATCATTCAAGTACTTAGTCTGACTTATAAAGATACCATCTTTGTTTTGTGTTATTTTCAATCCCAAAAAAATATTTCATTTCTCCAATCATACTCATTTCAAATTCTGTCTTCATTTCATCAGCAAACTTGTCACTAGCTTCATCTTCTCCTCCAAAAATAATGTCATCAACAAAAATAACCAAAATTAACAATCCATTCTCAATTTCTTTTGTGTATAAGTTGCTATCAGCTGTTCCTTTTGTAAATCCCAATTTTAACAAATACCAAGTTCTAGGTGCTTGCTTTAGTCCATACAATGCTTTCTTTAGTTTACATACCATGTCTCCTTCTTGAGTCAAAGGAAAACCTTCAGGCTGCTCAATGCAGACTTCTTCTTCTAATTCACCATTTAGAAATGCTGACTTCACATCCATCTGATACACTTTGAATTTCTTAAATGTTGCATAAGCCAAAAATATTCTTACCACTTCAAGTCTTGCCACAGGGGAAAAAGTCTCTTCATAGTCAATTCCTTCTTGCTGTGAGTATCCCTTATATACTAATCTTGCTTTGTTTCTAATTACTTCTCCTTGTTCATTCATCTTGTTCCTGTATACCCATTTAGTTCCAATCACATTTTTGTCTTTAGGTCTAGGGACCAATTCCCATGTCTTGTTCTTTTCAATTTGATCCAATTCTTCTTTCATAGCTTTAATCCAATGTTCATCTTCACAAGCTTCATTAGTAGATTTAGGTTCAATTTGAGAAATCAAACATAAATGTACCTTCTTTCTAGTCATAACTCCTCTGTCCAAACTTCCAATGACTTTCTCAATAGGATGATGTCTTGATATATACCTGTTAGGTCTCATAGTCGCTGATCTTTCTTCAATTGTAGATTCTTCTCTGTTTTCTTCAGCATGACTTTTATTCAACAATTCACTGTCAGTCTCAAAAAATTGTTTAGTAGTTTCAATGTTAGGCTGCGGGTTAGTTCCTTCATCAGATTCATAATCAAGCATTCTTTCCTAAATTTTAAACTTCTCATCAACTTTTACATTTGCACTTTCAACAATAGTTTTAGTTCTATTATTGTAACATCTATATGCTTTTCTTTTCAAAAAATATCCAAGAAAAATTCCTTCATCGCTTCTAGGATCAAACTTTCCTATATCATCATCTCTCTTAATATAACATTTGCTTCCAAAAATTCTAAAATACTTACCTGAGGGTGCATGTCCAAACCACAATTCATAAGGTGTCTTGTCTGTGTCTGCTTTGATTTGCACTCTATTCATTGTATATACTGTTGTATTCACTGCTTCTCTCCAAAATGTCTTTGCCAAGTCACCTTCAAATAACATAGCTCTAGCTACTTCAGTAATTGATCTGTTTCTTCTTTCTACAATACCATTTTGTTTAGGTTTTCTAGGGGCTGATAATTGTCTCTTAATACCATTTGCTTCACAAAAAGTGTTAAACTCTTTAGATGTAAATTCTCCACCTCTATCGGATCTCAAACATTTAATCCTCATTCCTGATTCATTCTCTACTTTATTCTTCATGACCTTAAACTTATCAAATGCTTTAGATTTTTCTTTCAAAAATGCAATCCACATCATTCTTGTAAAATCATCAACAAGAATCATAAAATACCTTTCTCCATAGAATCCTCTAGTCCTAGTAGGACCGCTCAAGTCTGTATGAACAATCTCCAACTTCTCTATAGATGTGAACTTCTTGCTAGGAAATGAACTCCTTTTCTACTTAGCCATCACACATTCCTTGCAAATCATGTTAGCAGGCTTCATGATCTTAGGTAAGTCTCTTACTGCAAGTGTAGAACTCACTTTCACAATATTATCAAAGTTTATATGACAAAACCTTTTATGCCATAACCAACTGTCATCAATCTTAGTTAGCAAGCATGTCATCTTAGTAGGGTTCAACTGAAATACATTACCTCTGGTCCTAGATCTAGTTCCAATTAGATTTCCATCTTTATCCTTAATCACACAAGTTTTCTCAGTAAACCAAACTTGATATCCTTTATCCACTAACTATCCAACACTTAAAAGATTATGTTTCAATCCATCAACAAAGTAAACATCATCAGTATTAGTCTTTCCATCAAGAGTAATAGATCCTATACCTTTAATAAAACAAGGTGCATTGTTACCAACTCTAACAACTCCTCCATCATAATTGTTAAACTTTATGAACTTTCCTTTATCACCAGTCATATGATGTGAACAACCACTGTCTATAATCCAATCAGCTTTTTTTTCAACTTGGGAAACTGAGGCTTTTTCTTCTTTAATATCAGATTCAAAATTTTCTTCCTTAATTGCTACAAATCCTATGCCATCAAATTTATCATTATCACTGTCACTCAAATGTCTTTCAATTCCTTCTTCAATTTCTTCATCATTTGCATAATAACATTCTTTAAATCTTCTAGGCTTAAAATTGTTTCTATACTTCTTAACTCTCTTAGGACACTTAGATGCAAAATGATCATATTCTTGACATGTCCAACATTTAAAGATTTTCTTACCATCTGGTTCTCTTTTCACAAGCAAGGAAATACCTTCTTCAATATTCTTGTCTTCATCAGATTTGGATCTGCTACTACTAGCATAATCTCCATTGACACTTGTACTTCTAGACAAAGTAGGTCTGATGCTAAGAGCATTGAATATTGTCTCCACTCTAGGGAGTTCTCCTGATAATCTCAGATTCATCTCTGTTGCTTCCAATCTTCCAAGAAGATTCTCTCTTGAAAAGTTTGGTGTACAAGGTATCACTTGTTCAATCATTTGTGTAGTCTACCTGAATACCAGTGTCAATGTTCTCAAAATCTTCCATATTACTTCATTATCTATCTTTTCACCTCCACAAGACTTTATTCCTGCAACAATTTCTGACACCCTACCAATATAGCTTCTAATAGATTCATCTTCCATCATTCTTATGTCTTCAAATGCACAAATCCAATTATGTAACCTAGCTTTCTTTGCATGTTCATCACCTTCAAAAGTAGAATGTAAAGCTTTCCAAATATCATGAGATTTAGTTAGACCTTTTACTTAACTGTATTCATTCTCTGGAAGTGATGATAAAAGTGCTTCTCTTGCAAGTATGTTACACATAAATAAATCTACCTCATCTTTAGAACTTGTCTCAAGATTGTCTTCTTCAATTATAGTCCTTTCATTCTTTGTGATCAACTAGTAACCTGGTCCTAAACACAAGAGATGTGTCTTCATCTTTTCTTTCCAGTTGTCAAAATTTACTCCATCAAACTTAGGGCTTTCTTTCCTAAAATTCACCATAGCTCTCCTTAAGTTGTTAAACTTCTCTTTCAAGGACTTGCTACTCTGATACCAATTGTTAGAAAGGAAAGACCACCGAGATAACTGAGAGGGGGGGGGGGTGAATTAGTTATCTGATATTTAAACCATTTATCATCATTAACTTCAATATCAACTTCAACAACTTTAAACCATATAATTAATGTAGTAACCAACCATAGAAAGATAACCATACACAATGACACAATAACACAAGATATGTTAACTAGGGAACCTCTTGATCAAAGAGTAAACCTCGGTGGGAATGATGCCCACAAAATGATGCACTAATATGAAAGTTCCTTGTTAGAGGATGGACCCTATTAGGAGTCTTATGAAATACATTCAGTACATATGAATCTCTGTTAGGATATTTTGAATCCCTATTAAAAGATTCTAACCCTGTTAGGAGTTAAGGAAGACAAAGGGACCCACTGCCCAAACAACTTCAAGGCAAGATCTCTGAACTCACTATCCAATAGATCTTAGGATTATTCAACAAAATAATATGAAATATGTTACCTCCTTCACACTGTACCAAAACCACACTCTCTGCTACACAAGATCACAAATTTAGATCTCTGTACTTCGTAAGTCTTCCTTCATCACTGAATTAGCTCTTTTCTTCACTTCATGCATACATTCGCATCACAAATTTCATAATTTCATATCACAACTCTTAAAATCCTCATGCATAACAAGGAAAACATTCCTTCCTTTATACCACACTCAAATACTTACAAATGAGTCAGTATGCAAATACAAAATAATAATTTCAACACACTACATCAAAATTACATAAAACTGTCGGCTTCCAGAAACAATAACTTTCCAATCATGTGACCTCAAAGTTTGTGCTATGAACCACATCACCACCAATGAGTCTCAAACTTTTTTTTAACTGCATAGAATTAGATTCCATCCTGATTAGGAGATATCCTCCGATTACCAAAAACCGCTACACAGGAAAACTGCTAGAATACTGCTTCCACCAAAATGCTTATAACTTTCATGAATAAATGAATTTCTCTTTGCACTCTTAACCATAGGCTAATAACACACCAAATAACATACCATCAACTGCACATAACTCAATCTACACTATAACATGTGCGCAAAACAAAATTGTGCCTGCTTCTCTGCTAAAACTCCAAAATAACACTGTGTTGACATCAATGACAATCATAGTCATGAATGCAACAACCACTACTACAGAATGACTGCCAAAGGCTTCAACATTCATTCCTAACAATCTCATCCTTAGAACAATTGTATCTCGCTAGGGGCAAGTTCCTAGTCATACATGTCACAAAGTCACAAAGTTGTTTGGAATTTCTGCTAGGGTGTCGCTTATCCCTAGTCTACAATTGACATTAAAATATGAAAACAAAGGTATTTCTTAATGCCACTAACAATAGTATTTCTTAATACTTAGACCTAAAAAGTGTTTCTAAACACTACACAATGAAGACAATGGTTTTTCTCAATACATCTCAATACATAACGATGTTTCTAAACATCTACACACTCAAACATTAGTTTTTCTCAACACTCATCAAGGAAACAAAGATCCTAAATGCAAAGACAAAATCAAAATCATGCAATCAACAATTGTGTTTCTAAACACTCCGCACACTCGAGAAATAGTGTTTCTCAACACTCATTAAAAAAACAATGATCATTAAAGAAAAAGGAAAACAAACACACTCAATAAAATGTGTTTCTCAACACCACCTATCACAAAAAAACTTATCATAACATGTGCTTATCATGTCTCTTGAGTGAATCAATGATGTCTATGGACTAGAGTAACAAGGACATGATCTCTTTCTTTGATTGCAGTTTGTGGGAATTATTTCCTTGTTGGTTTTCATCGAGAAATTTCTTATTATTGTGAAAATTAGAGAAATCTGCCCAAGGATATGAATGATAAAGGGTCATTGTAGGTACATCAAAAAGTTAGTCCAAGGATATGAACGTATGGATCATTGTGGAAAACACAATCATTGCACAAGAAAATAAGGAAATATTATTTGTTTTCTTTCTTGAAACTAACACTAGCATAAGTGAGTACTCTGGTTCATCATCAACTTTGAAAGTCACAGATGCTTGTACTTACTGCTAACAAAAGCTCTATGATGAGAAAAAACATAAAAAAAAAGAGGATCATGTTGGAAAGTTGACTATACTAGTGTATATGACTTAATATAGTGTTGTCATTATAGCAACAAATTCATATGATGTTTTGGAGTCAGCGCTCATGATAAGAAGATCAGAAATTGGTTAAGTGTTGAAGATTGGATAGTGTACAGAGTACCTGAAGGTCAGAGCATCAACACACATACATACAATAGAATTATGGTATGCACCCTAGAAATTAAGTTGGTAAGACCATATTCATGCTAATTTTAAGAGCGCATGATCAGAAGATTCAGTATAAGGAAGATACAGAGAGTTTAAGTTGCATAGACAATGAATGCCAGAGAAGAACAGAGCAAGCAACCGACTGTTGGTATTTTGGTTAGTGGTTATATTATTATTATGTTTTAAAGGCTATGTTTCTATTGTAATTAGGTTGTAGACATATAATTATGTTTGTTTGTAAACATGCTTGAGCCAATTCAATCGAAAGCATTGTACATAATTGGTTATAGGCCGAGCTAGTTAATTGTTTTGGTATGCGCATATAAATATGAGATGTGCCCTTTGTAATCAGTATGAGAGTTGAAATAGAATTGAGACAAGCAAAGAAAAAGTGTGAAAAGAGTTGTTAAGATGTATTAGAGCTTTGCAAGAGGTCAAAGCATCAATGCATCAAAGGAACTGATCTGACAAGCAGTGTCACAACATCAGTTCATCCAACATATATAGTGTGTATCTAAGATATGAAGGTTGTAGCCTTCATCACTTTAGCAGTGAGCTCCAAAATAGTGTGTCCCCATCCCTAACAGGGTTATTGTAAAAGACTCCTAATAGGATCTAACCCTTGACAAGGTCACTATACTAAATACATTGTAAAGCAACTCCTAACATGGTTAAGGATCTTCTAACAAGGCTCATAAAACACTAGTACAAATTATTAGTGGGTGTCAATTCCCACCGGGGTTTTCACCTATTTGGGTTTCCTCATAACCACATTAGTGTTATGTGTTGAGTTCATGTTTCTTATTTATGTTGATGTTCATTTCAGTACTTAAGCATTCAAGTTAAGTTTAGGAAGTAAAGCAAAAAGATTAAATTAAGTGAACACTGATTCACCCCCCCCCCCCAGTGTTCCCATTCCTAACAATTGGTATCAGAGCTCTGGTCCTCAACAAAGAAGTTTAACCACTTGAAGAGATCATAGACAAGACATAAATGAAACATCTGAAAAGAAATCTTGAAGCTGATCTTGAAGACCTGGACAGATTTGAAAATGAAATTGAAGAACTAAAAGAAAAAGTCATTGATGCTTAAGCAGTCATCAAAAGGCTAAGAAAAGATTTGAAAGAATGCTCTACTAGTGAGTTAGGGATAATGATCAAGAAGCTAAATAAAGAAAATTCATCCCTGAAAGAACAAATTGAAGAATTGGATGATAAGCTAACCAACAATCAAGATGTCTATAAAGAACAGATCAAGGAGAACCTTCAACTAAATGAAGAATTAAGGCAAGAAAACATGGAAATCTTGGAGTTAAGAAACAACAAGGAAAGCTTGGAATCTGAATTGAAAGAGGCTAAGAATCACATTGATAAATTACACACAAGCAAGGATCTGATTGAATCTCAATTATATGCTCGGAAGCTTAAAGGAGATACTAGAGGCATTGGATTTAATGAAGCACAAAATCAGATTGACAACATGTGAGCAAGAGTGAAAGAACCAAAAGACACCATAGTTGCTAAGGAGACTGGAAGTCAAACTAAAGATCATGTTGAACCATCCAAGAATGAGTGCAAGCCAGTAGATCAAACTTGTTATGCATGTAACAAGCATGGACATATAGCAAGGAGCTGTACAGAGATAAGACCTTTCAATGGTTACTTTTATTCATGCAATAAATTTGGTCATAGAGCTATAAATTGTAAGACAAGTTAGAAGAAAAAGACTCAACATAACTAGAGAAATCAAAATCAACCAAATGTAAGAAGTTCTCAGAATGTTACATGTCAGATATGTAACTATAATGGTCACTCAGCTAGACAATGTAAAATGGTAACCCATGTCAATGCACCGAGGAATATAAGGCCTCCAGTTATTTGTCACTCATGTAACAAGGCTGGACACATCTCAAAGTTTTGTAGATCAAGGACACAAAGTCAGGAAAGCCCTAAAAAGCTAGAAGAATCAATACTAGATACCGAAGAAGAAGTCAAGTTTGTGAAAGCTTCAGAAGATGCGAGCATGATTTGGTCAGAGGTGAAGAAGGATAAGGTTGATGAGCATGTATTAGATGCATCCATAATGGATGCACCCTCTACATCTAGATGAATGGCCCTCAGGGTCATATGGGGATCTAGTTTATCTCTAGAACCCTGCGTGGCTAGTATACTCACCCTCTGAGTATGCACCTTTGGATTAATAACAAAATTTTTACTTTAAAGTACACAAAAGCTTTTAGATCTCTCATTGCAATCGAATTCAGAGCAATTGGAGAGAAGAGGAGCCATAGCATTTGATTATGAAGGATTACAGATTGATTCACCAGTGATTAGCAGTGCATTTGATTGGTTGTGGAAGCCCTAATATGTCACGCCAATTCAAAAGTCTTTGAGATCATTTGGAAAGTGATATACAAGTAAGTAATGGCTAATCCCATTGTATTTGATGTGGTGGATAAGAGATATGTGTTTAAGAGGCATCTATTCAAATCCACACTAGATGAACCTAGAAGGTGCATTCTCTTGCACTCCCATGGGTGTTATGCATGTGGAAGATATCAGGGCATACATATATTGCAAGAAGGAACCAACAGGTTTGGATAGAATAAGAGTGCACATGGAAACAATGATGAAACCTGATAAAACCCTCATGGATGAGTATGCGCAGTTGGAAAATCATCCTATAGTGGAATATACTACGGCCTATGAGTTCTATGAGTCAGAATGGATCAAGATCCTACTCAGTAAGATCCATGATGAACTATTTTGGATAGGTGAAGTACCAGTTAGGATAATAGGAGATCTAATTCATGAGATGACATGACTCTCAAGGACAGACACCGTTCTTCCAGCGGGAAAGGATTTTAGAAAACTTGTAGAACAAGATTGCAAATCAAGTGATAGGCGCGAAATGACAATAGAGCCTATAGAGGAGAAAGACATCAAGTTGATGTCCATGATACTGGGATACAGGTTCCAACACACCATTAGAGTAAACAGTGTGTTAGTGGCCACCATTCTAGCAACAATAAGGTTGGTAAGAGAGAATGGAGAGTTTAATCTATGTGAGATCTTGTGCACATAGCTAATAGAGAACATAAGAGCCATCAAGCATGACAAGACCAAGATATTCAGGTTTGGGTCTTTAATAATCTATATGTACTTCTATATTCTTGGAAAGGTGTCTAATTTGTATCTAGACAAATCTATTCTCACTATGCCACAAATATCCTTTAAGGCATCCACAAAAAGTACCCTTAAGGATTACATGGAATTGGAGTTGAAAACATTCAAAGTGAGAATGCATATGAGGTATAGGATACCTAAAAAGATAGTTGAAAAATACAAGGATAGTATTTGTTTCATGGGAGAGGCTGATACAACATTCATGGAGGCTGTTGAACCAAGAAAAAAGTGGATTCATCCACTTGGATATGAAGTTGAAGAACCTATTCTAGAGGCTTATGCTCAAGTTCTATTGTTAGCACCTAAGGACCTCAATGAACCTAGATGGGGGACTTATGAAGAGAAAACAAGAGAAGTAGATGTTGTATTGAACAACATAGAAACAAAAAGAAAAGTTGCGAAGGTTACTTCAGAGATTTTGAAAATTCATGGAGTATCTCAAGCAGACCTATACAAAGCAAGGCAAGAGAAGATTGCTTTGGAAATAGAGAGCGCAGCTGTAAAAAAAGATAGAATTTGATGATCCAAAGATGAAGAAGGTGAAAATTGAGAAATCAGATGATCGGAAGGGTAAAATTGATGTTACCCCTCCTGTGCCCAAGAAAAATATTGATCTTACTACTCCTCTGGAGTATAAGACAATGGCAAAGAAGAAGAAAGAGACAAGAAAAAGTCATCCATCCTTGCACACCATAAGGAGTCAGAAGAAGAATACACAAGCACCACCTCAAGTAAGTTTTAAACCTCATCTAAAAGTACTCAATTAAAGAATAGTAGAAGAAGGAAAGATAGATCAGATAGCAAAATTTTATGACAAGTATAGTGAGATAGATAAGTCTGAGATCCACAACATGATTATCAAGAACATGCTTAAGTTTAAAAAGATAATATTAAAGTTAAAGACAGTAATTCCAGATAATGTATGGAATATCTTAGATTTCTTGAAAAGGTAGGCTATAGAAGAGGATTTGAGAATAAGGGAGAAGATCCTAGATGAGAGCCTACCAGTAGAGGAGAAGACATTATTTTTGGATCTAGTAAAGCCACATCTTAGAACAAAATCAAGGACTTTGCAAATTATGGACAAGAACTATGATCTTGTTGCAAAGGAAACTGAGAAAGCATTTGAGACAGTTTTCCTAAATAGGCACATGTTCCCTCCTATTTCACCCACAACACAAGTGCCCAAAAATCTTACAAAAGAGTTAGAGACCATAAATGTACCATCTACAGGTCCATAGGATTCAGCTCATACATTTGATGCACCCATAGAGGCAGAGAAGCATGCGCCTATAGTAGATGTTCAAAAGAATGACATAATTTTTATTAAAAATGTAGAGATAGCTATGGCAGCCTCTGACATTGAGTTGGATAAGTTTGAAGAGGAATTTGTGGGTACTCAAGAGGCTGAGACTCTATGTGGTAACACCCCTCCCAATCAGCAAGAAGTTTTGATTGAGGATATAACAAAGGAAGAAGGAGAAAAAGAAAAAGAATAAGAAAAGAAAGAAGAAGAAAAGGAAGTAGAAAAAGAGAAAGGAGATGAGAGTATGCAAATATATGAGCCATCTATTGAGATGCAGATTAGTGTTAAGCATGTAGCAATGGATAGTACACCTATCACTCCACTACCCTCAACAACATTGTTGTCAAGTTTGACACCTGACACAACTAGTTTGGATTCATGGGGATAAGAAGACCTGATCAAGATCAATGTCTTAGCTATGGAGAAGGCCAAGGAGAAATAGGTAATGAGGAATCCCCTCCTTGTAGAATCAGTAAATATCCTGAACAACTTGTTATCAACAGATAAGAAAGTGTCCAAGGTACACTCTGTTGATGATGTAAGTGCAATTCTTTCATAGTTCAAGAGTAATTTCTCTAACTTGGAAGAATCAACATCATTAGTTGTAGAGGAGAAGTATATGAAGAAAAGACTAAATGAGTTGGTCAGTAAATTCTCACTAGACCTTAGTTCACTCAAAGTTGGACAAGCAACTTTGAAAGAGTTTGCAGCAAAAGGAAGGAAAATTATTGCTGACTGTATGAATCAAGATAAGTTGACAGCTGATCACTACAAGAAGATTCAAGAAGTAGAGGCCATGATTGAAAATGTGAGGAATTCAGTAGAAGATCCCTCTACTAATGTAAACATGTGTAACAATGTATATCAAGGACAGATTGACAAAATTGAGAAGGCAGAAAAGGAGATGTCAAAGATAAGGGCTAGGTAGACTCAGCTTAGAAATGCTCTTGCACCCTCCCTAGATGTGTTGAATTAGAATATCAAGGATCCTAGTTCAAATTTTGAGAAGATGGAGAAACTACAATATGCCTTATGCTCCCATCTCCAAACAATCAATGCATTGATTGCATTTTGGAAGCAAGAGATCCAAAATTTATAGATTGCATACTCGGATGTACTTTCAGTGTAAGTACTTGTATAGATTTAGTTTTGTAACACCTTTGCCATTAATGTCAAAGGGGGAGTATGTATAGAATATGGAGCTATAGCTATGTAAAGAAAATGTATAGTGAGAAGATATAAGGGAGATATAAGATAGAGTATGATTAAGTGTTTTTTGTGTTAAGGGACAGTTAGTAACTTTTCCATATTCCTTTGTTGCCATCAATGACAAAGGGGGAGATTGTTGGAAAGTTGACTATACTAGTGTATATGACTTAATATAGTGTTTTCATTATGGAAACAAAGTCATATGATGTTTTGGAGTCAGGGCTCATGATAAGAAGATAAGAAATTGGCTAAGTGTTGAAGATTGGACAATGTACAAAGTACCTGAAGGTCAGAGCATCAGTGCACATGCATATGAAAAAATTATGGTATGTGCCCTAGAAATTAAGTTGGTAAGACCATATTCATGCTAATTTTAAGAGCACATGATCAGAAGATTTAGTATAAGGAAGATACAAAGAGTTTAAGTTGCACAGATAGTGAATGCCAAAGAAGAATAGAGCAAGCAACCGACTGTTGGTATTTTGGTTAGCGGTTATATTATTATGTTGAAAAGGATATGTGCCTATTGTAATTAAGTTGTAGACATATAATTATTTTTTTTTGTAAACACGCTTGAGCCAATTCAATTGGAAGTGTTGTACGTAATCAGTTATAGGTCGAGCTAGTTAATTGTTTTGGTATGCGCATATAAATATGAGATGCACCCTTTGTAATAGGTATGAGAGTTGAAATAGAATTGAGAAAAGTACAGAAGAAGTGTTCAAAGAGTTTTTAAGATGTATTAGAGCTTTGCAAGAGGTCAAAGCATCAACACATCAAAGGAACTAATCTGACAAGTAGTGTCACAGCATCAGTTCATCCAGCAGATATAGTGTGTATCTAAGATTTGAAGGTTGTAGCCTTCATCACTTGAGAAGTGAGCTCTAGGATAGTGTGTCCCCACCCATAACAGGGTTATTGTAAAAGAATCCTATCAAGTTTTGACCCTTGACAAGGTCACTGTACTAAATACATTGTAAAGAAACTCCTAACAGGGTTAAGGATCTTCTAACAAGGATCATAAAACACTAGTATAGATTATTAGTGGGTTTCAATTCCCACCGAGGTTTTTAACTATTTGGGTTTCCCCGTAACCACATTGGTGTTATGTGTTGAGTTCATGTTTCTTATTTTTGTTGATGTTCATTTCAGTACTTAAGCATTCAAGTTAAGTTTAATAAGTAAAGAAAAAAGATTAAATTAAGTGAACACTGATTCACCCCCCCTCTCAGTGTTCCCATTCCTAATAGATCAAAAGAGTGACACTTATGGAAGATTACATATCATTCTATTGGAATTCAATTTCATTATTACATTTATTTGAATTGGTTAAAATCACCTCAAGGAGGGAAATCTATCTTCAACATGGTTGAGACTCACATCAAAGATTCTTACTTTCATTACTAATCACTATCTTTGCAATATTATTATCGGGAGCTCAATCAAAATTTCTTCTAAATCAATCCAATCTTCTACATCAAAATTCTTCTAAATCAAAATTCTTCTAATCAGATCTAAAATATCATCCAATTTCATTCAATATTTTCTATTAAATTTTGATCTCACTCTGGAGGGGGCATCATATATCATAATATTCTAATCTAGATCATCAAAAATCTTGTCAACCAAATCTGATGTATTAAATTTTTGTCATCAAATCTAATCATTGAATCAAACATAATCATATTGCTAGGGGCATCTTAACTTCATCAAGTTCCATATCAAGTTGAATTTCTATTGATCTTTGTTCAATCAAGATCAAAGTCGGTATGATCAGTTCTTGTCCAATCAAGTTCAGAATCGATATCTTTGCATCTTTCATCGTATTTTGTTCAATCAAGTTCAGAATCTATTTCTAATCAAGAATAGTTTCATCACATCATATAAAACTATTCACTTAATCAAAATTAGATTGACATCAAACATTAGATATTCTTTGAACCAACGTGTTGTTCGCACATTGATTGAAAGAGGGGCAAATGTAATCACCTAAAAATGGTCTAGCTAAACTAGATGCCCTAAATCTCAAATCAAGTGACCAAATCAAGCTAATCTCAAGCATAATTGTGTAATTGAATTAGATCAATTTAATTACATAACTCATCAATTATCAAGCATCAATGATCAATGATCAATCATCAAGAGTCATTCCTTAATTAATTGTCCTAGTCATTTAATCAAATCAAACTTTAAAATACCTATGGATAGTGATATTAATTAATGTGAATTAATTAATTGTCCTATTATTCTCTCAACCCACAAAAGGAAATAGGACTTACCTCAAACCAATGGGAGCTAATCACATGGATCACTCACATGGATCAAGTGAGAATCAATCTCCACCATTCATCAAAGATGAATCCCAACCATCCAATTCAAATTCAACCTTTCCCTCCAAGAGGAAATCTATAAAACCAAGCTCATTTAATTCACTTGATATCTAGATCATTTTGCATAAGGAAACTCTGTCATTTTGAATTCTAAATCTAGATACATGCTTCTATTTCTTATCAAATTCTTCATTTCTAGCTTAATTCTTCTTAATTACATTAATGAATATGTCTAATCTCATTTGAATCTTCCATTTCATAATTGTAATGTCATTGATCAATGCATAATTCTAAGAGCATACTAACATAGATCAAACTCTTTATGACTAGGAAGCAATAGGACAATTTTGTTAGTATTCTTACATACTTTATTTGATTTATTTGCTAAAAATATAATGTTCTATTGAAGTGTTGTGTTGCAGATTCACATTGACCATAATTCACACACATAATATGCAGTGGGACCCTCCTTGATGCATTAATAGAATATTTCAAGAACATATTTTCTATAATTTTCAAAGATAGTGTCGAGTAAAGAAGGCCATCGAGTAAGATAAAAAACCCTATACCAAAGTTTCAAGCTATTTGAAAGGTGGATTAGCTAATGGGACCCATTTGCCTCAAGCATCAAACAATATGGAACTTCAAATAAGTAAATATGGTTGAGTAATGATGATTGAGGTTCTTAAAAATGTGGTGGGGGTGCTTCATTTGATGTGTTGAATAAGATACTATGTCGAGTAACCCATTCAAAAGAAAAGTGATACATAAGAAATTCAAAGGATGATTAGGAAAACTAAAGAAGTCAGGATGTGTGTCAATCTCCACCAATTCCTGTTGAATACATCGACACAAATTTTTTTGATAATAGTTTAAGTCCTTATTTTCTCAGGTTACAAGAGATTGGAAATGGAAGTGAAGTAGTGTGATTCCCAAAATTCCAAAGGGAAGGTTGGGGCCCAAAAATTTTGAAGATAAAATTGCACCAAAGAAGATAGAGGAAGGAAAATCATCAGAAATACGACATAGTGGTGGTAAGTTTGACTTCAAAGAAAAACTAAATGCTCTAGTGCAGAAAATTAATGTTTGGGGTGCTAATAATCAGAATTGGAAGCACAGTAAGGGAAATCCTAAAATTCTAAAGGGGTAAGGGTTTGAGAAATGATGTCATGTTGAGTAACATTTAGAATCAGGTAAGCTGAGAAGGCGACTGGCAAGGAGAAGTTTATCCAATAGTGGGTGAAATAAAAGAATGTACACATGATAGTTGTCCACAAGGATGAAATAACTCATTGAGTAAGGCAATATTTTGAAAAAATTAGAGTCTAAGAAACATGAAGCATTGTTTTGTTCAAAGGCACTAAAGTAATCGAGAATTGAAGCATAGTAGTGTGATTCCCAAATTTTGAAGAATGAAACCTACAGACAACTAGGTGATGAGTTGGTGGGCCCAGGGGTGACAAATTGAGAGTTCCCATGATCTTGTAAAATGGGGGCTTGAGGTATAAAATAACCATAGAATCATGACACATGGAAGATCAGCTGGTAGGTATTAGTGATAGGTTCTGGGTGGTATGGTGACCGGTGTCAGGCACTTGCGATCTCACAGTTTATGATGTTGAGGAAAGGTAAAGTGCTTGGGATCATGAGGTGACACCACATGGCAAGGCTGACTAGTGTGTGATGATGTGGTAGTATGAAGAGGTGGAGCCAACATGGTGTCTAGGTGGTACACAGGTGGAGTGGTGAGCCAATCAGAGGCTGCCACATGGTAGTTAAGGTGCAATTGACCAGATGAAGTTTGACATAGGAAAGTTGAAATTTAGGATTTCTATAAAATAGGGATTAGTAGATCAAAAGGGAGACCTGAAGGGAAAAGATCCATGAATGAAAGAATGCCAGAGTTTTATTGATAGTGCCTTAGATACTTCCCATGTTGATAGATTACAGTTAGAAGGAGACATTTCAAAGATGGAGTGTTTTGCTGGAGATGACTTCCAGGAACATCATTCACAATGCCTACATCTATGCTTCATAAAGTACCTGAACCATATTCATAAATGTGGAGGACTTCTTGGGGATTAGTCTTTGTCTTCATAAGTTTATGTTCAATATTGTCTTGTTGTAATCAGTCCTTTTGTGTCTTGTTTGTTCAGTTAATGTCTAATTAAATTATTTTGTTTATTTGTTGGTTAGGAGCATTTGTGTCATTTATATGAGGGGGCATGCCCTTTCATTTTGAAAATGGAATCCTCATTTATATATAGGGGATTAATTTAGAAGAAAGCATAAATCACAATTTTTTTTTTTATACAATGCATTTTGGTCTTGTCTCTTGAAGATGCATGACTAGAGAAGAAAAATTACACAGTTTGTATTTAGTCAAATTTAATCATGCTTATTTCAATATAATTCAATTTTTCCTTTCATTCTTGATGGTATTTCTCTTCATTGAATTTGATCAGCTCTTTGTGATAATCTATTTCATTTAGATGCTTCAACATTTTATCTTATGACATAATAATTTGAATTAGTTTTAGTTTGGTCATCAATTTTAAGATTGGTTGTCAATGCTTCACTCTGTCTTATTGGTCTTTCATAAAGATGTTAAAATCCATAAGACTAACTTTAATAGAACATTTAAATTATTATATGTATAGATGCCTTTGGGGTGATGGTCTTATTTGAGAAGTAAGCTATTAAAACCATCTCAGAGGGTTATACGTAGGGTCATTTTAAATATAATTGATAATACTCTATAGAGGATAAAGGCATTGATACAATACTGATTTAGGCTGATTTAATCAAGCATCTTCAGGGTATTTCCACTCAATAATCATATTTATAATTTACAATTCATTTACACAACAAAGCATTCATACATAATTATAAAGCACTCTTTCAAAAGCATTTTGTTAAAGTATTCTTTCAGCATTCATATATTCAGTTGTTATATTCACAATTCTATCTATATGAACCAATCCCTTGTATGAACCAAACTCTAGGGAAAGAAATGGAAGTAATAATAATGAGAGAAATGACTATTGGAGACAACTGAACAATAGTGAAAATCATGACCATGGAAATCCAAAGAAACAAAATTTTGGTAACCAATATAATGGTGGTCAAAACCACTGAGGAAATGATCAAGGAAGCATGAACCATCAAAATCATTGACCAAAAATAAACAATCATGGTGGACATAATGCTAAGTTAAGAGAACCTACGGTGATTGAGAGATACAGGTAGTTGGATTTTAGTAGGATAATAGGCTATCCAAATCCTATTCGGAATGAATTGAGGACAAGTATTCCAAAATTCATTGGTAATGGAACATAATCTACTAAACAACATGTGATAAATTTGAAAAATACCATTGAAGAATTTGAAATCCACCATGAAGATGTATTCATGAAATTATTTGTGCAATCCTTAATTGAAGATGGTGGTGAGTGGTATAGGAGATCGCCAGATGGATCAATTTCTAGATGGAAAGAGTTTGCAACAAAATTCATTGATGAATTTGGTGATCATACTGATACTTCTTTTACTTCTTGTGAATTAACTAGTATTAAGAATAATTTCAATGAATCAGTTGCATAATTCAATAAAAGGTTCAATAAACTACTAAATAGAATACCAAGGGATATAAGGCACGTTGATTCCTTTTCAAATGATTTTTATTTGAGTACATTTGAAAGTAAGACTTGTTACAAAATCAGATCAGATAGGCCAACAATGTTGCAACAAGATTTTAGAATTTCCACTACCATTGAAAATAATAGGAAAGCTTCTAGATGAGTGAATAAGAGAGACGATTCCAAGTTGTATAATCCTAGAGCTCCTAAGAAAGATGATTTGAAGGAAATAATGGATATGATTAAGGATTTGAAAATAAATTAAACATAAATGATAGGCCACCAACCTATAGAAATGATAGGCCTAGACTTCATGATATGCCATATAATACAAATTGGAAGGGTGGTAAACCTAAAAAGATTAACCACAATAAGGAGACTTTAGATACTTTGAGGAGAAACAACCATATGGTGGAGGACAAACCATGATTTAATACATGTAGACTTCCACATGTACTTGAACAATGTGTAATAGCCCAGAGTGCTTGAGGAAGAAGATCTATATTATGATCAACAACCCATGGTGAATGGTTTTCATCTAAGCCATCATGGGGAAGAGATGATTATAGTTCCTCTGATGATGAATACATACCATATAATGATTCAAAAAGGATATATCAACAATGCAATACTCAACAACTATTTTCAGATGATGAAACCCCAAATCCGAGGGGAATGACAAATGAATAAAAAAGAGCACGTATTGTTGCAGCCTTAGTACAAGAAAGGATCAATTTCTAGTTGAGGAATAGGATAGTGAATTATCATCAAGGGAAACCTAATGGAATATTTGCCAAAGTGCCAAAGAAAAATTTAACAGCTAGATGAGAACTTTGAGGAAGAATAAAGATGACACCCAAAAGAAAGAATAATAGGTAGAAGTTCCAAAGGTAACAAAACTGGTGGACAAGCCAATGAATTGGATATAAAGAAGAATTACCAAATGAATAATCTGTGCCTTTTGTTGGAATAATGAAGAATGTAGAATTTAAATTCCCTTCTTGTCCTGAAGTATCATATAGGATTGATATTACTATGGTAGAAGTACCTACAAATTATGGAATGCTTTTGTCTAGACAATGGTCTAATTTAGTATGTGGGCATATTCAGTTGGATTTATCTTATGCAACTATTCCAGTGAATGACAAAGAAGTAATAATCCACAGGGAACCTAGATCATCATATATAATTGAAGATGTTGATCAAGAGAAGGTGAATTATTTTTTCCACACTGACATGGATAACTTTAAGGTAAGTATTACTAAAAATACAATACAAAATACCGAACAAATTAAAATTCATGCAAAAGAAGATCAAGAAATGATGTGGAAAATGTATTTTGATGGTGCTTGAAGTAAAGAAGGAAATGGTGTTGGAGTGGTTTTTATTTCTCCCCCTAGAAAATATTTTAAATTATCTTTCCTTCTAGCTTTTGAATGTACTACTGATACAACTGAATATGAGGCACTCCTGTTAGGACTAAGAATTGATAATAAACATGGAATAAAAATACTAAATGTTTTTGGAGATTCAGAGTTAATTGTGTCTCAAGTTGGAGATTCAAAGATTCATGGAGGAAAGGATTCAATAGTTGATTGAATTGGATGAGATTAGGAGAGAGGCTCAAGAAAGAAATATCATAAAGAAAAAATACATGAAGTTGTTGTATGAAAAGAGAGCTCACAACAAAATTTTCAAAGTTGGTGATTGGGCACTAAAGTGGAATTCTAAAGATCAAGACAAAGGGAAGCATGGAAAATTTGAGGCACTATGTCTAGGACCTTATATTATTGTGGAAAAAGGAGGAGACAATTTTTATTTCTTGCAAAATACTGAAGGATAAGTTCAAGACTTCCCAATACATGTCTAGTACCTTAAGAATTTCTTCTCTTAGAAGAAATAGGGAGTATCCCTTAAAATATGATGTTTAATATTTTTTTGGTTTTTGTTTCTTATGCTTCTTCCCCTTTAGTCTTTTGGTCTTCTCTCCAGAGATAAATAGGATCTTACTATGTCCATGTATGGACATATATCCCCATAAAGAGCCAGTGCTGGCACACAAATTTTCAATTTGATTTTGATCATGAAAATAATTTATGTATGTATTTTAGTTAAGCCATGAGAATAGTTACTTATAGTTTTCCATGTATAGGATTGAGTCAAAGGAATTAGATATCAATTGAATAATCCATGCGTGACTTGGCTCTAGAATATCTACCATTGGATGGGATGTTAAGGGCTAGCATTGATACAAGGCAAAAAAATATGATCTTTTGCATTTGAATCAGGTTGATAAGACAAAGCCATAGCTATACCAATGAAGCATTATCAGTGAAAGACACCCTGATGAAGAATAAACAAGAAAAACATAAAGAAAAATAAGTGATCACCCCAAAAAATAATACATTGTTGCAAGAAAGATGACTTTGACTAGCATGTGTTTATCTCACCATGTTCCTATATCGACCAAGGTTACATTTTGAATAAGTCAAAAGAGGGGTTAGCAAAATGAACTATTGCCTGATGTGAAGAATATTAAATAAACTATTGGCATAAATAAAATATCAAATAAAGTGGGTTATCGAGTAAGAAAAATTAAATGGTACCGAGGAAAGACTTATTCAAAAAGTCAAGGGGATTTTCTTGTGGGGTCCAATATACAGTATCAAACAAATGCAATTTTGAATAAGAGTTAAAAGAAATGTATTGATTGATGGCAGCATTTGAAAAGGGATGTATGCAATGGGATTCTCCCTAATGAATTAATTAAATATTTCAAGCACATATTTTCCATAATTTTCGAAGCCAATGTCGAGTAAAGAAGGCCATCGAGTAAGATAAAAAATCCCATGTTGAGGATTCAAGCTATTCAGAAGGAGGATGAGCTGTTGGGACCCATTTTCACTAAGCATCGAACAATATGGAACTTTGAATAAGTAAATATGGTTGAGTAATGATGGTTGAGGTTCTTCAAAATGTGGTAGAGCCACTTCACTTCATGAGTCAAATAAGATACTACATTGAGTAACCTAGGCAAAAGAAAAGAGATACATAAGAAATTCAAAGGAAGATTGGGAAAGATAAAGAAATTGGGATGTGTATCAAGATCCTCCGATTCCCGATGAATACATCAAAATGACTTTTGGTGATAATAGTTTAAGTCCTTATTTTCTCTGGGTGCAAGAGATCAGAAATGAAAGTAAAGTAGTGTGATTCCTAAAATTCTGAAGGAAAGTTTGGGGCCCATGCATTTCAAAGATAAAGTTGTGCCAAAGAAGATAGAGGAAGGAAAATCATTAGAAATTTGACATAGTGGTGGTAAGTTTGACTTCAAAGAAAAACTAAATGCTCTAGTGTAGGGAAAATTGACGTTTGGGGTGCTAATAATTGGAATTGGAAGCATAGTAAGGGAAATCCTAAAATTATGAAGGGAGAAGGGTTTGAGAAATGATGTCATGTCAAGTAACATTTACCATCAGATAAGCTGAGAAGGTGGTCGAGAAAGGAGAAGTTTATCTGATAGTGGGTGAAATAAAAAAATGTACATGTGATAGTTGTCCACAAGGATGAAATAAATCATCGAGTAAGGCAGTATTTTGAACAAATTAGAGTCTAAGAAACACAAAGTGTTGTTTTTTTCAAAGGAACTAAAGTAATTAGGAATGAAAGAATAGTAGTACAATTCCCAAATTCCAAAGAATGAAACCTGTAGACAACTAGGTGGCGAGTTGGTTGGTCTAGGGGTGACAAATGGCGAGTGCCCGTGATCTCATAAATTAGAGGCTTGATGATAGAAAATAACCATGGAATTGTGACACATGGGAGATCAATTGGAGATCAATTGTGACACAGTTTTTATTTAGTCAAATTTAATCAAGCTTATTTCAATATAATTCTAGCTATCCTTTCATTCCTAATGGTATTTGTCTTCATTTAATTTGATCTATTCTTTGTGATAATCTATTTCATTTAGATGCTTCAATGTGATATCTTATGACATAATAATTTGAATTAGTTTTAGTTTGATCGTCAGTTTGAAGATTGTTTATCAAGGATTCACTTTTTCTTATTGTTCTTTTGTAAAGAAGTTAAAATCCATAAGACTAACTCTAACATAAGACATTTAAATTATTATGCACATAGATTCCTTTGGAGTGATGGTATTACTTGAGAAGTAAGTTGTTAAATCCATCTCATAGGGTTATACATAGGGTCATTTTCAATTGAATTGATAATACTCTACAGAGGATAAAGGAATTGGTCTAATACTGATTTAGGGTGATTTAATCAAGTATCTTCAAGGCATTTCCACTCAATAATCATATTTATAATTTACAACTCATTTAAACAACAAAACATTCACACATTATTATAAAGAACTCTTTCAAAAGCATTTTTTTAACTTGCATTCTTTCAATATTCAGATATTCAGTTGTTGTTATATTCGCAATTCAATTTGTATCAAGAATTTACTTACCATCTTGAGAGATCACTTCAAGTTTCACATACATTTCTATCTTCTATAAAAAGCCTTGGATTAGGAAGTTTGGTTAAGGTATAGGCCCACCCACCTTGGTTATGTAGAGCCTAAAGTATAGGGGAGGAGGAGCATAATTGATCACTCCCATTCATTGGCTAAGTCAGATGGAAAATCTCGTAATTGATTAGGCAAGCTCATAGGATTTCCAATCTGTTGATTTGGGAGCCAACACAACCAATGTGGTGTATGGAAGGCTTCACATTCAAAGAGGGCCCAAAAGGTCAAGATATTGGTATTGGATGACAATTGGTGGGATTGTGTGTAATATGTATTGGATTTCACAGAGCCCATCATGACTATGATTTAATTTGCTAATACAAATGCACCTTTTTGGGGGGATGTCTATGATGGAATTGGCATAATGGTAGAAAAGGTAAAAATTTCAATAAAAAAACATGAGAATGACGCCATAGAATGTGAAACCTTATGCAATAATGTGAAATCAATCATTCATCATTGTTGGGAAAAGATAACCACCCCATTGCATCTCCTTGCATATGCCCTATCTCTAAGGTACTATAGCAAGGAATTAATTTTTATGCCAGGGAGATTAGCACAATATAAAAATGAAGAAGTTGCTAGTGGGTACAAGAAAGATTTTGAAAAACTCTTCTCAAATGAAGAAGTGCATAAAAAAGTTAGGATATAATTTGGCTTGTTTTCCTTAGGAAAAAATCATAGTCCAACAACTATTAATGACCAAAATGAAATGGAAGTTATCGCATGGTGGTATCTCTATGGTCAACCATTTAAGTATCTAAAACCACTTGTAATCAAGATCCTCTCACAAGTAAGTTTATTTTATTTTTTTTACCACTTGTATTCTACAATTTAGTGCTTAACACTCTTTAATTTACTTTACATTTTTATTTTTAATTTTGTGAACACTGTCCAGGTCACAAGTTCTTCTACCACTGAACAGAATTGGAGTACATACTCTTCTATCCACTTAGTGAGCATAATTAGTTGGGTTCAAAAAAAGTTGAAAACTTGTTTGATATTCATTGCAACTTATGTCTTGTTTCACAAAATAATTTAAACTACAAGCATGGGGTAGAAAAGATTTGGGATGTAGTCCTAGAGTGTGTCAACTTGGATGCAACCATTAAGGATCTTACTTAACTAACACAAGGGCAGGGTAGACTCAAGCAGAGTTGACTCCACTTGAATCAACTAACAAGCCCTACTCAGAGTTACACACAAAAGCAATATACAATTCACATGAAAAAGTGAAAACACAATGGAAATAAGGAAAGGCAACTAGCAATAACAGTGGTACAATTATTGAAATTCATTTAACATGCCCGACTGTGAGGCCTTTTGGGTTTTGGCCTTATACAAAGAAAATTATGAAATCAGAGTCTCAACTCACATGTATCTTCTTTTCTACTTCTAGTATCTTCTTCTACCATCTACCTACTTCTATCTAAACCAACCTAAGCTTCCTATATAGCCAACTAAGCCACAAGTCAGCCAGTTAGGCATTCAATTACATTATAGGTCCACTTAGGAAGAGAAAACCAAAACTACCGAAAGAAAGAATACAAAATGATGCAAAGTGAAATTTAGATCCACACATGATCCAAGAAAAAATCCCCAACTTTTCAAGGTCCCATTTCCTCATACAGATCTGCGCAAGGCAAGGAGCTTCCATGTTTCATACGAAACTAGATGGAAAATTGATACCCAAGGAAAACGGCGACAACTCTGAACTCCAGATGAATTAAGACTTGAGAACATAGGATAAGGTTAAAAAATAGGTCCACATCCTTGCATTAACTTCAGAAAGAAAGAAATGAACAGTTGCAATGGCTACAAAGAAAACAACCTATAGGAATAGAAAACATGAAATGTTTTTAGTTGATGCAAGATTACTCAAAGACCCAAGATGCTCCTACATCAGACACCTGGGGTAAATAAAGAACTAATGTCCACATCAGGCACTACTAAGATTATAATATGAATCATAAAGATCTAATTCATCTTGTGTAATCCACAAACTATCTTCAACCAGCTTGTCTTTCCATTGAACTAGGTATTCCATGTAGTCTTTTCCTCTGGTACTCTTGCTTACTCTTCTATTCAAGATCTTCTCAATGCTATCTTTATTCTTCTTAGGATAATCTAGATCATCTTCTATCTCATTAGTTGATTCAAATTACTCAAAGATATCATCAATGTTGAATATTGGTGATATGTCCATGTCCTCTAGTAATTCCACTTCATAAGCATTTCCACTATCAAATTTCTTCAGAATCTTACAAGGTAGGAACTTCTTCATTTTCAACTTGTTATAGGTACCAACTAGAAATCTATTTTTCTTCAAATGAATCATAACCTCATCTCCAACTTTGAAAGATTTATGTCTCCTCCTTTCATTCGCTCTCTATTTATACTTCAGATTACTGTCCTCCAAATTCCTTTTGACTTCATCATGCAAATTTCTCATGAATACTACAAAATCCTCAACTTCACCACTTTTTCTTGTCTCAATAGGCAAATATCTCAATTCTGTGGTTCCCTTAGGATGAAATCTAGTAAAAATCTCAAATGGTGTCCTCTTAGTACTTCTATTCACATAATTATTTCATGCAAACTCTGGTTGTGCCAAAACTAAGTCCTAATTAGAATGCTTATCTCCAACTAAACATCTCAACAAGTTTCCCAAACTTTTGTTCACAACTTTAGTCTGTCCATTTGTCTGAGGGTGAAATGTAGAACTAAACTTCAACTTTGTAATCATCTTCTTCCAAAGTGTTCTCCAAAAATAACTAGTAAACTTAGTATCTCTGTTTGAAATAATAGATTTAGGAAAACCATGCAATCTTACCACTTCCTTGAAAAATAATTCAGCTACATGTAATGCATCAGATGTCTTCTTACAAGGTATGAAATGTGCCATTTTAGAAAATCTATCAAACACTACCAAAATAGAATCATTACCTCTTTGAGTTCTAGGTAATCCAAGAAAAAAGTCCATACTCACATCTTCCCAAGGTCTATCAGGTACAGGCAAAGGTGTATACAATCTCAAATTCTAACTTGTTCCTTTTGCTATTTGGAAAATTCTACAACCTCTAACCATTCTCTGTACATCCCTATAAATCTATGGCCAAAAGTATCTTTTCAAAATTAGTTTCACAGTCTTATCAATCCCAAAATGTCCAACAAGTCCACCACTATGTTTATCCTTTATGATGTTCTCCTTCATAGATCCTCTAGGTATGCACAATTGAACTCCTTTAAACAACATGTCTTCTTGAATGAAATAATCAGTCCACTTATCACTTACTATTTTTTCCTTACAAGATTTCCAAGGTTCTGCAAAATCAAGGTCAGTTTCATACAAACATTTCAAATCATCAAAACCAAGTACCTCAACTCTCATTTCTATCAGAAAAATTCTTCTTCGGCTCAAGGCATCAACAACCTTATTCAACTGTCCACTTTTATTCTTCAATGAAAATGAAAAATTATGCAAGAAATCAACCCACTTCATATGTCTCTAATTCAATTTATTCTGACTTCCCAAATACTGCAAAGCTTTATGGTCAGTATAAAACACAAAATATTTAGGCATCAAATAATGTATCCACTTCTTCAAAGCTTGAACAATAGCATATAATTCCTAGTCATAAACTGAATATTTTCTCTTAGCATCATTCAATTTCTCACTAAAGAAACCTATAGGTCTTCCTTCTTGACTCAAAATAGCTCCAACTACACTTTGACTAGCATCACATTCAACTTGAAAAACTTTACTAAAAGAACGCAAAGCAAGTGTAGGTAATTTTACAATTCTCAGGTTCAATGTTTCAAAATTCTTTTGTGCTCCATGTTTCCATTTGAAATCCCTTTTATCTCCCCTCATAGTTTCAGTCATAGCATGACAAATAGAATTGAAATTTATGATAAAATTCCTATAAAAACTTTGCCAATCCATGAAATGATCTTACCTCTCCAACATTCTCTAGTGTAGGCCAATCAAGTATAGCTCACACTTTCTTGGGATCCATCTTCAAACCATTAGCTTAAATTAAAAAACCAAGGTACACAATCTCTTCTTTCATAAATGAACATTTCTTCAAATTAATCAGTAACTTTTCTTCCTATAATCTCTGCAATACTTGTCTGATATGCTCAAGATGTTCTTCTTTACTCTTACTGAATATCAAGATGTCATCAAGATACACTATCAAAAACTTACCCAAGAATCTTTTCAAAACTTCATTCATCAACCTCATAAAAGTACTAGGTGCATTAGTCAAACCAAAAGGCATAACCAACCATTCATAAAAACCTTCATTACTCTTAAAAGAATTTTTCCATTCATCCCCTTCTCTAATCATAATATGATGATAACCACTCTTCAAATTAATCTTTGTGAAATACTTTTCTCCACTCAAACTATCCATTATGTCATCCATCCTAGGCAAAGGAAATCTATATTTTACTGTTATCTTGTTTATAGCTCTAGAATCAGTACACATTCTCCATTCTCCATTCTTTTTCAGTGCTAACAAAATAGGTATTGCACAAGGACTCAAAGTTTCCCTAATCAAACCTCTCTCAAGCATCTCTTGCACTTATTTGTTCAACTCAGTCTTCTCATCAGGTGTCAACCTCTGTGGTGCTTTATTAGGCAAACTAGCTCCAGGTATCAAATCCATATAGTGACTTATACTTCTCATAGGAGGCAAACCATCAAGTACATTATCAGAAATGATGTCATGAAATTAGGTCAACAAAGGTTTAACCTCGGGTGCATGTTCTAACTCATCTTGTTTCTTACTTTTCCTTGGAATTAAAGAAAAGAAAATATTCTATTCTTTCATTTCTCTTGCAAATGTTTTACCATCAACCAAACATACTCTGACTATAGTACAATGACCTTCATCAAAATTTTCTACTAAAGGCAATAATACTTGTTTCTTTCCATCCATCCAAATAGTATATTGATTCAATCTACCATCATGCAAAGCTTTCCTATCATACTACCAAGGTCTACCCAAAAGAATATGACAACAATCCATAGGCATAATATCACACAAGACTTCATCATGATAATTCCCAATTTTGAATTTAACAAGGCATTGATCACTTACAAGTAGTTTGTGATTCTTCTGGATCCAATAAATATGGTAAGGTTTAGGATGTTTCAATATCTACAACTGAAATTTGTTAACCAACTCTTCAGATGCCAAATTATCATAACTTCCACTATCAATGATTACTTTGCAACATTTGTCAATGATCTTACATCTGGTTCTGAATAAACTTTTCCTCAGAATAGGTTCCTCATAAACTTCTTCATTACACAAGATCTTTCTTAGCATCAAGTTCTCACCATGTTCAGGTTCATTGGAAAATTCCTCAACCTCTTCACAAGACAAATTGTATCTACTATTACCTCAAGTCTTCTTTCCAGAGTTAGTGCATTCAAAAGCTCTATGTCCTTCTTCACCACATTTGTAACAAGAACCTTTAAACCAAGATTTCTCATCTTTTTTCTCATTATTTTTATTCCTAGAGTAACCATTATAGCTACCTCTAGAGTAATTAAATCTTCTACCAGTAGGTTCATCTTTCCATCCTTTATCTTGCACTGCATTGTCAGATCTACTACTTTCTCCATAAGTTCTGCCTCTACTTATTTGAAATTTTCCACCTCTTCCTCTCCACCTTTGATCATGTCTTTTTGTCAATCTCTCTTCTACCTTCAAAGAGAATTGGTATGCTTATTCCACACTATCTATTTAACATAACTGATCTCATCTTGAATCGATGTCCTCAGGCCATTCCGGTATCTAGCCACTTTCTCAACTTCATCATCCACATGTCCAAATCTGATTTCCAATTTGTAAAATTCCTTAGTGTATTCCTTCACACTTGTGTCCCTTTGTCTCAAATTTTTCATTTTTCTCATCAAACTAACTTGGTAGTCAGCTGGAAGAAACTTCTTCTTCATCTTTCCAAGCATCTTCATCCATGTCTTGATCTTTTCTTTTCCTCTTTTCTGTCTCTCAATTTGCAAATGATCCCACCAAAGAGATGCATGACCTTTCAACTTTGTCACTGCTATCTTAACCTTCTTATCATCAGGAGTACCTTCATACTCAAAGTATTTATCCATCTAGGAGATCCAATCCAAAAGTGCATAAGTCTCAAGTCTTCCATCATAGAAAGCAACTTCAATCGTAGGTCTGGAGTTAGCCTTAGATAAATTTCTCAAAAGTCTTTCCTCATCCTATTCAATTTTAGGTTCAGGATTAGGTGTTGCCTCTTCTTCATCACTAACATCTTCAAGATGTGTGCCTCTTCTCCGGGTTGTCTCTACAGCTTCAAGCCTAGTTACAATCTGCCTCAACATATCCATGATAGCATTATCATTTCCTCTACCATGAACCATCTTGATAATTAGGTTCCAATGAGAACATAAAATTATGCAAGTTATAGGTCAGATCTCAGATCCACCACCCTACAAATAATCCAATAAGGTTATCCATGATCCAATCCACAAGAAAGAACTCGCTCTGATACCACCTGATGCAAGGGCAGGGTAGACTCAAGCAAAATCAAGTAGATTTGACTCCACATGAATCAACTAACAAGCCCTGCTCAGAGTTACACATGGAAGCAATATACAATTCAAATGAAACAGTGAAAACACAATGGAAATAAAGCAAGGCAACTGGAAACAACACTAGTACAATTATTGAAATTCATTTAACATGCCCGATTGTGAGGCCTTCCGGGTTTTGACCTTATACAAAGAAAATTATGAAATCAAAGTCTCAAATCACATGTCTCTTCTTTTCTACTTCTACTATCTTCTTCTACAATCTACCTACTTCTATCTAAACTAAAATAATCTTCTTATATAGCCAGCTAAGCTACAAGTCAGCCAATCAGGCATTTAATTACATTATAGGTCCACTTAGGAAGAGAAAACCAAAATTACCGAAAGAAAGAACAAAAAACAATGTGAAGTGAAATTTAGGTCCACACATGATCCAAGAATAAATCCCCAACTTTTCAAGGTCCCATTTCCTCATACGGATCCGCGCAAGGCAAGGAACTTCCACATTTCATGCAAAACTAGCTAGAAAATTGATACCCAAGGAAAATGGTGATAACTCTTAACTCTAGATGAATAAAAACTTGCGAACATAGGAGAAGGTTCAAAAATAAATCCACATCCTTGCATTAACTTTGAAAAGAAAGAAACCAACAACTGAGATAGCTACAAAGAAAACAACCTACAGGAACATAAAACAGGAAATGTTTTTGGTTGATGCAAGATTACTCAAAGACCTAAGATGCCCCTGCATCATTAACTCACTACAACTTATGATGATGATGACTACATTTGGACACATGGAACATCTAGTGCAAGTGTAACCTCTTTGTGTTCAAATGATCTTGAACTTGCAGTAGTTGAAGATGAAGATGATTTTTTTGATAATCCTTATGATTATGATTAGTGAATCCTAAATTGATGAATCATGAACTACATTTTGACTTCATAATTGTAATGGTTTTTTTAGTTTCATTGCAATCATGAACATGAACATATATAATATGGCTTATTTCATATTTGAATACTTGTGAACTATTAATAGGTATTTAATATTTATCACTTATTAATATCTTGATTAATGATGATATCATATGATCAAATGATTTAATTCTATACATTTTTAACTTTTTTTTGGTTTGTGTAAACACCTAAAAATCCTTTAGAAAATAAAAGTATTTTTATTTTCTGAAAACCCCTGATGACATCATAATTTATTAATTAATTAATTTATTTTGATGCCATTAAATCCCTTTATCTTAATTTAAAATATTTAATTAAGGAATCCCCTCCCAAAATGTTTGAATCAAATTTAAATATCATTCCCTCCAAAATTTATTAATTATTTAATAAATTGACTAAAAAATCCTTTAAATAAATAAAATATTTATTTAAATCCTAAAACCTTAGAAATGTTCTAGAAAACCGTAACCTCTTCTAGACTTTCCTAAACTCACCCTAAACCTGATTAAAAGGTGATTTCTACCCTTTTTAGCCTAACCCTTCAACCTTTGACTTTGGGTCAAAACCCCTCATAAATGCTTCTTACATCCTCATTAATGAATCTTACAAGCCATTAATGAAGCCCATGTCTCCTCTTTCCTCTTGGTCCCCTAAGCACACTTCCCTAGTATTTCTCACACACATGTGAGCAACCTTGACCAAGGTTAAACCTTACCATATTCCAAACCTTACCTCAGACTCTACCCCAATCCCTGACTCTAACCCTAACTCCTCTTCCTAACCCAAGCCCTTAGGAAAATCCTATAAATAGTCTCTCTTCCAAGAGAAAATAAATTAGTTACCTTTCATCTTCATGCATTGTTATCATGATAAAATACATCTAGACTTAGCATAGCATAATCAATCCAAATTGTTAGATTTTAGTTATCTTTCAAGCTTTCATAACACGTCTTAGCCTAGCGTAATGGATTGAAAATAGTTTTTTTTTTTTTTTTCATAGCATATAGCATCATATCACATCTCTATTTGGATAAAAACAATCTTAGCATAAGCATCATGTAGCTTAATCTGCATCTTAGCATCATTAGGATCCTTGAGGCCTTAGGGGAAAAACATGTGTTCTAAACCTAGTTTTGTGCCACTATGGGGTTCCCATGGTCCCTAATATATCCAAATACACCCTAATCATCATTAGGCATATGCTCCATGTGTTTTGAGAGCACACCCACATCCCTAAAGTGAGAGCAAATCAAACAGTGCTTGGGTGTACCTGTTTTGGCTCTATCTGAGGTAGTTTAGAGAACATACGCTATTTTGATTGATTTGTTAAAATAGGATAACTTGTTTGAATGTCTATGCCTATTCCTAATAGATCCAGGTTCTCCTAAGTTACATTTGGGCATGCTTGGTGGGACACTTGTCCTGATCATCTACTCCAAAAACATCTAAACTCGGCCATTTTTCAAAGTTTTGGGCTGTACCTACACATTCATTATCTATAATTGCACATTTGTGCAAAATTTTGCAAAAATATGCATTTTCTCACCATAATTGCACATCCATGCAATTCTACTGCGCATCCATACCTTCTTGCTGCACATATGTGAAATAGAGTTGCACATTTGTTTTTTTCAAAAAAACTTGTATTTTAAGCACTTTTTAGCAGAATAGGTATAGTTGTGCATATATACTATGTTGTTGCACATATGTGAAAGATTGTAAATATGCACATTTGTGACCTAGAACTATGCATATGTTCTTTGTAGTCGCGCATTCATACCAGTTAGGGTAAATATTGTGCTTTTTGATTAGATTTTACATTCGGTTTTGTAGGATCGAACTCCATTTTTGCAGGATATCCTTGGAGAGAAAGTTGGTCAAAACTCAATCCTAACTAATCCTAGAAATGAACAAAATCAACCTCCACACTTTGATTTGGGTTTAAAATGAACCTTAGCTAAGAAATTTCAAATGTTTAATGGTTTTTTTGAAAAGTATCAAAGTGCAAATCTAGGAAAAGTTTCAGTCTTTTGAACTAAAAACTCTAAAAACCAAATCTTGAATGTTTAAATGAATTGAACAAAGGAAACCTCACATTTACTTTGGGTTTTAAAATAAACCTCAAAAGCTTGAAAACTCTCAAAGGTTAAAATCCACAAATCCTCTTTGTCCTAAAGGAAAAATCCTAAAATTTCAATCTTGAGTACCTAAGGGAGAAAACTATCAAAAATTAAATCCAATGTCTCTTTTTGAAACTTAAAAAAATCCAAATCTTGAATGCCAAATGAAATAAACAAATCAAAGTTAAAGCAATTTCATTTTGGGTTTTAAAACACATTCAATTTTGAGTGCGCTAAGGAAAATTTGAGCAAATTTCAAATCAAAGCACATCATTTTTTTTGGGCTCTAAAATGAATTTGAAAATTCAATCTTGAATGCAAAAGGATAAAACACTTGAAAAATCTTGTCAAAAGAGATTTTCTATTTTCAAGAAATGAAAAATTCAAATCCTAAACACATATGTTTTCAATCTTGAAAATCACTTAATCAATTTGGAAATTGAACCCCTTTCTGATGTTCTTCTAGGAGTCTTCAATTGTGAAAATCCTTGTTAAAATAAGTGACGTAAAACAAATTGAACTTGGATGAGTTCACTTGTTTTACTTCTAGAGAAGCTTGTCCAGAGAGAAAAGCACTTCCTCTTTGGAGAACAACTTCAAACCAGTACTTCCCTAACCGGTATAGAAATAAAGCATTGAGCAAACTCTCGTTTCATCCCCTCAAGCTTGGGCGATGCATGTTTATGGTAGAATAAGGTAGGTGAATATCCCTACTATTTAGGCATGGTCAACTAGGCTCTTAAGTGAGTCACGTGCATACAAATTGATTGGGAGGACACCACGAACCTAATCAGACACCTATAAATCAAAGTCTTCCCAATCTACTCCCAAAAGTATCACAATCTTTGTGCAAGGATTGATCCAAGTGGTTTCCCAAATCACCTTAAGACACTCACCATATGTATTCCTTTTTTGAGATATCAAGCTGTGGGTAAAGATTTTGATACTAGCCTGACTTCTAGGTAGTTCTTCTTGATGTGTTTTCGAAGTTTCAGACTTAGTGCAAAACATCTGTTGAACAAACACAAAAGTGAAGAAATATACACATATCTTTTTCCATGTCAGTCTCAAATCCTCCAAAATCCAGCAGTCATCCAAATTTTCAGAAACCTATCATCCCAGTCTGAGCTTCTCAATCATCCAAAGTCCAAAGCCTTAGTCTTCCAAATTTTTCTTCATCCTTCATCTCTATCCAACTCATCTGCAAGTCAGCATGTCTCAAATATATTATGATGAGTTTGGTTTTTGTTTCTTTTCTCCCACTCCATCTTATCCCAATGATGATAAAATCCTTGTAGATCACGATGAGTATTTTGAAAATCTTAGCAAGCTTTCTCCAATCACCTTCCAAAATCCAATCATGCCTCCAAACTATCCTATCATGCCTTCATACATATCCACTAGCAATCCTTATCCTACCTTTGACAAGAGAAATCCACTATCCTATTTATCCACACCATCTTCCTATATTGAGCCCACACATCCTCTATATGGATCTTCCATACCTCCATCTCCTTCTATGGTCATATCTCAAGCACCATCCTTTCACAACAACACTCCAAGCTACATCCCTTATCCAAAACCTCCATCCCCTTATCCTCCAAATCATTTTCAAAACCAAAATCCTAGTCTTCCCATCCCTTATCCAAATCCTCCATCCCCTTATCCTCAAAATCATTTTCAAAACCAAAATCCTAGTCTTCCCATCCCTTATCCAAATCCTCCATCCCCTCATCCTCCAACCCAATTTCAAAACCAAAATGCTAGTCTTCCAATCCATTACCCTAATCTCCCATCTTATCTAGACCCACCATCTACTATATCCTATTCAAATCTAGCATCTTCCATTCTCTCCTACATTGCTACAAATTCCCTTCCACAAAAAGAATGCATCCCTCAATCTTCTTCGTATCCTATATCTCAACCCATCACCCCTACCTCACCCAAAAGTCCATCAAGTTCATAAGCTTCCTCAAAACCTACCTATGTGAACTATCTAGTCATGCCATCCTCCAACTCCTCATCTGCACCAACATCTCCCCAAGAAAGATCCCAATCTTCCACCCCATCTTCATGCAAGGACTATCCTAGCTCTCCATCTCCTCCATATTCCAATCGTTCACCTCAATCTACATCACAAAAGTTTCCAAGAAGTTTCACAAGGAAGCCAACAAAAAATCCATCACCTAAGGATGAAGAGTCATGCCATCTCAAACCTTCATGTGAAACCATCATTGATGATGCCCATCCATCTCCTACATCCATCATTCCTCCTCCATTGCTCCCATCTTTTATCTATCTTTCATATATCCCATTTATTGATCCTCTTATATCTCCTAACATCATTGAGTCTCTTCCATCTATGGAATCCATCCAAATCCCACCAAAATCTCCTCCTCCTAGCATTATCCAAAGCATATCTAATGAGCTTCATGAGTTCACCCTTCTTCCCACCATCACAGTTGCAGAATCTCTCAGCCTTCAATCCACTCCATCTAAAGAGTCCATCCATGCATCCTCCATCATTCTATCCACACCAATCCTATCATGTCAAGATCTTGTACAAAATCATGTTGAAGTACCCATAGATGAAAATCAAGTTCCAATCCTTTCACTTCCTCTACTACATGTTCTATTGCTTCCATCACCCCCAATCCAAGATCCTACCATCTCAAGATTTTTCACCATCCTCTAATCCTAGTCTAGAACCCATCATCCCATCCTCTCCACTTGATGATCCTCTAACAGCTATCACAATGCCATCACTCTATCCTCTTCATCTACTAACATTTATCAATGGCAGTCCACTTGAAGTAGAAGAAATCAGTTTCATGTCTTCTACCACGACACTTGATATTGGATGTTTATCTTATTCCCCAAGTTAGAAATATCCTTGCTTGGATAATGATGCAGTGGAATCTTGGCTTCTTTCCCAATTCCTTGTGATTTTATGGCACTCGATCAAGGAGGTGGATAAGATTGGTAAAGGCAGGATTTAACTTGGTTATTTGGGTAATAGTTCTTGGTCGAATCTTGTTTTGCTTCACCGATGTAGCTCGATGATCTTGGTGGTGGTTATCAGTTGGAAGTACCAATAGAGCTCGATGGATGATGGTCACTCAATGTTCCTGGTGCTTGGTGCATGGTTATCGACTGGGATGTAGTGGTTCTGGTGCTCGGTGTTGCATATTGGCACTCGGTGTTGCTTATTGGCTCTCGATGTTCTTGTTGACCGACTTGGTTGTTTGGATGAATCGGCTTGGCCGAATGGTGCATTTAATTTGGGTCATGCTCCTTGAGTTATGGATTGACCATCGGATGTGTGGGGACCTAGATTTGGCATGTTGCGTTCTCCTATATGGATCTGGAGGCTGACTTGATGAATTAAATATTTGTAAGGCTATTTGTGAGCTGACTGTGGTTGCATTTAATATTTGTATATTTTGGAAGCCGACTAGGTTTTGGGATTTAATTATTTCATCCAGCCAACTTGTGGCTAATGATTAGTATTTAAGTAGATGTTGGGTAGTTGTTTGAGGGGGTAGAGGCAGAGATCTAGAGAGAGTAGATTGGAGGAGGTAGAAGAAGTATAGAATAATTAGTAGCTTGCGAGCTTAGGAACAAGAGGATTGCTTGGTGGCTTGTGAGCACAAGTTTATATCTTTCTTGGAGTGCCTACTGGTGTCCTATTATGTTGCAGACCTGGGCTAGCTGAGAGAGGTGTTGGATCCTGTGTGATCTTGTAGAACTGTTTCTTTCTTTGTATTCAGCCATAATCGGGAAGGCCTTACAGCCTGACACATTGCATGTAATCAGTTAGTTGATGAATAAAGATATCAGTTTTCTTTCAGATTTTGTTTGGTGTTGTGTTATTTCATTGTATTGGTGTTGGCTGCAAGTTTGGCTAGTCCTTAATTGGATCCTCCATCCTTGATTGCGTCAATTTTAAAAAACATAAGCATTAATAACATTGACTATTCATGGAGTTAGAGTTGAGACTTGATTAGTCCATTGTGACCAATTCCAATAGTGATTTGCCTTATTTTCATGTTCCAACAAGTCATAGCTATGTTGACTTCCATTATGAATGTCATAAGAAAGAATAGAAGGTTGAGGTCCTAATTGTGCCTCATATTAGTGAAGTAAGATCAAACAAGATTTCTAAATCTTTCAAAATTAGTGCCACTATCTGTGCATCACAAATAGATAGTTAAGTCACTCTAATTTGGTTAACAGTTATAGAAGGTTGTGGAAATGAATCATTGTATTATTTCATAGAAAACCATTGAAAGGATTCATCCATGAAATTTTCCATAAATGTCTCACTAGGGAACACAAGATGATGCAAATATTTGTAATGAAAAAGTATAAATGACATTAAGCATTAGGTCATATCATTATTAGGTATAACATCACCTTCAATAATCACAAAAGGAAGTATTATAATTTTTAGACACACATAATTATCATTCATTAAATGAGAGTAATTAAAATGAATTAATTATGTAATGGTGTTAAAATTAAAAATACAATGAATTAATTATGTAACTATACAAGTCAAATAAAATTCTATCAAGAATTTAAATCTAAACCTTATTGAACCTTAAATGTAACCTTAACTAAACCTTATTTTTAACCTTAAATCAAAGTTTCTCCCTAATTGAATAATAAACCTAACCTAACCTTAACCTTAACCTAGCTAATTTGAACCCTAATGGAGTAGTTTACTCTAATTAAACCCTAAAAAAAACTTAATTATAACCCTAACCTAACTCTAACCTTAACCAAACTAATTTGAACCCTAATGGAGTAGTTTACTCTAATTCAAGCCTAATCAAACCTTAATTATAACCCTAATTAAATGTAAATTGTTACCCATATTGAATTATATTTTAATAATCAAAAAATGAAGTACTATCATTTTTAGACACATCATTATCATTCATTAAAGGAGAGTAATTACTATGAATTAATTATGTAACAGTGTTAAAATTAAAAATGTAATGAATTAATTATGTAACTATACAAGTCAAATAAAATTTGATCAAGAAATAAATATCAAATATCAAATATATATATACTAATTGCATACCTCATACATTTCAATCATTTCATTCATGACATTATTATTCATTTATCTCTTTTTTTGTATCATCTGATCCAGAATCGACATAATAAGGATCATCATCATCATCATCATTGTGATCTTTTTCCTCTTCTTTGATATCTTCATCAGGAATATCATCAACTAACTATTGACCCTAATAATCATTTGCATCATCTTCTAGTTCTTCGGTATCTTCTTCTTCCATCACATTATACTTTAGTGGCCTTCCTCTAGGATCATGTCTAACAATAAATGACCACCCCAGTTTATGTGGAACCTATGAATAAAATATCTTCTCACATTGGCTTGGAAAAATGTAGGGATCATTTCCAACTCACTCAAACAACCTTGTATTAACCATTGTAAATCCATTATCATGTTCAACAATATTTCTATCAGGATCATTTTCATTCAATCGTAGAATGTACCATTGGATGAAGAACAAAACTAATTTGAAGGACCTCAAGTAACACTCAAGTATGTCATCCAAAATCCCATAGTATCAATTTTTTGACACTTGAGGATGTATGTCGCTTCTAGATGAAACATTAGTCACCTAAAAGGCTGTAGTTATCCTAGAATCACAAGTTTTCTTTGTGTCATCCAAATTTTTGATGCAAAATTTATAACCATTGCACCAAATATCCTTGCGGTATTTCACCTACAAATTTAATAAAAAAACACATGGCATAATTTTTTTAAGTCCCCTAGGGATTGGCGGCGGGGCCTACTCTACCATGGCAGCATGGTACCCTATCTTGGCAATGTACTGCACTGCGCATGGGAGTGTGGTACCTTGTCAAGTGTAGCAGGGCCGACTACCATGGGTAGTGCACCCAATAAAAGGGGTGTGCGGCCCGCGTCCCCCCCCCCCATATTCAATAATAATTTTTTTTTTAAAGATATTTTTATTTTATTTTTTGAAAAGTCCTCCATGGCTTTAGTCTCTCTTTTTTGTTTTCTCTTAGTAGTTTCTTAATTTGTTCTTTTTTTTTGCCTCTAAATTGCTTGTTTGTCTCCTCTTTTTTTGCTAAAGGTAATAGAATTAGATATATTTACTTGATTGAATACTAAAACACTAATCTCTAAAGAATGACCAAATGATCACAGATAAACTTGATTAGCATTTCTCACAACTCAATTATCAATTTCCCCTTTTTTTTTCTATTACTTCCAACAAGAATACAATCATTAAATTCTCAAGAGGATATGCATTGAGATATTGTTTATATGATTTTTTGATTTTTTTTTTGCTAAACACTACTTTGAAACAACAAGGAGATTTGCAACATTGTTTTTATTAATTTCATTGATTTCCAACTTACATCATTACAATAATGAAATACAAATTTTTAGATTTCAACAAATATGAGTTACAAGAAGAATGAACAAGGTTCTCTTCTTTGCATCTTTCAATATACAACTTTACAATAACTAATTGAAGAGAGATTATCATTTTACAACACTATAAGTATACATTTCTATAATGGAGAGATTTTCCCATCGCAAGGGTTTCACATATGTAACACTAAGGATTATTTCCACAATAACAACACAATGGAGGATTCTTCCCAAAGCTATCTACATGATCATAGTCTGAAAAACATACAAATAAAGGGGAAAACCATGGAGAGCTCACCTCCCATCCAAGGTCTCACGGAGACCACCCCCAAGCCTAGAGAATCAAGACTAAACGGGTATATACAACATAATGCTCACAAACACATAAATGAAAAACACTACATTAAACTCCCAACCATGGCTTCACAAATGGGTTTTCCAAACCCATTGAAGTAGGGTGAAGGTGGGCTTTTCCAAGGAGGATAATTGCATTACATTATACATTTTTCAACAAGAGTCTTCATACCTTCCTAAGTCTACCATATCAAATTTTCATACACAAATTTCATCATTATCATCCTCAAGATGCAAGATTACAATATGGCTTCATGGAGCCCATACTCCATGAAAATTTACCTCTTCTCCAAGAGAAGAGACTCTCACTACAATGGAGAGCCCAACTAACCTCTTCACCCAAGGCTACTACTTACCTTCCCAAGGGTGAGTGATGCTTTCAACTCCCATGAACAACACACTCAAAACCAAAAGAATAAGAATGATTCAAAATCCAAACGCATCCCAACCCAACACAACAATAACAAGATTTACATACATGAACACCATACAAGATTTACATGTTCATGGAAAAAAACAATATACAAAACTAAAATGCAAGAGAATTCCTCCATGGCAAGAATTCACCAACCTTGGTCCAAAGAAAATGGCAAGAAGGTAGTTGAGAAGAGCTCCTTATCCATTTTCCTTGTCTTTTTTTTCTCCAACCCTAAGTATCTCTAAAATTAGAGAGTGGATGAACACCCACTAAGTCTCTCCAAGCCCTCTAAAAAGACCTCCAAAGTCCTACTCATGAACTAGAAATTAATGAGACATGACCCCTAGTCCTTGGCCTTACCTCTTGTCCCCCCTCTTAATTGTGGATTTAGCAAGGAGGGTGGAACAAGTTAGAATGCATGTGGTCATCTCCATTTTCGCCACTCTTGAAGAGTAGCCTTTTTTGAGGGCCATAATGGTGATCTAGACCTTCCCATAGGTGAAAACTAGCCCCCAACTCAAGGTAACCCCCTAGGGTTAGCTAATTTTGGCCAAAAATGCACTCTAGGGTCACTTTTAAACCCTTTAAAGTACCTCTAAAGTTCAAATCCGAATTCCAAGTTGATGTGATCCCTACAAAACATCTACATGTAAGTGGGATTAATATAATACCCTATAAGGTTAGGTGATTCTTGCCCAAACCCTAATTGACATGTCACCATGCACATGGACAATACAAGTGTCAAGTGACACCATAAAATACACATCATATTCACAAATGACATGTCCAATTAACAACATAAATTTAATCTATTAACATACATTCAAGTTATGTTTACAAACAGAGTTCACATTACAATGAGGTTTCAATCTCTTCATTATATTAAGCCTCGACTTACTCAATTACACATATGTTTAGCCCCAATTCTCCAAATAATTCCATGGTTTTCTTTCTTGCACACTAAACTCAAGCATCATTAGTCCAAGGTAATAAAATCACATGTAAATATATATATATAACTTATAATTAGCAACATTAGTCAATATGCATAATTCAATTTCTAATTACAATTTTCATTCAGTAATGCTCAACCATAGTGCCTTCATAATTTAACATCACGACATATTATCCATGCTATTTCCTAACTTAGAGCATAATCCATGAAATCAAAAAATCTAATCATGATTAAATCTTTCTCATCAAATCACATAACTAAGCATGTATAGTCAAAATCAACCATATGTCCTAGGTTCTAATCCACATCAAAATATAATCCACATAATATAATCATTATCATAAAACATAATATCATGAGTCTCTGTCAGAAAGATCAGAAAGTGTATCAAAGTATCAAATCATAAAGTATCAAAATGCGAATGTATCAATATATGATGGGTCAAGGTGAGGCCTCACATCCTCCCCCTCTAGGCATGAACTTCATCCTAGAGTTCATAAAAAAGCTATGGGTACTATGATCTCATATGTGTTGCATCCTCCCATGAAGCCATGACCTCATCATAACAATCCCACTGGACCCTAACCTGGTCCAACTCTCAGTCTTGAAGTGCAAGGGTCCATCCGGCTAAAATGCTAATGGTTTCCAAGGCTAGCTATCCATCTGAATCAACTTGCAAGGCATCCAAATCTATAATGTGAGACTCAACATAAATATATTTCCATCACAAAGATACATGAAACACATCGTGGATGCATGACAGGGTGGGTGGAAAGGCTAGACAATAAGAAAGTGGTCCTATCCTCTCCAAGATCTCAAAAGGTCCAACAAAGAGAGGCGCTAACTTAGAGCCTTTTCCAAAACTAATTAGACTCTTATGTGGGTGCACTCTTAGGAAAAATCTATCTCTGACCATATACTCTCGATCAACCCTCTTCACATCTGCATACTTCTTCTATCTATCCTGAGCCTCTCTAAGATGTTGTCTAATCAAAACCACTTGCTGCTCCATATCTCTGACTAACTGAGGTACAATAGATACTCTATCCTCAATCCTGTCCCAACTCAGTGGTGTCCTGCATGGTCTACCATACAAGGCCTGATATGGTAGCATACCTATAGAGGAATGATGCCCATTATTATAGGAAACCTCAACCAGATTAAGGTACTCCTCCCACTTGACCTGATGGTCCATCACATACATACGCAACATGTCCTCTAAAACTTGATTAACCCTCTCTGTCTGTCCATCTATCTGAGGGTGGTATGTTGTACTGAAATTGAGCCTAGAATGCTTCCTGAAGGTCTCTCTAAAAGGAGGATGTAAAAAGTGAGTCTCTATTAGAGATGATCTTATGAGGAATGCCATGAAGTCTGACAATGCCTTGCAAGAACACCTATGCCACTACTAGTGCTATGAATGTGGTACGAATGGGTGAGAAATGGGCAACTTTGGTCAATGTATCTACTGTCACCATGATGGAATCATGATGGTGAGAGGACATAGGGAGACCAACAATAAAGTCCATGGAGATAGTGTCACACTTCCACTCAAGTATCTCATGTGGCTACAGGAGGCCGTCTAGATGATTGTGCTCTGCTTTCACCCTCTGGCTATCTAGGCATCTAGTACCTATGTTGGTAATCTGCAATCTCATGCCTGGCCAATGATACAACTACCTCAAATCAGCATGCAACTTCTTAACTCCTGGATGAGCTACATAAGGTGCCCTATGAGCCTCAAGCACAATAAACTCTCACAAGTCACTAGTAGAAGGTACATAGATGTGTCCCCTATGGCATAGTAGGCCATTGGACTCTAGTGAATACTCTACAAATATCCCCTAGAAAGGTTTCTAAGAATAGCTAAAATGACAAACCTCCACATACAATCCATCCTCAGGCAAATGATGTGAAATGCATTCTCTCAGATCTGTACTAGAAGTCATAGATGAGAGCTCATGTCACCTCCTACTCAAGGCATTTGGAACTATATTCCCTTTCCCCTTGATGTAATGAACATCAAAATCATACCCACATAAGAACTCCATCCATCTCCTCTACCTAGCATTAAGATTAGGCTGTGTAAAAATATACTGTAAGCTCTGATGATCTGAATGAAGCTCAAATCGGTGACCTAGAAGAAAGTGTGACCATATTACTAGAGCATGAACCACTACTGCTAGCTCTATGTTATGAGTAGGGTAATTAAGCTTGTGATTCTTTAGCTTCCTAGACTCAAAAGTTATAGGACAACCATCCTGCATAAGGACTGCTCCTAAACCATCCAATGAAGCATCAATTTATACAACAAAGTCTGCCAAAGGATCTAGCACTGCTAAAATTGGTGCACTAGTGAGGGCTCTCTTGAGCTCCTGGAAAGCTCTCTCACACTTCTCTATCCACTCATACTTATTCTCCTTTCTCTGAAGGGAAGTGATGGGATGAGCTACTCTAGAAAATCCTACCACAAAGCATCTTTAATAACTTGCTAAGCCCATAAAACTTCTGACCTTAGTGATATTGGTGGGTGTTGGCCAATCCATAATGGTTCTAATCTTCAATGGGTCCACAAAGATCCCATCTCTGGATATAAGATGCCAAGATAATGCACTTTAGGTCTAAAGAAAGGACACTTAGATGAACTACCATATAACTAATTCTCTCTCAAGAGTTGTGTTGGCTGACTTTCAGTCACCCATCATTTTTTTTGGTAATATCAAGTCAGATTTAGTCATGTCTGAGTCTAAGTCTAGGTTTCCTTTAGGATAGGTTATCCTTGTTAGGTTTCCATTCTTTTTCCCCGTCTTCTCTTAGCTGGGTGGGTTGTTTTAAAGTTTTGACATAATGGGTAGGTTATAGATCCCAACCCAGCAAGGATAATGTGCTCTTAACTGGTGATCTTTCTCAGGCAGAATGGCAATTGGGAGTCATGATCTTAGGAAACTCATAAGAAATCAGAGAAAAATATTCTTCATGTGGATGATGCAGTAATAGAACTGAGGCAAAAAGTTATCCCTGAAAAGTCTCAAGTCACATTGGTTCTAACTCTTAATCAGAAGACAGTGATGAATGGATTACCAAGTTATATTGAAATAAAGAACAATGCTTAATGATTGTAGTTCAAAGTCAAAACAATGAAGATAATGCAAGGAAAAAAATGGCACAGTGACTACTCCATGCGGATTTCGCACCCTCTGCATACATTTTCCTCCAAGAACATCCCTCTACCAACAGTGCAGTCCACGTGTGCCAAAGATAGAGTAGTCGCATGATCACATGGATTAAAATATTGCCTTGCGATCATGCGACAACGTAAGTCACCGAAGATGCTTGGCGGTAAAGTGGGATCCTTCCACGTGTCTAGGTGGGGCTGCATGTTCTTGTATGTTTGCAAGCTTATTGGTAGATTCTTGATCTACGATTGCCATTTTTCCTTGGTGCTGTTGAAGATTCTTACATGCAATGCGAGATTACGCCATGTGTTCATGTGGGCCCATTTCATTAAAAAAAATATTATATCATGCACCAATCATAGAGAGATCGCATGATCGCATGGATTAAAATATTGCTATGTGATCCTGCGACAATGGAAGCTCAGGCAGATGAGAAAAGTTAATGAATGGTAGGAAAGACCAAGTAAAAGATGCTCTACTGGGACCCACATACGCTAACAGCGCAAATGCGACAACATAGACCGGGTAAGTGAAAGTTTTAAGTTATTTGATATTATATCAAGTGCTAATAACAGAGTGGTTGCATGATCGCATGGATTAAAAAAGTGTTATGCGATCATGCGAAAGGTGAAGGAGAGGAGGGTCCCACGCAGATAGAGAGGTCTGGTGGTTGGCAGGTGGATATCCAATGAATAGGAAAAGGAAAGAGGAGTGGTCACATGATCCCATGAATATAATAATAGCCTTGCGATCATGCGACAAGGCAAAAAGTGATTGTCACCCAAGCTTTGCATAAAAGGAAATGTTTATTATTATTTAAAGTTTAAAAGCATGTGCTTTAAGTTAAAAAACACCCATGCACTTAAAGTTGACGTGCGGAAAATGGGCAAGTCACTACACCATTAAGCAGAAATTGCACTTACTAAGTGCGAATCCCACAAGGAAGAGATTCAGTGTATGTGCTTATCTGTTATGATTGCCAAAAGGAAGATGTTTGATTTCCTAGCAAGGAAGCTAGAGGTCGACAACCCAGAAACATGCCGAGTTTAATTATCTATTCAAATCAACACTGTTCATCATATGGATATGTTAATTGCTGAGTTGTTCGACTCATTTCCTGTGATAAAAGTTATGGCTCATTGCAATATCAAAGGCAATCGGTTCTACTTGCCCTGCTATAAAATAAATTCGACTTGCATGTTCTGTGCACTCCAGTTTAGCATAAATAACAAAGAGCAAAAAGCTTAGAAAAGGGGACTGATTTTATAAGGAAATTACATAGTAACGGCAGGTTTGATCAAAGGATTACTGCTATGGTGTGAACAGTTTGTCTTCTCCCAAATGATGGTAGAGGAGAAATTTGATACAATGGGATAGCTAAACGTTTCTAAATCAAGCTTGCAAGTGTTTGTCGAACATCTTTATTTCCTGTCAAGCAGTTTTGATGATTATAGGCTCAATTATATCAATTTGATAAAGGTCTATTCAATTCATATTCTCTAGCCAAAGTAGATGAAGGGACAACATCAGAACTAGTTCTTCTTATTGTATTCTCGTAAATACTTGGCTCTAGTCTTTTCAAATTTTGGAATTGGAAGCACTTTGTATTCCCATGAAGGTTGTATGTTTGTTAACTCTTTATATATTATTGAAAAGTGAATGAAAGGGTCGGCAAAATTGTTGGCATGAAGAGAGGTTGTAGAGACAATCATACTTGGTGTCAATTCTTTACTGTCCATGTGCTTCCTTTTTCTGCATACAGTCAGAGAGCTAGAGTGGAGGAGAGATCATGTTTAATTTCTGTATTTTCATTCATGCAATGAGATTAATGTTCAATTTTTGTAATAGATTTGGCTATAGTTTGCAAGCAAATATGATCAGAGTATTGTGTTTGTGTGTTTGAAACAAGGAAAAGTTTTGTTATGAATCAGAGTATTTGGGCAACACTTTTCTAATTACTTTCAATCGGAGTATTGTTATGATCAGTTTTGAGCACTGTCTTGTATTCTTAGTCAAATGGTGATTGGATGGTAGATCAGAGTACTGTCATTTGATCCTATTGCAAAGATTTGGATGTTTAATCTTACCATAACATTGCATTTACAAAACTAACAACATTCTTGCATTACCAACATTGGGAAGTCATAGGATGTGTGAGTTCCTGAAGTTGGCTAGAATTAGAATCTAAATCTGCCTGAGTTAGTCCTGGATAGGATTAGCTTGGTTTTGCCTCTGTTGTTCTCTAGTTAAGAACATACCCTGCAGTAGGAATTATAAATAAAACATACTTCATTGAATATCATTTATATAGGGAGCTGTACCTCAATTCAGAGGGAAACTAGATATTCTCAAAAATGGTTTCCCAACTGTTGTGTAAAGTTGTTCTTCATTATAAAATTGGGCAAATAATAGGAGGACAAGAAGAAGGACAATCTGTTTACCAACAGATTTTTGGCGACTCTACTGGGGAGTTGGAAAAGAAGATCAGTGCTAAAGGTTGTTTTCTTAGTTTTATTATCTCTGCTAGAGATTGGCGACTCTGTATTTTTAAAGAACCCTATTTCATATCAGAGTTTGAAGAATTTGAAGGTTCTTATCATTCAGGTTCCTAGCTTGTGTTTTTGGTGACTAAGAGGAAGAACATATTAATTTTTCAAGCTGCATTATTCATTTTCATTGCTTCTTGAGCAATTGGTGACTCCATTCTCAAAGAACCCCATTTACAAGGTTTTTTAATCGCAGAGCCTTGGTGTTAATTGAAATTTCAGAAGACTAGTGCTCATTATTAGTCACTTCACCTGTCATGAGGGAAAAGGGTGCAACCTCATGAAGATATAATTCTAATTACAGAAGAGCTAGTAAAGTTTTGAAAGGAAAAATAGCTAGAAAGTTGGCCGCTGTGGTACAAAGGCAAATCTAGAAATCAGAGGCTAACTCAAGCACCAATTTAAAACACTCAGTGACCCACGAGACCGAGGTAACATCATTATCTCTTTCACTAACTTGATGAAATTCTATGCAGATTTCTGTCACTCTGTTGTATAAATAGTCTCAGAGAACACATTGAGGTTAGAACCCTCTAAGAGATAAATAAGACATGGCTGCACCTTGGGCAGTTGCTACTGGGCCACTTAACTTTGTAGCCTACCATCCTCTTCCTTCCGATTCTAGAAAGAATATACCTAAATTCATAGGAGATGGGAAGGTTACTACAGATGAACACATAAGAGCATATTTCACAGCTATAAACATCTTGGGAGTTAATCATGAGGATGTTACAGTCCGGTTATTTGTTGAAACTCTTACTGAGGTGGCTGTAGACTGGTTCTATCATTTGGCTGATGGATCCATCACAAATTGGGATACCATGAGAGCAGCTTTTAAAGATTGTTTCAAAATTGTCGAAGATGAATATGATTTGATGACTCAACTGACATTAGCAAAAAAGTTACCCTCTACAAGTATGAGAGATTTTGTTGCTAATTTCAATAAGATTATTCATAGAATTCTAGCAGCAAATAGACCTACATCACACAATCTGAAAACATTCTTCATCAGTGCTATGCCTCCTAACATAGGTTTTGAATTAAGGAGATCTAGACCTGTAGATTTGGAGGCAGCTCAAAGAACTACTGTAGAATTGGAGGATGACATGATTGCTACAGGAAGATGGAATCATGAAATTCATGATAAAGCCAACATTAGTGAGACTACTTCACAGGAAGAGTTGATTCAGAAATTGTCTAATGAGCTGATTGCTTTGAAAAGATAGCTCCCAAACTTCAACAATCCATATCAAAGAAGCTTTTCAGAGCAGGCTAGTGAATGTAGTAATAAACCTTTGCAAAGAATAGCAATTTGCAGTGAGACTAAGTCATATTCCAATGGAAACTTTGGAAATTTATTTGTAGAATATGAATCAGACTTGGAGAAACAAGATGCAAAGTGTCTGGAAGCACAACTTTCAGCAGACGAAGACATTCCCTACAGTGATAAAGAATTGGTAAGAATAGTAGACAAAGAAGTTCCTCCCATGCCTCTGTTTACTTCTGATTTTAAAAGTTTTAGATTTGAAGAAAATAAAGATAAACTTTTGCATGAAGTTTTTGTTGAAAATAATCCGATAGTTAATGCATCTTCAGAACATGAAAAGTTGAATTTCATTAAAAATTTTGGCAAAACTGATTTTCAATTTGCAAAGGTTGACGATGATCCTATGGTAGAATCCATTTGTCTTGAAGAAAATGCAGTGATTAATCCTCTTAATGAATTTTGTATTGAAAAGAAAGTCAAATCTGAAAATATGGTTGAGGAGATGACAAGCAAAATTAAAAAAATAGATGGGGAGCATATTTCAAATTGTTGTCTTCCTGAAAATTATCTTGAGACAAATGTGCTGGCTACATTATATTTTAGTAGTCATCATACTGAATCTGAGAATGTAGCAACAAAAAATGTTGAAGAGGAAAAGATTTCAATGACTAATGAAGTGTTGAAACGTCATGTAGAAGATAAAGAATTAGATGAAGTTTTTCCTGATCTTGGAATGAAGAATGATCAAACTATGGTGCCTGCCACATGTGAATATTCTACAGTCATTTTAGGTATTGGGGCTTTGAATTTAGATGAACGTCTTGCTATAGCAAATGAAGAAGAGGTCTCAACCTAGATGGAACCTGTGTACAATGAAGAATCCTCCTATTTCAACCCCATTTTAAAATATGAAGTTGCCAATGATAGAACCCCTGACCGGTATGATGTCATTTCACTTCTAGAAGCTTTTCAATTTTTTGATTATGTTCATCCTGATTTGAAAAATGATATCTCTGTTAAGGGTGATAATGAAGTAAATGGATGTGAGTTTGTTCCAGTAGTGCATTTAGAATCATTTGAATATCCTAATCTTGCCAGTCTGGATTTGAATACTGATAGCTTTGTTAAAAGTAACAAGGGTGAGGAAAATAGATGCAAGTATGATTTAGTGCTGTTTTCAAAATCTAGTGGGTTTTCTTCTCTTTCACAGAAGATGATAGAACATATGAAAGGTAGTGTGCAGAAAATTACAGAGCAATTAGAAGTCTATGATGAGGCATGGCTGTTTGGCAAGGTCCTATGGGTTACTATGTTACAAATTGCTTTTGGACTCAAGTTCGGCAGTAAAGGATTTGCCAGAGGATATCAATGTTGTTTCAAGCTGTTGAAGCATTCTTGTCTATGCCAGAAGGGTTCATACTTCTCTCTTCCTATAAATGGTCATGTTTGATTCCTTTCTTGCTCTTTGTTCTTTAGGTGAGGTCTCCTCACCTGTGCTGTAGGATAGGTTTTTGCTTTCCATTTTTGGTGTGTCTTAGTGTAGTCTTTTCTCACTTTCTTAGTTGGTTGTTTTCCTGCTTAGTGTGTTTAGTTTTCCCTGCTCTACTCCACCCTCCCTGTATGCAGCTTCTTGTTATTTCTTTGGTCTAGACTCCACAACCCAATGCATAAGGTGCTTGTTTGACTAGAGATGCTGGATTCTCTATGCACTTTGCAGTACATATTCCCTAGTCGGAGCCAGCTGTTGGCTGACTTTCAGTCACCCATCATTTTTTTTGGTAATATCAAGTTAGATTTAGTCATGTCTGAGTCTAAGTCTAGGTTTCCTTCAAGATAGGTTATCCTTGTCGGGTTTCCATTCTTTTTCCCCCTCTTCTCTTAGACGGGTGGGTTGTTTTAAAGTTTTGACACAATGGGTAGGTTATAGATCCCAACCCGGCAAGGATAATGTGCTCTTAACTGGTGATCTTTCTCAGGTAGAATGGCAATTGGGAGTCATGATCTCAGGACACTCATAAGAAATCAGAGAAAAAGATTCTTCATGTGGATGATGCAGTAATAGAATTGAGGCAAAAAGTTATCCCTAAAAAGTCTCAAGTCACGTTGGTTCTAACTCTTAATCAGAAGATAGTGATGAATGGATTACCAAGTTATATTGAAATAAAGAACAATGCTTAATGATTGTAGTTCGAAGTCAAAACAATGAAGATAATGCAAGGCATAAAATGGCACAGTGACTACTCCATGCGAATTTCGCACCTTTTGCATACATTTTCCTCCAAGAACATCCCTCTGCCAACAGTGCAGTCCATGTGTGCCAAAGATAGAGCGGTCGCATGATTGCATGGATTAAAATATTGCCTTGCGATCATGCGACAACATAAGTCATCGAAGATGCTTGGCGGTAAAGTGGGATCCTTCCACGTGTCTAGGTGGGGCCGCATGTTCTTGTATGTTTGCAAGCGTATTGGTAGATTCTTGATCTACGATAGTCATTTTTCCTTGGTGCTGTTGAAGATTCTTACATGCAATGCGAGATTACGCCATGTGTTCATGTGGGCCCATTTCATTAAAAAAAATATTATATCATGCACCAATCATAGAGAGATCGCATGATCGCATGGATTAAAATATTGCTATGCGATCATGCGACAATGGAAGCTCAGGAAAATGAGAAAAGTTAATGAATGACAGGAAAGACCAAGTAAAAGATGCTCTACTGGGACCCACATATGCCAACAGTGCAAATGCAACAACATAGACTGGGCAAGTGAAAGTTTTCAGTTATTTGATATTATATCAAGTGCCAATAACAGAGTGGTCGCATGATCGCATGGATTAAAAAAGTTTTATGTGATCATGCGAAAGGTGAAGGAGAGGAGGGTCCCACGTAGATAGAGAGGTCTGGTGGTTGGCAAGTGGATATCCAATGAACAAGCGAAGGAAAGAGGAGTGGTCGCATGATCGCATGAATATAATAATAGCCTTGCGATCATGCAACAAGGCAAAAAGTGATTGTCACTCGAGCTTTGCATAAAAGGAAATATTTATTATTATTTAAAGTTTAAAAGCATGTGCTTTAAGTTAAAAAACACCCATGCACTTAAAGTTGACGTGCGGAAAATGGGCAAGTCACTACACCATTAAGCAGAAATTGCACTTACTAAGTGTGAATCCCGCAAGGAAGAGATTCAGTGTATGTGCTTATCTATTATGATTTCCAAAAGGAAGATGTTTGATTTCCTAGCAAGGAAGCTAGAGGTCGACAGTCCAAAAACATGCCGAGTTTAATTATCTATTCAAATCAACACTGTTCATCATATGGATATGTTAATTACTGAGTTGTTCGAATCATTTCCTGTGATAAAAGTTACGACTCATTGCAATATTAAAGGAAATCAGTTCTACTTGCCTTGCTATAAAATGAATTCGACTTGCATGTTCTGTGCACTCCAATTTAGCATAAATAACAAAGAGCAAAAATCTTAGAAAAGGGGACAGATTTTATAAGGAAATTACATAGTAACGATAGGTTTGATCAAAGGATTACTGCTATGGTGTGAACAGTTTGTCTTCTCCCAAATGATGGTAGAGGAGAAATTTGATACAATGGGATAGCTGAACGTTTCTAAATCAAGCTTGCAAGTGTCTGTCAAACATCTTTATGTCAAGCAGTTTTGACGATTATAGGCTCAATTATATCAATTTGATAAAGGTCTATTCAATTCATATTCTCTAGCCAAAGTAGATGAAGGGACAACATCAGAACTAGTTCTTCTTATTGTATTCTCATAAATACTTGGCTCCAGTCTTTTCAAATTCTGGAATTGGAAGCACTTTGTATTCCCATGAAGGTTGTATGTTTGTAAACTCTTTATATACTATTGAAAAGTGAATGAAAGGGTCAGAAAAATTGTTGGCATGAAGAGAGGTTGCAGAGACAATCATACTTGGTGTCAATTCTTTACTGTCCATGTGCTTCCTTTTTCTGCATATAGTCAGAGAGCTGGAGTGGAGGAGAGAGCATGTTTAATTTTTGTAGTTTCATTCATGCATTGAGATTAATGTTTAGTTTTTGTAATAGATTTGGCTATAGTTTGCAAGCAAATATGATCAGAGTATTGTGTTTGTGTGTTTGAAACAAGGAAAAGTTTTGTTATGAATCAGAGTATTTGGGCAACACTTTTCTAATTACTTTCAATCGGAGTATTGTTATGATCAGTTTTGAGCACTGTCTTGTATTCTTAGTCAAATGGTGATTGGATGGTAGATCAGAGTACTGTCATTTGATCCTATTGCAAAGATTTGGATGTTTAATCTTACCATAACATTGCATTTACAAAACTAACAACATTCTTGCATTACCAACATTGGGAAGTCATAGGATGTGTGAGTTCCTGAAGTTGGCTAGAATTAGAATCTAAATCTGCCTGAGTTAGTCCTGGATAGGATTAGCTTGGTTTTGCCTCTGTTGTTCTCTAGTTAAGAACATACCCTGCAGTAGGAATTATAAATAAAACATACTTCATTGAATATCATTTATATAGGGAGCTGTACCTCAATTCAGAGGGAAACTAGATATTCTCAAAAATGGTTTCCCAACTGTTGTGTAAAGTTGTTCTTCATTATAAAATTGGGCAAATAATAGGAGGACAAGAAGAAGGAAAATCTTTTTACCAACAAGTTGCAACACCTATCTCAGATGCTCCTCATGCTCCTCCTCATTGTTAGAATATATCAAAATGTCATCAAGGAACACTACCACAAACTTGTCCAAAAATGTACAAAATACTTCATTCATGAGGCTCATGAACATGGATGTAGCATTCATGAGGCCAAATGGCACCACTGTGAACTCATAGCAACAATACCTCGTACAAAAACCTATCTTGCGGATATCATTCTCCATAATTCACAACTGATGTTACCCTAACTTTAGATCCATCTTTGAGAATAATCGGGCACCCTGCAACTAATAAAATAAATCATCGATCCTGGGGAGTGGGTATCGGTTCTTAATTGTTACTTTATTCAACTATCGATAATCAATGCACGGCCTAAGTGATACATCCTTCTTCTTAACAAAAATCATTGGTGCATCCCAAGGTGATACACTGGGTTGAATATACCCTTTATCAAAGAGCTCTTCTAACTAAATTTTGAGCTCACTAAGCTCATGTGTGGTCATTCTATAAGGTGCTCTAGATACAGGCTCGGCTCTTGGAACAAGGTCTATATGAAAGTCAACTACCCTAGGTGGTGGCATACTAGGTAGCTCAGAAGGAAAAATATCTACAAACTCCAGAAGAATAGGATAATCCTCAAGAAAGGGCTCCCCCTCTGAATCCTCCTTTCTATCACTAATTTTGATGGCGTATAACTGACATCCCTTATGCACACATTGCCTAAGCTACATAGCAGAAATCATGTGAAGGGATATAGGTGTCTGTACCCCAAATATCACCATAGGAGTGCCTTGATCATCAATGCACTCAACCCTCTTCTATCAAAAATCCATCTTGGAACTGTGGGCATATAGCCAATCCATGCGAAGCACTACATCATAAGAACCTAGAGGGGTAATGCGGAGATCTGACATCATGATTATGTCACCAATCTAAATTTGGAAATTGTGAACTAAGGAACTAGTAGACACCCTAGCTCCTGAGGCTAACTTGACCTCCCAACCGACATCATGCCTAACTGCCACCAGCCTGCAACACTCCACTATATATGGAGATATAAAGGAGTCTCTAGCTCCTGAATCAAACAAGATAGAAATACTGATATGTTGAATCATACATGTGGCTTCTATGACCGTGGCCTAATGTTCGGCCTGGCAGTTATCAACCGCTACAATACCCTATGAGATCTACCCAAATCACCTACTATTGGCTCTGATGTGGCTCCTCTTTGACTGTCTATTGTCTATCCCTATGGACACTCTCTAGCTGGGTGTCCCATACCACCAAAAGTGTAACAATGACCATGTGTCTATATCTAAACTCCCTAAGGCCTAGACTGCTGCTGACCTCCAGTCCTACTAGATCTACTATATCCACCTGTAGAGGATTGCTGAGTCCTAGTTGATTATGTGTGAGGGGCTTGTACCCTTTGATCCTGCCTATGACCCTGAGACTACCACTATTTGGGCTTAGAGCCCTACTATTCTTGGGATGATTTTTGCCTAGAATCCTGCTGAGATCCCTACTACTGAGACTGTTAACAATTAAAGGATCTTGCTGAATGATTCTGTTTACCCTTCCAAGGGGGTCTCTGCTATCCTAACTACTGGGAAGAGGGGTTTCGGTGCTAAGACTGATCTCAAGACTCCTGTCTAGTACAGATATCCTCAGCTACAAGTGTCGTCTCAACTGTCTCTCTAAAGGTGGTAGGAAAGGCTAGATGTACTATACCCTAAAGAGACATATTAAGTCCCTTAATGAAATGATGGATATGCAGTTTCTCATCCTTCATATAATCTACATATGGAAGGAGCTCGAGAAACTAACTCTCATACTGGGTCACTATGACACCTCTCTAGTGGAGATCATGGAACTCCTCTATCTATTTATGTCTGAAATGCTTGGAGAGGTATCTCTCTCAGAAACGGGCCACAAAAGACTCCCAAGTGAGTGTGTCAATATCAATGCCACCAATAGCCTCCTCCTGCTGCCACCAAGTAGAGGCTCCCTCTTGAAGGAGGTGAATGGAAAGTCTCACCTTTAGATTGCTCCCATAGGAATGCAACCCAAAGCATTGTTGTAAGCTCAAAAGCCATGGATCTGCTCTGACACCATCAGTAGCTCCTAAAAATAGAGGTGGCTGGAGTCACAATAACTCCCTGATCTGATCACCAATGTCATAGGTCTCTCTCTCAACTGCACGAGCACCCAAGTCACGTGGGCGCTCTATTTGCTGTACCAACTCAGCCTCAAAATATGCGTGACCCTGAACCTATCTAGGTGGAGGGCTCCTACTCCTCTCTCTAGAAGCTGTCACATGGTCCTCTAAGGGATGTTTTTCTACCTGCTACACTATGGGTGTTAATCTCTGCTGGATGATGCCCACAAGATTTTGTAATGTAGCTAAGATGTCCCGGTTGGGATTAGGAGGTGGCTCAGGTGGGGGAATTTGAGATTCCCTAGGAACCTCAACCTCTTGCTCCCTATCTGTATGCATTGAAGGGGTATGCCTATGCCCTCATCCACACCTATGACCATTACATGTGATGACATGCATCTTACACAATAGGAAAAGTTATAAGTGAAACACGAAGGTTTTAAGGTCGTAGTGTTGAAAACTGTGCTCTGATACCAAATGTCATGCCCAAAATATATCATGCAAAATGAAACAATTTTTTTTCTTTTAAAAAAGGAAAATAACATAAGGAAACCATGTGAGGGGCATCATGTCCAATGAGGTCATGTGGTGATCCCACACACATGCCCTAGTTGGCCAACCTTCCTCTACAACATGGATTGGGTTGACTAGCCCTAAGAGGTACGATCAAGACAATTGATGACATTAATGAAGTATAGCTTAGAGAAAGATTAGGATATAGCTTCTATAACTTAAGTGAGATAGTTATGGAATCGAAACGATGTGCATTCATCTCCTATGTGTGAAGAGATCATTTTCTAAGTGAGGGATGTTTCATCACGCGATTCGTTAATTTCATATTCTCATTACGTTATGCCTTAAATGGATGCTTACAAGTATAATATGTCTAGCTGGTCTAATGGATTAAATTCATATACATTGTTATATACTTAAAGTTTGTATAAGCTAGACCCATCAATGTACAACTTCAATGTTAGATTCCATTGATGTGTAGAGCTAGATATACATAGTTAATTTATAGTTTTAGAACCAATATAATAAATTTATGAATATTAATAAATACTTGATCCACATTTTCAATTCCATTATTTTTACTTTTACGATAAATTCCTATATCCACTTATATGTCTATTCGTAATTGAAAGATTAAAATGATATCACTTTCCATGAAGACCTAATACGAATGTCTTTATAAAAGTGCAAATTATAAATTTATTAACTTACCTATATACATCTTTAGTCTAGGTAATAAAGTATAGTGTATGAATTAAACTACATACTATTAATTAGGCATGTTTTAATTTTAAAAAATTAATCTATTGTAAGGGTAAAACTGATTAAAAATGAATTAATATGACATGTTAATTAAATAGTAATAAATTTACTATTATACATTAATTTAAATATCACATTTTTTTAAATATTAATAATTTCATTTAATAAAAACTTTAAATTAACCAATAAATAAATAAATAAATAAAAATCTATATTTTTAAATAAAACACACGTCATATTTTTTAAAGTCCCCTAGGAACTGGTGGTGGGGCCCACTCTGCCATGGCAGCGCAGTACCCTGCCAAGCGCAGGGGGGGAAACTAACATGGGCAGCGCACCCAATAACGGGGGTGTGGGGCCTGCGTACCCCCCCAATTTTCAATAAAAAAAAATTTAAAACAACTTTTTGTTTTAAAATATATTTTTATTTTTTGAAAAGCCCTCAGTGGGTTTAATTACATAACTTAGAAAATTGATTTATACATATTTTTTTTTAAAAGAAATTTACAATAACATTAATAAGTTTATTTATTTGTTTAGCTAGGCTAGTCTTCTTGGGTGGCGACTTAGGTGGGTCCCACCCAAGTTTGACTTACCTTGGGGTCTTCTCAAGGGAGAGGCTTCCTAGGTATTTATTATTTAATTTTGTTCAATTCTCTAGTGGGATAGAGAAAGTAATTTAATAATGACTGTGGTAAATTTGGTAAGTGTATGGGGAATTTATTTTTTCCCCATACATTTTCCAGAGACCTATAGGTCTCTATTTGAGCATTTTTTTTGTCTTATACTTAGTCTCTTTTGTTTTGTTTTCTCTTAGTAGTTTCTTCATTTGTTCTTTTTTTTTTGCCTCTACACATAGCTTATTGCTTATTTGTCTCTGCTTTTTTTGCTAAAGGTAATAGAATTAGATCTATTTATTTGATTGAATACTAAAACACTTATCTATAAATAATGACCAAATGATGAAAGATAGACTTGACTAACATTTCTCACAACTAGGTTACCAATTTCCCCTTTTTTTTTCTATTGCTTCCAACAAGAATACTATCACTAAATTCTCAAGAGGATTTGCATTGAGATAGTGTTTATATGATTTTTTTAATTTTTTTAAAAATAAACACTACTTTGAAACAACAAGGAGATTTGCAACATGGTTTCTATTAATTTCATTGATTACCAACTTACATCATTACAATAATGAAATACAAATTTGTAGCTTTCCACAAATATGAGTTACAAGAAGAATGAACAAGGTTCTCTTCTTTACATCTTTCAATATACAACTTTACAATAACTAATTGAAGAGAGATTATCATTTTATAACACTACAAGTATACATTTCTATAATGGAGAGCTTTTCCCATTGCAAGGGTTTCACATATGTAACACTAAGGATTATTTCCACAATAAAAACACAATGGAGGATTCTTCCCAAAGCTATCTACGTGATCATAGTCCCAAAAACCTCCCAATAAAGGGGAAAACCATGGAGAGCTCACCTTCCATCCAAGGTCTCAAGGAGACCACCCCTGAGCTTGGAGAATCGATACTAAACATGTATATACAACATAATGCTCAGAAACACATAAATGAACAACACTACATTAAACTCCCAACCATGGCTTCACAAATGGGTTTTCCAAACCCATTGAAGTAGGGTGAAGGTTGGCTTTTCCAAGGAGGCGAATGCCATTACATTATACATTTTTCAACAAGAGTCTTCATACCTTCCTAAGGCTACCATAAAAAATTTTCATACACAAATTTCATCATTATCATCCTCAAGATGCAAGATTTCAATATGGCTTCATGGAGCCCATACTCCATGAAAATTTCCCTCTTCTCCAAGAGAAGAGACTCTCACTACAATGGAGAGCCTGACTAACCCCTTCACCCAAGGCTACTACTTCCCTTCCCAAGGGTGAGTGATGCCTTCAACTCCCATGAACAACACACCTAAAAACAAAAGAATAAGAATGATTCAAAATCCAAATGCATCCCAACCCAACACAACAATAACAAGATTTACATACATGAACACCATACAAGATTTACATGTTCATCCAAAACAACAATATCCAAAACTAAAATGCAAGAGAATTCCTCCATGGCAAGAATTCACCAACCTTGATCCAAAGAAAATGGCAAGAAGGTAGTTGAGAAGAGCTCCTTATCCTTTTTCCTTGTCTTTTTTTTTCTCCAACCCTAAGTATCTCTAAAATTAGAGAGTTGGTGAATACCCACTAAGTCTCTCCAAGCCCTCTAAAAAGACCTCCAAAGTCCTACTCATGAACTAGCAATTAATGAGACATGACCTCTAGTCCTTGGCCTTACCTCTTGTCCCCCCTCTTAATTGTGGATTTACCAAGGAGTGTGGAACAAGTTAGAATGCATGTGGTCATCTCCATTTTCACCACTCTTGAAGAGTAAACTTTTTGGAGGGCCATAATGGTGATCTAGACCTTCCCATAGGTGAAACTTAGCCCCCAACTCAAGGTACCCCCTAGGGTTAGCTAATTTTGGCCAAAAATGCACTCTAGGGTCACTTTTAACCCCTCTAAAGTAGCTCTAAAGTTCAAATCCGAATTCCAAGTTGATGTGATCCCTACAAGACATCTACATGCAAGTGGGATTAATATAATACCCTATAAGGTTAGGTGATTCTTGCCCAAACCCTAATTGCCATGCCACCATCCACATGGACAATACAAGTGTCAAGTGACACCATAAAATACACATCACATTCACAAATGACATGTCCAATTAACAACATGAATTTAATCTATTAACATACATTCAAGTTACATTTACAAATAGAGTTCACATTACAACGAGGTTTCAATCTCTTCATTAGATTAAAACTTGGCTTACTCAATTACACATATGTTTAGCCTTGATTCTCTGAATAATTCCATGATTTTCTTTCCTGCACACTAAACTTGAGCATCAGTAGTCCAAGGTAATAAAATCACACACACACACACACACACACACACACACATATATATATATATATATATATATATATATATATATATATATATATATATATATATATATATATATATATATATATATATATAAAACTCATAATTAGTAACATTAATCAATATGTAGATTTCAATTTCTAATTAGAATTTTCATTCAGTAATGCTCAACCATAGTGCCTTCATAATTTAACATCATGACATATTATCCATATTATTTCCTAACTTAGAGCGTAATCCATGAAATCATCAAATCTAATCATGATTAAAACTTTCTCATCAAATCGCATATCTAAGCATGTATAACCAAAATCAACCATATGTCCTAGGTTCTAATCCACATCAAAATATAATCCACATTATATAATCATCATCATAAAACATAATATCACGAGTCTCTGTCAAAATGATCAGAAAGTGTATCAAAGTATCAAATCATAAAGTATCAAAATGTGAATGTATCAATAGTGATATGATGGGTCAGGGTGAGGCCTCACATCCTCCCCCTCTAGGCATGAACTTCATCTCGAAGTTCATCAAAAAGGTATGGGTACTGTGATCTCATCTGTGTTGCATCCTCCCATGAAGTCATGACCTCATCATAACAATCCCATTGGACCCTAACCATTTCCATCTCTCTGCCTCGAAGTGCTAGGGTCCATCAGGCTAAAATGTGAATGGGCTCCAAGACTAGCTGCCCGTCCGAATCCACCTGCAAGGAATCCCAATCTATAATGTGAGACTCATCATAAATATATTTCTGTAACACAGATGCATGAAACACATCGTGGATGCATGACAGGGTGCATGGAAAAGCTAGATGATAAGCAACTAGTCCTATCCTCTCCAAGATCTTGAAAGGTCCAACAAAGCGAGGCACTAACTTAGATCCTTTTCAAAAATGGATTGGACTCTTATACGGGTGCACTCTCAGGAAAAATCTAGCTATCTCTGACCATATACTCTCGATCAACCCTCTTCACATCTGCATACTTCTTCTATCTATCCCAAGTGTCTCTAAGATGTTGTCTAATCAAAACCACCTACTGCTCCATATCTCTGACCAACTGAGGTCCAATAGACACTCTATCCTCAATCCTATCCCAACTCAGTGGTGTCCTGCATGGTCTACCATACAAGGCCTGATATGGCAGAATACCTATAGAGGAATGATGTCCATTATTATAGGAAAACTCAACCAAATGAAGGTACTCCTCCCAATTGAGCTGATGGTCCATCACATACATTTGCAACATGTCCTCTAAAACCTGATTAACCCTCTCTGTCTGTCCATCTATCTAAGGGTGGTATGTTGTACTAAAATTGAGTCTAGTGCCCAATGCTACCTGAAGCTCTCTCCAAAAGGAGGATATAAAAAGTGAGTCTCTATCAGAGATGATCTTACGAGGAATGCCATGAAGTCTAACAATGTCTTGCAAGAACACCTATGCCATTGCCAGTACTATGAATGTGGTACGAATGGGTGAGAAATGGGCGACTTTTGTCAATGTGTCTACTGTCACCATGATGGCATCATGATGGCGAGAGGACATAGGGAGACCGACAATAAAGTCCATGGAGATAGTGTCCCACTTCCACTCAGGTATCTCATGTGGTTGCAGGAGCCCACCTAGATGACTGTGCTCTGCTTTCACCCTCTGGCACTCTAGGCATCCAAAAACTATGTTGGCAATCTACAATCTCATGCCTGGCCAATGGTACAACTACCTCAAATCAGCATGCAACTTCTTAACTCTTGGATGAGCTACATAAGGTGCTTTGTGAGCCTCAAGCACAATAAAATCTTGCAAGTCACCAGTAGAAGGTACATAGATGCATCCCCTATAGCGTAGTAGGCCATCGGACTCTAGTGAATACTCTGCAAATCTCCCCTCGAGAGGTTTCTGAGAACATATAAACTGAAAAACCTCCACATACAATCCATCCTCAGGAAAATAATGTGAAATGTGCTCTCTCAGATCTGTACTAGAAGTCATAGATGAGAGCTCATGTTGCCTCCTACTCAAGGCATCTGCAACTACATTCTCTTTCCCCTTGATGTAATGAACATCAAAATCATACTCACATAAGAACTCCATCCATCTCCTCTTCCTAGCATTAAGATTAGGCTACGTAAATATATAATGTATGCTATGGTGATCTGAATGAAGCTCAAATTAGTGACCTAAAAGAAAGTGTCACCATATTACTAGAGCATGAACCACTGCAGCGAGCTCTAGGTCATGAGTAGGGTAATTAAGATCATGAGTCTTTAGCTTCCTAGACTCGAAATCTATAGGACAACCATCCTACATAAGAACTACTCCTAAACCATCTAATGAAGCATTAGTGCATATAACAAAGTCTGCCAAAGGATCTGACACTGCTAAAATTGGTGCACTAGTGAGGGCTCTCTTGAGCTCCTGGAAAGCTCTCTCACACTTCTCTGTCCACTCATACTTCTTCCCCTTTCTTTGAAGGGAAGTGATGGGATGAGCTACTCTAGAAAATCCTACCACAAAGTGTCTTTAATAACCTACTGAGCCCATAAAACTTTTGACCTCTGTGACACTGGTGGGTGCTGGCCAATCCATAATGGCTCTAATCTTTGATGGGTCCATAGAGATCCCATTGTTGGATATAACATGACCAAGATAATGCACCTAAGGTCTAAAGAAAGAACACTTAGACAAGCTTCCATATAACTGATTCTCTCTCAAGCGATGCAACACCTGTCTCAGATGCTCCTCATGCTCCTCCTCATCATGAGAATATATCAAAATGTCATCAAGGAACACTACAACAAACTTATCCAAGAATGTATGAAATACTCCGTTCATGAGGTTTATGAACACAGCTGGAGCATTTATGAGGCCAAATGGCACCACTGTGAACTCATAGTGACCATACCTCGTATGAAAAGTAGTCTTGTGGATATCACTCTCCACAATTCTCAATTGATGGTACCCTAACTTTAGATCTATCTTTGAGAATACACGGGCACCCTGCAATTGATCAAATAAATCATTAATCCTGGGGAGTGGGTATTGTTTCTTAATTGTTACTTTATTCAATTGTTGATAATCAATGCACAACCTAAGTGATCCATCCTTCTTCTTCATAAAAATCACTGGTGCACCCCAAGGTGATACATTGGGTTGAATATGCCCTTTCTCCAAGAGCTCTTCTAACTGAATCTTGAGCTCACATGTGGTCATTCTATAAGGTTCTCTAGATATAAGCTCGACTCCTAGCACAAGGTCTATATGAAAGTCAACTACCCTATGTGGCGGCATACTAGGTAGCTCAGAAGGAAAAACATCTGCAAACTCTTGAAGAATAGGATAATCCTTGAGCGAGGGCTCCCCCTTTGAATCCTCCTTTCTATCACTAATGGTGATGGTGAATAACTAACATCCCTTATGCACGCACCACCTAAGCTGCATAGCAGAAATCATGTGAAGGGATATAGATCTCTATACCCCAAATATCACCATAGGAGTGCCTTGATCATCAACGCACTCAACCCTCTTCTGTCAACAATCCATCTTGGAACTATGGGCATATAGCCAATCCATGCCAAGCACTACATCATAAGAACCTAGAGTAATGTGGAGATCCGACATTGTGATTATGTCACCAATCTGAATCTAGAAACTGCGAACTAAGGAACTAACAGACACCCTAGCTCCTGAGGCTAACTCGACCTCCCAACTGACATCCTGCCTAATTTCCACCAGCTCGCAATGCTCCACTACATATGGAGATATAAAGGAGTCTGTGGCTCCTAAATCAAACAAGATAGAAATACTGATATCCTGAATCATACATGTGGCCTCTATGACCATGGCCTTATGTTCAGCCTAGCAGTTATCAACCACTGCAAATACCTTGTGAGATCTACCCAAATCACCTATTGTCAGCTCTGATTTAGCTCCTCTCTAACTGCTTGCTGCCTATCCCTATGGACACTCTCTAGCTAGGTGTCTCATACCACTACAAGTGTAACAAGGACCATGTGTCTGTATTTGAACTCCTTGAGGCCTAGACTACTGTTGACCTCCAGTCCTACTAGATCCATTGTATCCACCCCTAGAGGACTGTTGAGTCCTAGCTGACTATGTGTAAGGGGTATGTGCCCTCTGATCCTACCTATGACCCTGAGACTACCACTATTTGGGCTTAGAGCCCTACTGTCCCTGAGATGATTTTTTCCTAGAATCATGTTGAGATCCCTGCTGCTAAGACTATTGACCCTTAAAGGATCTTTTTGAATGATTCTATTTACCCTTCCAAGGGGGTCTCTGCTATCTTCACTACTGGAAAGAGGGATTTTGGTGTTGAGACTGATCTCGAGACTCTTGTCTAGTACGGATATCCTCGGCTACAAGTGTCATCTCAACTATCTCTTTGAAGGTGGTAGGAAAGGCTAAATGTATTTTACCTTAAAGAGACATATTAAGTCTCTTAATGAATAGATGGATACACAGTTTCTCATCCTTCATGTAATCTATGTATGGAAGGATCTCAAGAAATTGACTCACATACTAGGTCATTGTGAAACCTCTTTGCTGGAGATCATGGAACTCCTCTATCTATCTTTGTTTGAAATGCTTGGAGAGGTATCTCTCTTGGAAATGGGCCACAAAAGACTCCCATGTGAGTGTGTCAATATCAATACCACCCATGGCCTCCTCCTCCTGCCACAAGGTAGAGGCTCCCTCTTGAAGGAGGTGAATGGGGAGTCTCGTCTTTAGATTGCTCCAATGGGAACACAACCCAAAGCACCAATGTAAGCTCAAAATCCATGCCTCTTCTCTAACACCATCAGTAGCTCCTAAAAATAGAGGTGACTAGAGTCACAATAACTCCTTGATCTGATCCTCGATTTCGCGGGTCTCTCTCTCAACCGCACGAGCACCCAAGTCATGTGGGTGCTCTATCTATGTTACCGACTCAGCCTCAAAATTTGCATGACCCTTAGACTGTCTAGGTGGAGGGCTCCTACTCCTCTCTTTGGTAGCTATCACATGGTCCTCTAAGGGCTGTTGTTCTACCTATTGCACTACGGGTGGTAATCTTTGCTGGATGATGCCCAAAAGATTCTGTAATGCAGCTAAGATGTCTTGGTTCGGATTAGGAGGTGGCTTGGGTGGGGGAATTTGAGATTCCCAAGGAAACTCAACATCCTTCTCCCTATCTCTATGCACTGAAGGGGTACACCTACGCCTTCGTCCACGACTATGACCATTGCGCATGACGACAGACATCCTACACAATTAGCAAAGTTATAAGTGAAATGTGAAGGGTTTAAGGTCCTAGTGATGAAAACTGTGCTCTGATACCAAATGTCATGCCCAAAATATAACACGCAAAAGATTAATAAGTTTATTTATTTGTTTAGCTAGGCTAGTCTTCTTGTGTGGTGACCCAAGTGGGTCCCACCCAAGTTTGACTTACCTTGGGGCCTTCTCAAGGGAGAGGCTTCCTAGGCATTTATTATTTAATTTTGTTCAATTCTCTAGCGGGATAGAGAAAGTAATTTAATAATGACTGTGGTAAATTTGGTAAGTGTATGGGGAATTTGTTTTTTCCCCATACATTTTCCAGAGACCTGTAGGTCTCTATTTGAGCATTTTTTTTTGTCTTATAGTTAGTCTCTTTTTTTTGTTTTCTCTTAGTAGTTTCTTCATTTGTTCTTTTTTTTTGCCTCTAGACATAGCTCATTGCTTGTTTGTCTCCTCTTTTTTTGCTAAAGGTAATAGAATTAGATCTATTTATTTGATTGAATACTAAAACACTAATCTCTAAAGAATGACCAAATGATCAAAGATAGACTTGACTAACATTTCTCACAACTAGGTTATCAATTTCCCCTTTTTTTCTATTGCTTCCAACAAGAATACTATCACTAAATTCTTAAGAGGATTTGCATTGAGATAGTGTTTATATGATTTTTTTTAAATTTTTTTTTGAGAAACACTACTTTGAAACAACAAGGAGATTTGCAACATGGTTTCTATTAATTTCATTGATTTCCAACTTACATCATTACAATAATGAAATACAAATTTATAGCTTTCCACAAATATGAGTTACAAGAAGAATGAACAAGGTTCTCTTCTTTACATCTTTCAATATACAGCTTTACAATAACTAATTGAAGAGAGATTATAATTTTATAACACTACAAGTATACATTTCTATAATGGAGAGCTTTTCCCATTGCAAGGGTTTCACATATGTAACACTAAGGATTATTTCCACAATAGCAACACAATGGAGGATTCTTCCCAAAGCTATCTACGTGATCATAGTCCCAAAAACCTCCAAATAAAGGGGAAAACCATGGAGAGCTCAACTTCCATCCAAGGTCTCAAGGAGACCATCCCCGAGTTTGGAGAATCAAGACTAAATAGGTATATACAACATAATGCTCAGAAACACATAAATGAACAACACTACATTAAACTCGCAACCATGGCTTCACAAATGGGTTTTCCAAACCCATTGAAGTAGGGTGAAGGTTGGCTTTTCTAAGGAGGAGAATTCCATTACATTATACATTTTCAACAAGAGTCTTCATACCTTCCTAAGGCTACCATATCAAATTTTCATACACAAATTTCATCATTATCATCCTCAAGATGCAAGATTACAATATCGCTTCATGGAGCCCATACTCCATTAAAATTTCCCTCTTCTCCAAGAGAAGAGACTCTCAGTATAATGGAGAGCCCAAATAACCCCTTCACCCAAGGCTACTACTTACCTTCCCAAGGGTGAGTGATGCTTTCAACTCCCGTGAACAACACACCCAAAACCAAAAGAATATGAATGATTCAAAATCCAAATGCATCCCAACCCAACACAACAATAACAAGATTTGCATACATGAACACCATACAAGATTTACATGTTCATCCAAAACAACAATATACAAAACTAAAATGCAAGAGAATTCCTCCATGGCAAGAATTCACCAACCTTGGTCCAAAGAAAATGGAAAGAAGGTAGTTGAGAAGAGCTCCTTATCCTTTTTCCTTGTCTTTTTTTTCTCCAACCCTAAGTGTCTCTAAAATTAGATCATGGGTGAACACCTACTAAGTCTCTCCAAGCCCTCTAAAAAGACCTCCAAAGTCCTAGTCATGAACTAGCAATTAATGAGACATGACCCCTAGTCCTTGGCCTTACTTCTTGTCCCCCCTCTTAATTGTGGATTTAGCAAGGAGGGTGGAACATGTTAGAATGCATGTGGTCATCTCCATTTTCACCACTCTTGAAGAGTAGCCTTTTTTGAGGGCCATAATGGTGATCTAGACCTTCCCATAGGTAAAAACTAGCCCCCAACTCAAGGTACCCCCCTAGAGTTAGCTAATTTTTACCAAAAATGCACTCTAGGGTCACTTTTAACCCCTCTAAAGTAGCTCTAAAGTTCAAATCCGAATTCCAACTTGATGTGATCCCTACAAGACATCTACATGCAAGTGGGATTAATATAATACCCTATAAGGTTAGGTGATTCTTGCCCAAACCCTAATTGACATGTCACCATGCAGATGGACAATACAAGTGTCAAGTGACACCATAAAATACACATCACATTCACAAATGACATGTCCAATTAACAACATAAATTTAGTCTATTAATATACATTCAAATTACGTTTACAAACAGAGTTCACATTACAATGAGGTTTCAATCTCTTATTTATATTAAACCTTGGCTTACTCAATTGCACATATGTTTAGCCCTGATTCTTTGAATAATTCCATGGTTTTCTTTCCTACACACTAAACTCAAGCATTAGTAGTCCAAGGTAATAAAATCACATGTATATATATATATATATATATATATATATATATATATATATATATATATATATATATATATATATATATATATATATATATATATATATATATATATATATATATATATATATATATATATATATATATATATATATATATATATAACTCATAATTAGCAACATTAATCAATATGAAAAATTTAATTTCTAATTACAATTTTCATTCAGTAATGCTCAACCATAGTGCCTTCATAATTTAACATCACAACATATTATCCATGTTATTTCCTAACTTAGAGCGTAATCCATGAAATCATCAAATCTAATCATGATTAAATGTTTCTCATCAAATCACATATCTAAGCATGTATAACCAAAATCAACCATATGTCCTAGGTTATAATCCACATCAAAATATAATCCACATAATATAATCATCATCATAAAACATAATATCATGAGTCTCTGTCAGAATGATAAGAAAGTGTATCAAAGTATCAAATCATAAAGTACCAAAATGCGAATGTATCAATAGTGCTATGATGGGTCGGGATGAGGCCTCACACTTACATCATTGTGGGCTCTTTTCTTTGCATAATATGCACTACGAGCATCATAATAGGTTGTGTTCCTTGTTTCCTCAGTTGGGGGGCAAGGGCTTGATATCTCATCTATTTTTCTCCTTTCAAAGGATCCATTATCTCTTTGTTAGTTACATCTTTTATAATGTGTTGTCCTTCTACACATGGACTTGTTTGTTTAGGATCTTTCTCTCTAATGGGATTGCTATCCTTCTTTACAAATCCCTTTCTTGTTTGGAAGTACATATCTTGTATAATTGATGTATCCACTAAGTTTACATAATGTGGCATCCTTGTATCTCTCTCCATTGCCTCTTTATGAATGTGTATTATTTTATGATGGAACATCCTTCCTTGTATGAGATTCTTTATTTCATGCAAAGTAGTTTCATCTTTGCTCAACAATCTATTTAATGCCTCAAATGGTATGTCCATCACAAAAGGATCCTCCATCAAGGGACTAAATATAGTCTCTTTTGTAAATCATTCATTCACCCTTTATTGATTTCTTTCTCTTCTAGTATGATGATCTTTCTTACATACATGTGTTTTTTTTACATTAGGATCTTCTATTTTTTAGGAGATTTACATCTTGGTTTACTGCTTATTTTTGCTTGAAATTGCATGTCTATTATAAAATATTTATGACTTAGGGTGTACAATGCATTATATTTTCCCTTGCCTTCACACTTGTGGGGAAAGGTTTCATGTGCTCATCTTCCTTTTCCTTTCTAAGGATCTACTTTCCTTTGTATAGTGATATTTGTTTATCATGTGACATTCTTAGCCTATAAAGAATTGCCTTGTTTTGGTTTGGGATTCTCTCTTATGTAAGAGGTGTGTATTCTTGGTCATAACCTCTTCCTTATTTGTAAACTATGTTCATCCTAAAAAATTTCCCTTATTTTAGGAGTTAAAGTGTTTCATCTTTCACCAAGAATCCCTTTTACACCTAGCAATAGGGGACTAAAAGGGTGCATTCTTGTTCTCTTCCCCTCTTGGTCTTGAAGATGTTATCTTTGTTCAAGAACTCCTCTTGAAGGTAGATGTCTTGCAACCAGGATCTCTTCCTTTCAAAGGTCTATTCCCACTTACAAGATATTTCACAATTATCTATTTTCTTAGCTAACAAGAATTTTCACTCTTTTTTAGGGTTTGTTAGGAATAAGGTGTCTCAACCTTGGATAATTCCTATTCTTATTATTTGTTTTGTAAAATGTATTTCTTGCAAATAATGTTGATGTGTTGGCATCTTGAATTGTGTGTAAGGAGATCATGGCTAAAACGGTTATGACGGATTCCTATGACACGTAAGAGCTATGTGAGGAAGATTCAATGACAGGTGAAGACATGTGGCAATTGATAAATTTGAGTACTGTACACTCTTCCCCAATCGTGGGGTTTGGGGCATCACCCCAAAAAATTTTTTGGGGTTCCTATTTTCTCGGAGAATGGTAAAACCCTAATACAGTTATCTTGGGAGTAGCCCTAAAAAGTGAAGCACATGATATAAGCTTTTTTAGGGTTGCGAAGAGATGTGATGCGAGTGTATGGTTGGAACATTTTTATGTTGCCGTGTTTTTTGTCTTCAAGGTTTTGGAAATCTTCTAAAAGAACTTGCATTGCAAGTGTATTGTAAGCTGTAATAGTTTTGATCAATACATTATGCAGGTTTTGGAGTGCTGGAGTTTTTACCAAAAGGTTTCCCCAGGGTATATCATTGTGTCATTCTTTATTTTTACATATGCATGGTATGTGGTTGCAATATCTTTGTTAAAGTAGTTAACGAATCTAAAATTGTAAGGATTTATAAGAATTTGCACAATACTCTCCTATAGAGATTAGCGTAGGAAGCTGTTTCCGCACCTGAGTTTCCTTACAGGGTTATGACATACATTATTATTTTAAGTATATCTCCTTGTTGTTGGAAATAGGTATCCTTGTTCTCTTTTCCTTATGATGCCACCTATGTCTTCATCATTTGGAGGCATGCATACATACGACCTCTCTTGTATATTATGCATCTTTTTGTTTATTGATCCCTAAGGAGACAATGCTTTCCTTAGGACTAACTACTTTTTTCTTTTTCAATCCCTTTGGAGACAATGTTTTCCTTAAGACAAGTTTTTTTTTATGGATCCACATGGAGACAATGGTTTCTATAAGACTGATCTCCTAAGTCATCCCTGAGGGAAAAAAATTTCAAGCCACCCCTGTGCGCAAATATTTTTTCAAGGTAGAATTGACTAGCATACTGGAGCTTTGATAGATGATCAATTATCCTCCCATTTCTCTTTGGGATGAGTGGAACTAGCATAACAAAACTTTAGAGCCTTTCTACTCTTCTCCTCTTCTTCTTCTTCTGCAGATCACCTAGCATAATACAACTTGCTAGCATGTTGGATTCATGGTCTCTCTTTATTTCCATGCTCTCATAACTATGCTAGTGGGTTAGATCATAGAGCTTTGTCTTTTCTTTGGCGATGCTCTTGCCCTTTCCATGTGGTCACTTATGCTCTTGTAATATCTTTCCAAACATGACATTACTGTTTGAGACGTTTTGAATCGAGGTCTCTTCTACTAGTTGATTTGGAGTTGTATTTTTGGTACTAACTCTTTTTATTGGTGCCTTTGTCTTTTGTTTGTTTTCTTTTTCTTTTTCTTTTCATGCCCTTGTGCATGGATGTCTAAGCTAAGATCCTTTGTTTGGAGGCTTGCATCCTTAAACTTAGTGATGTCTTATCTCTTTTTAATTTTCCCATTATCATCTCTCTTTCGCTCATCTTCTATTGTGAGCATGAGTTTGTCTCATACCCTTGCTAAAGTGGGGGCTAAATGAACTGTTCAAAATTGTAAGCACCTAATTTGTGTACAATTAAAGGATTATTTTGTGCCCACCTTTGTGTGTTTTCTATGGTAGGACCTCATATAGAACTTAATGAATACCTAAATTCAAATATGGGCCCTCTATCCTTTCAATCTTGTTTAAAATCAAAGTTACCCTTTATTTCTAAGTGTGCTCCTCTATATTTCCTCCAATTAGATGATTAATTTCATCACCTAGGCCCTATATCCTTATTTGTGGCCTATGTTACCTATCCTAACTTCAGATTGAGATGTACTTGGAAGATCCTACACCTAGCCTATTTTCCTGACACCTTGCCAAGATTTTGGCTCATTCTCTAGGGTACAAAATGCCAATGGTGTTCTATCCCTGGGAAAAAATGATTTTGGTGTCCTATCCCAAAGGATTGTGGCCCAAATTCGGCATGGAGATCTAAGTGTTATTGTATAGGCTATACAACTCAAAACCATAAGCCTATTGAACCATGACCTCAAATTAAATATTTGACTCAAGTATTTTCATTATTAGAAATGTTTCTAATGTAAAAAGAGCATTAAATCTTTATCCCAATGTCTCATGCAACATACAAGTGGCCTCCAAAAATGTCTTACCCTTGATGTGGCATCCACATCTTTAAGATGTGTCATAGGTAAATATTATCTTTACATTATTATTTTATTATGCAAAGTTTACAATACATATTTTCTGAAAATTTCACCCTAACACTACACTAAATTTTTTTCCTTGCATATGCTCCCTCACATCATGCATTTGAATGCCAAACCTTAACCTCTAGGAATATTATTTGGAGAAGTATAGAAAGAAACATAAAATCAAGTTTAAAAACTAGAGATAACAAGAGAGAGATAATGAAGCGTTGTGATACCAACCACATTATTGTTTGCCCATAGAATTTGTGGAAACATTAAATAAAAGGCAATTTACGATGGTGATTTGACATCAAGTTATACCATAGAAACTATCAAAAATCCTAAAAAGTGAACTAATATAACACTATGAAATTTAATTCTCACATTCTCTAATGTGTGTCCTCGAATATAGTTTACTAGAGAATGTGAGTCCTCCAATATAGTCTACTATCTTGCACTTGTGGTATCCACATCTTTAAGATGCACCATAATGAAATATTATCTTTAAATTATCAACATTATTATTTTATCATACAAAATGTACAATACACATTTTCCAAAAAAATCACCCTAACACTACAATAGAATTTTTTTTACATATACCCACACACATCATACATTTGAATGAGAACCTTGACATCTAAAAATATTATTTAGATGAAACATAAAACCAAATAGAAAAACTAGAGATATCAATCTAGATTAATGAAGCATAGTCAAACATTCTAGATGTTCTTTGATGGAATTTAGTTTTAGATCATAATTTTCATATCAAAGTGGGTCAGTAATTTCACTTACCCACCAGTCAGTAGATGTCGAGAACCTTTCTTGTGCTTTCTTCTAGAAGAGGTGAATACTTTATGTTCATGTAAACCAATAAGCTATATTTTATGTTAATTATGTAAGATTATAGATGATACAACGGATTTAATGCATATCAATTATATTAGTCTTATTAGATTAGTAGGAGAAGGTGGCTTGTTGCGGCCCCCGTGCTTGACTTAAAAAAAACACGCTTCTTTTAAAATGTTAAAATAATTAATTCCTTTCTTCCTTCTTTCTTTCATAAGATGACAAGAATAACAAGTGCTACGTAGTGGCTGGTACTTTCCATTAATATTGTAATAAAAAAAAAATAGAATAGTAGTTTAATTCTAGTCTTAACAATAGAACAATAGTTTGGATAAATTGATTGTAGTGTAGTATGAAAATGAAATTATAAATTTGAAGTTATATAATTTATTTAGAAATGTAAATAGACACTAATACATTGCAATTTATTTTAATTTTAAAAAATGATGTGACATTAAAAAAATCTGCAGCACTAGAATTAGATATAAAATGCATCTTCTTGAAAATCCAAGCCAGAATAAAATAAAAACAACTGATTTATTTTATTGTTTAAAGAAATACATAAGTATAATGTTTTATTTAATTAATGACTTCTGTACCTTTTATTTATTTTAAATTTTCTTGAAAGAAAGCCGAATATTCGGTAATTTTGTTCAAGATTATGCGGAAAAGCAACCCGACATAATATTATGGACTAGCTAAATTTATGCAATACAACTGAAAATGTGGCATTAAAATTGTTGTCTTTTTATATTCCAGAAATTTCGTGTATAAGACTCAATTTATTTTAACCAATCATATCATCAATAAATAATTTTAACAATTTATTAACTTAAAAAATGTGCATGTCAACTATAGAAAATATTAAAAATTTTACACAATGAGAAATATACTTAAATTTAATTGATGGAGATTGGTCCAAATAAATTCATTTAATCACTAATTAAAGCTAACAATCCAAAAACTGATGCAATAGTACTTGCCTAGCCTACCGGCAAGTACTAATAACATAGTTGCAACCGAGCTCCATTTCACCTCCAAAAGATGTAGTGTAGTTCACATTGGCGTAGAAACTAAAAAATAGTATAATAATATGTGAGAACATCTTAAAATAATCCCTACTCTTAGTTTAACTACTCACATTTGAAATGAATACTTGAAAAGTCAGTTTGACTTATAGGACTGCTCAGTTAGTCGCATCTTTCATTTTCTCTCTTTTTCGCACTATACTCACATTTGAAATGTAATAAAAATCAACACTTCAAGGTGAGTTTGACCACAAGCAGCCCAGTCCAAATATTTGGCCGCTAGAAAAGCATTGTCAAACATCCAAATATTTGGCCGCTAGAAAAGCATTGTCAAAGATCCAAGGATTTAGACACTAGAAAAGCATAGTTAAACATCCAAATATTTGACCGCTAGAAAAGCATTGTCAAACATGCAAAGATTTGGCCGCTAGCCTCTAGAAAAGCATAGTCAAACATCCAAATATTTAGCCACTAGAAAAGCATTGTCAAACATCCAAATATTTGGCTGCTAAAAAAGTATTGTCAAACATCCAAATATTTGACCGCTAGAAAAACATAGTCAAACATCCAAATATTTGACCGCTAGAAAAGTATTGTCAAACATCCAAAAATTTGACGGTTAGAAAAGCATGGTCAAAGATCCAAATATTTGATCACCGTCCATCGGAAGTCGCGGAGAAAAGCAATCTATCAACGAGCCTTATAAATCAGAAACAGCTATCCCGACATTTCTGCAAGGAGAGCATTTTCTTTTGCTAAAAAAACATATTATGGCACCAATAATACCCATCTGCGCTCTCACTCTCTTTCGCTGCATTCTGACATTCTTGCTTTTGGGTCTCCACTGCACTTCCCTCTCGCATGATGGCCGTATTCTGCTTAAAATAAAATATGGAGACTGGAGGGACACCCGAAATGCTTTGAGCGACTGGAATGAGTCCCACCAAAATCCATGCGCTTGGACAGGAATCTCCTGCGATGCATCCAACGCTGTTACCACTGTTGATCTCACGTGGTTCTCCATTTCTGGCAACTTGACTTCCGCTATATGCACCCTTTCTAATCTCAGGGCCTTGACTCTGCAACACAATGCTTTCAGCGGTACCTTCCCACGCGGCCTTTTGCAATGCAAGCGTTTGCAGAAGCTTGATTTGGCGAGTAACCAGTTGATTGGAACACTGCCCGCTCGTATCTCCAAATTGAGCGAGCTGAGTGTGTTGAACTTGGCTCATAACTCTTTCAGTGGCAGCATTCCTCCAGACTTGGGAATGCTGACGAAGCTCGAATCTCTCTTCTTTCACAAAAATTGTTTCAATGGGTCATTCCCTACGTTTTTCGGGAATTTGCAGTCTCTGAAGCACCTCACATTTGGCAACAATCCTCTGCGCCCTGGTCTGATTCCCACAGAGCTTGCCAATTTAAAGCAACTGCAGCAGTTGCGGCTACAGAACTGGGGTCTTGTGGGCGGAATCCCAACTTTCTTGGGCACTTTGGCTCGGCTGGAGTTGCTGGACATGTCGCGGAATCAGCTGACGGGGGATATTCCTCCCGAATTGGGACACCTGAAACTGATTGTTTTCGATGTATCCCACAATGACTTGTCTGGACGCATTCCTGACGCTCTGGACATTCCGGCTTACAAGGAGGGTTTTCTGGGCAATCCTAAGCTATGCTGAGGTCACAATTTGATGCTACCTCCCTGTTCCTCTCCCTCTCCTCGTAAGTTAATGTTACTTAAGGGATTAGTTGTCATTCTGTTACCGCCTATACTTGTAGCGGCCGTAACCTTGTGCTGCATCCGTCAATATAGGCCAAGACGAGAGGAAGATGATCTCCGTAATACACTTGAAAACCTCTCCAAAGTGGCCGCCAGTTTTGTTGCACCAATCCTCACCTACCTCGTATCCGCCTCGCTGATTGCCTCGGAGATTCGCAACAAAGACCAAACTCAAGATAAAACCATTGCTTTTCAAATCTTCGTGGTAGGAGAGATTGTGGCTATAATTGTTTCATTGATAGTTCCTTTGAAACTTGCAATGAGGCCACCTGATCCTTCAAGCGGACTTGCCTGGTTCGGCATAGTAGGTTTGTCCACCACAGTTGTATCCTTCTTCTTCAGTTTCTTTGGCCTCTTGTATTTGATGATGTCTTCCGAGCAATATGGGTTTTAATCACTATGGCTTTGGTGATTAGAGAATCTGAATATATCTGTGTCATTAGGGGGTACGGTATGTACGCCTCGTTTGTAGTGCAGTTAGGTGCCTCCTACAAGGAGTACGAGGTAGTTTCATATCACTGTCATCATATGCAGACCCAAAAACATATGGCTGGTCTCGTGGACTATAAAAGGACCTTTCCTTTTTAGACTTTAGTGATCAGATGGCTTGAGCCCTAAATATATTTGTGCAGACGGCTGGTATGAGTTTTCTAGAGTCTGAAACCTTCTGGTTTCAATATATCCATGTAATTAGACATAAGTGACTGGGGAGTTTGAATATATGTGTAATTAGGCTTTGGAGAGTTTGAATATATGTGTAATTAAGCTTTATTGAGTCCTGATTAGAGAGCTTGAATGAATATATATGTAGAGAGGTGGTATAATTTTTTCACAGTCCGGATGCTTTTGGATTCGATATATCTTGTGTAATTGAGGTTCAGTGAATGGAGAGTTTGAATATGTTTATAATTCCTATAAGTTCAAAGTTTATAGATCTAAACATCTTTAACTAGCTCTTGCATGAAACATGATTCTTCCTACCAAATTTTTATAACATGGTTAATTGTAGTTTATATTTATAACACTGTTTTCTTATTTTTAAAGCTCTCACTCTCTCTTAGTTTCTGCAACACATAATCATACCCATTCATAAAATTGGCCAGTCATTTTGAAACACCAATGATTCCCTCAAAGACCTTGCACAAAACTCCCAACTCACTTTGGGAACACCAAGGATTTCCTCAAAAACCCTAATAGACGAGGGATCACTACGATTCCATTAACCCGCTCAAACAAACCTTGAGGAGGAGGGTGAAATGGTGGCAGGGTTATTATGAGATATAAACCCCCCCCCAATAGATCATGACCTTTTTCCATGATCTGCTAGTCTGCTAGTGTGACTTGAAAATTCTTAAAAATAGTTATGAAATGATTATATCAATAATATCCCCTTTCTACATTCACCTCTTTTCAATGGACATTTCGCCATTTCAGAAGACTTGGAAAACAGAGGAGTATTTTAATTATGTAAATTGCAAAGTAACAAGACTCGGAATCAGATCGGAATCGGCAAGCTCGAATCGAATCGCGAATCGGCCACAAATCGGCAAATTTAAAAAACCCTTGAAATTTAGAGATTTTAACAATTTAAAACTTATTTCATGCACCCTTTATTGAATATAACTTAAACACACTATAACATCATCAAATAGAAACTAACATACATAAACAAGGAACATAAATGATAAATCCATCACATACATTACACGTAAAATGTAAATTGTAGCTGAAGTAAATAGAAATCATAGGATCATAATGAGTCAAATCATAGAATGTATGTAAGATGAAGATCCATAAGACATCAAATCTTAACTAGGTCTTAGGTAGCCTATCTGTTGAGAAGTCATGTATGTCTGGGATTTGGGTGAGTGCTAAGTTAAGTTTGTCATAGAGATGGGGTCGAAACCAAGTGATTTGTGATAAAACAAGTTAAAACCCTTTGAGAATCTTTTTGTTAGCTTCAGTTTGACCTTAGAAAGCCATGATGGATTGTGGGAGGTAACCCTGCTGAAGGCTTGCTGAATCCTGAAATTTGGCTAAGTCTGGAATTTTTTGAAAACCCCCAAAATCTATAATCTACATCTTAACTCCTATGAAGCTGGAACCTATCTCAAACATCCTGAAAGTATTTATACAAATATAACTTAAAGTATAAGTTCTTATACTTAAATGTTATATTTGTTTAAATCCTCCCGCCCCCTAGATCAATCTCCTCCACAATGATCAGAGAAGGCAAAAAACAACATTAAAAAAAGATGTGTTTTTTTTTAAAATTGACTTGACTTGACTTTTTCTCAAGCCGTGCGGTCAATTTTTGGCAATTCATCTAGGCGATTTTGGCAATTTTTTGGATGAATCATTGAATCAGCGATTCAAGCAATTCATGGCGATGGAATCACCAATCTAGTTTAGCGATTCACAAAAAATTTCCAAGCCCGAATTGAATCACCAAACCGATGATTCAGGCGATTTCATGGCGATTCTCATTACTCTAGTAAACTATAACAAAATTAGTGTACTAAGTTTAAAATTCTATGAGATTTATGTTAGAGTTGAAGATAAAATTTCCAAGACATTCTTGAGAACATCCATTGCCAAAAGTGCACTGACAACAATACACATAAAATCAGAATCAGTATGTAAAACTTTCAATACTGTTAGGGGAAAAAATTTATAGGCTTGTGGACACAGGTTTCTGTGCCATAGATGTACACAGTTTTATAGAACAAACTAGAAACTTCACAAAACTGCTTACTTTCAATCTCATAGCAAAGACATTTATGGGCTCGAATTCACTTTGCTGGCAAGAAAAACATTGATTCACATGCAATATTGTAAAGACTGAACTTACGACACAAATGCCACATCAACAAAAATTCCCAATAATCTAGGAGTCGGTCAACAAGTAAAAGGTCAAATGTTAAGTCGATAAGATATCAATATATTCCTTATAATATATGAATAAAAGAAATGCAATTACGACCATAACTGTCGAAATGATAAAACATACCTATGTCCAAAGATAATCAGAAAGTTGACCATCCATCGAACATCCCTATGGAGTCACAATAAGAGATGTCACATCAAATACAAGTAGGTACAAAACTATCATGACAAGATAACAACCCAAGAAGTTTTTGACCAATTGTTGAATCATATTAGTAAAAAATAAAGATTAGATCAAAATATGTACTTCCATATTAATGGAAAAAGTAAACAAAAAAATTACCAAATACCACCGTGTCAAATACAAAGAGGTGTAGCACCGTAAATGAAGGTCCTTCTTGAAGTAAGCTTCAAAAACCTGTTGACAAAAGTCAACAAGGGTGAGAATATTATGGGAGTGCATTTCCACCCTACCACAAAATGTTAACGCTTCCCTAGAATCCTTCCTAACATGAAGGATACCCAGCCTAGCTTGAAGTAGTCTAAACAAGAAAAACTAAGAGAAGTAATGAAATTGTGCATCATAAATAAGCCAACAAAAGTATCATTTTGTGCTAAGACAAAAAAAATCATTTCAAGATTTCATCTTTCATCTCAAACATATTGTTTCATAAGGTTCTTATCATGACTTTATCTCAAACATAGAGAAACACAAGAATGCATTCACATATGAATTCTTAAAAAGAGAACCTCGTATCTAGGAACATATCTTAACCTCTTATTAAATTAATCATGTAGATGAGTATCATTTTCTCTTAAAAATAAGCATGTGACCATATTTATTCATGCACATATCCAAAAAATAAACAAATAAATCATAGAATCTCATGCAATTAGTATAATCTATGTAACTCTGCATTTCTACAAGGATTCTACAGGAGATTTCATCATCAAGTTATGAGTGTATAATGCCCATATCTTATTCCTTAAGTCCAATAAAACATAATGATATTTAATGAAGGAATTTCATGAAGGAGAACTAAGACAATGTATGGTATTATCTAGAAATCATAAGTCAATAATATGATAACAACCTAATTTTCAGGATCCTCTTTCGTTACTTTATCCTATTCATAAATGAAATCACAAACAATGAGTATGCATTTGATTGCTCATTTTATTCCCTAAACTTATCTAAATTAGTCATAGATAGCTCAAGAAAATACAATCATGCTTTTAACTTTATAATAGAGAGTTATATATATAAAAACAATTCACACAACATTATAAAAAAAAATTGAATCTCTGAAAACCTATATGAGAATAACAAGCTAACCAATTCATTCAAACAATTAAGTTATTCTGAAGCTTCACTAATCTTAAGTTTTTGATTAGGTAAAATAGGTTTTGATAGGCCCGAAAACCATATACAAGTAGTTTTTGAAGGGAACTATAACCCAAATAGGAAGAATTAGCACAAATCTAAGATGAGACAGCTGGGAGAAGAAGATAGTCTTTACAAAGCCCCCCAACACTAACTGCCAATGGAACTACCAAAAGCCCCAGAACAACAAAACAACAGTAGCCTAAAGAATTCTAAGCACTAAGAAACTAGTTGCGCGGAACCATTAGGGTGAAGCCTAAGCTTTACACCAATAGAAGAAGACCAGGGTTTTCAGGTACCCCAAACCTGTAAAATGGGCTTTGAGGTGGCTCCCATAACCAATATGGGTTTTAAACTGGGACCCAAAACCAGCATGGTGGTGAAACCAATCCACCCTTGCAGATCCTAACATGAATAAAAATAGCAGCTTAAAATTATTGAGCAGTTTTAACTTGAGCTACACCTGGGAATAAGGGTTTTGAAAGGCTCCCCCAACCATCACCAGAAGAATGGGGCAAAGAAAGTTTCCCCAAACTACCAAGCCACAATCTACCAGGAGAGAGAAAGTATAGGTAGAAAGAGCTCCCTCCAACACAGGCCAAGCCCAGCAGCAAAACTCCTTCGCACCACTTTCAACCAACATCAAGCCTCCTCTATAGGCTAAGCCTCCACCTCAATAGGAAGCGGGAAAGGAGAAAGAAGAAGAGAAGCCAAAAGCAGCCACTGTGCCTAGGAATGAAACCCCACCTCAACAGGGGTTTGCACCATGGAATGGAAAGGAAAGAACGAGCCTGCATTCTGGCACAACTGTCCTCTAACCCTGTGTAACAGAGCAGAGAAGCCTCTCCAAACCAAAGCATCAAGGGGTAGAACACTCCGTAAGAAGCAAAGCCACAAGGTAACAACAAAGAGCTCTGAGAAAACAAAGAGGGGGAAGACTAAAAATAAGCAAACCCCCTGCAACAAATAAGGCTTTACCCCAACAGCCATCCAACCCAAGAGTTCAAGGGGAGAAATGCAACCCAAAAACCTTCCATAGAGTGAAAGGAATAGAGGAGGATAGGACAGATCCATCAAAATAGCCATCAAGGAGCCATCGGATCCGTCCTCCTCAAGAAGAAAAGTCACACTACCAACAAAGCAGGCACAGGGCAAGGTAAATGCAACCTAGACCTCATGACTCCCGTTCCAACAGACCACACATCGAGCAAGAGCCCAAGGGAGAGGGATGAAGCAGGATAGAGACCGGGCATCGCTGATAAGACTGGAGGAGGCCACCACACAAGTAACACCAGCCGTCCTGGCACAAATAGGAGCAGACAGGCACACCAGGAAAGCTTCAGGCCAAAGTGCACCAGGCACAAAAAAGACCCCATCTGCCAGATCAAGCAAAAGCATAGGTGGGTCATCATCTTCATCCCCAGACTTTCTCGGCTCCTCCAAAGAACCATAAGCCCTAGCTCCTATGGCCCTGTTCCCACTCTGCTTCACTAATCTTAAGTTATTATGAAGCTCACAAGAAGATTGCACATGAGACATTTCTCATCCTAATAATAATGGTTCAAATAACAAAAGTACATTCAAATATATATAGTTTGATTAAAAAAAGTGTGGCAAGGACATTGCAACAAAATAACCATGCTCAACAGAGACACGACATTAATACTACTAGTTCATCATGCAAAACAAAATCTCATATCACCTATTTAGTGGTTGGCATGTGTAAAGAGGTTTAACAACATAAACATAACGGTTTAAGACATTGAATACTCAACTAAAAGAGATACCAGCCAGCTCCAAACCGTGATAAGTATAATGACATCAAGGAAATTTTCATGCACATGTCACAAGCAAATAAAGATCTTGTCAAATTAAGGAATCCAAACCATTGACCAAATTGCATTAATCAACGCTCCCCAATAGTAACCCAAAATGCATGAACATGGAAAGTGCATTGAAGAAATCATTCAAATACACAAAAGAGAGTTCAGATACACAAATAATTTGGTGCTATGTGTACCAAATTGACCAAGCATTACAAGTTAAAAAGAAACAGGGATATGGATAATGTGTGGGTTGTGAAAGCCAAGGCAACATCAGAAAGAAGACAAAACTATGGCTCAAATCATAGAGGTTTTCCTTGAAACTTGCACCAAAAAATACCCCGGTAGAATGGCACAATCATTATCACAATGTTAACTTTGTATATAGACTCCAAATAATACATAACCTAGGAGAACCCACACACACGTGAAATGAGAGCATTAATACATAGATAGAACCATATGCTCACTAAACTATTTAATAATGCATTTCTAATTCAGAGATCTGAAATCAAGAGAAGATATAAATACATACCACTAGATTGAGAGCACCTTTAAGAGAAGGAAGATTCAACCCCAAATCGCACAGAAGACAATGCTTTTCAAGATTTAGACTTGGATGATTCATGAAGCTGAAGATATGCAAGGTTCATCAATGCACGATATTGTCTTGGGTTGAATTTTTTTCTTCTATCCGGGGCCCTTCATAGACAAGATCCTCCAGCAGCCCGCAAGAAAAAGAAGAAGATGTCATCCTTTGTGGCACTGACATATGCCCAAACATTTTCACATCTTAAAAATGAAGCCAATCTGACAGAGCCTTTGTTGAAGCAAATTGTGTACAAAAAATTTCTTGTTCGTTGCCACTAACAATATGGTCGGTGATTTTTGCATGCTTCGTACCATGCTCTAACAAATGCCTGAGTTGAATCATTCTTTCCATAGACCACTGCACCATAATTTTCTACATTGATGACGGTCACAACAGAATGAGTCGAATGATCAATTATTCTTGAAGCATAGTGGTTGGTACCACTCCTGAAATTGATTCGGTAGATTGAGTTTCTGTTGTTGCTGTCGCCATTATCATGAATTGCAAGCCCCAAAATGACCATCAAAGTCCCCACTTTCATTGCCATTTTCATACTAAGGAAATGCTTTTTGTTAGCTCCCATTTTTATCACCAGAACCGACTCTTTCAAAGTTTTAAAGGGGGTGCAAATATCTCCCAACACCCTCTCAACTTGTCCTCCCTATTTGATTTCCTTTGAAAGAAAATCCACTAGCATGCCAAGTCCCCGCAGTTGCCTCTTTCATGCCTTAAATTCAGCATGCAAGGGAGAGTTCTTTATTACATTTTATTTTCCTTCTATCTTTGTTTAAAAGCTCACTCCCAGTTAACAGGTGTTTACTCAAAGTAACTAAATCCTACATTTTAGGAATTTAATTTGACTACCAAAAAATGGGTTGTGACAAATATTTGACTTCTTTAATTGAGGTTTCATTTTGCTCTTGATTGCAGAAAAATTGGAAAATGTAACATACAACAAATCTACCATCCTTATCAAAAAAATTATTTTAAGATCTTCATATGGTACTAGATTAATTTTTTTATTCTAAAATTTGTATATGGTCTTAAGTTGAAAAATCTTAGTAGATTAAATACTTTATTCTAAGATCTGTATATGGCCTTAAGTGACAAATCTCACTTGATTAATTTTTTTATTCTAACATCTGTATATGGTCTTAAGTTGAAAAATCTTACCATATTAAAAATTTTATATTTTGAGGGGAAATAAGGGCTGGAAATGGTCAAATCATGGATTTGATAATCTGATTTGATCAAATGCTGGAAATGGTCAAATCCTGGATTTGATAATCTGATTTTTCATTTTCGGATTATGTTTGGACCGTTTGGTTCCACTTTTTGAAACTGGAATTGAAATTTAAGTATGATTTTTTTTTATAGATTTTTTTTGAATTATTTTAATATTTTTGAATTCAATAATTTATTTTTATTAATGGAATTGAATTTAAAATGGAATCGCAGACCATTTTAGGTAGCCAAAGTTGGTGGCAGACAACCAAGTTACAATCACTGATCGCAACCAAAATTTGACAAAAAAATTGAAAAATAAATTTAAAAAAAAAAAAAAAATCAAACTTTTTTTTTAAATTCATAAAAAAAATTGAAAAAATATTTGACAAAAAATTTAAAATTTTTTTCGAATAAATAACAAAGTTACAAACCACCCAAACAAATAAAAAATAAATTAAATCTCTCCCCACAAAATTAAAAATTAAAAAATTAAGTGTAAACATGCAATTTTTAAAAATTTGTTTTGCCCCCAATTCCAATTCCAATTCCACATTTTCAGGTGGAAGGTGTAAATGCTCATTTTGGACAAAATGAGCATTTACATCTTCCTATTCTATTTTCATATTGCACTCCCAAACTGAAGATTCGACGAAATCGAAAATAGCAAATGCCGATTCCAGGCTAATTCCCGTGACCAAACGGGCTTATATGAGAAAGTAAGTGGAATACCATCGTACATCCTGGGAAATAAGCCCAACAATATTGGCAACTTGAAGGCAAGGGCTTACTGTGCCAATCGAGCGTAAACAGATGATGTGTGCTACAATTTTCTTTCCCTAGGGTTTCACCGCAAAGAACAAACGATTCCTGGTGCGGTGTGCCTGAGTCTCAGATACAGGGGGAGTTTTCTCTTGTCCCGTAGCTGACAGAGGCAATCCTCCATAGCCAACTTTTTCATCGTCATAGAATCCCCCACTCGTCTGCGTCCACTTTGCATCCGCCCCAAATGGAGCAATCAAACTCTCCCCCGTTGTATATATTGTGTGCAAAAATTACGCACCGACCAGACCTGGAATTTGGTGGCTATATTGGCCCTTTTTCCACTTTTGAGCTCTATATGGCTGGTTGAAAATTTAATGGACTGTATAGATTGACAAGTTAAATTTTCATAAAACCGTCACTATCATATGATTTTTCTATGATGGTTTGTTCAATGTAATGTCTTTCATTTTACGTTTTACCAAAAATATTGATTATAAAAAAAAATATTTATGAATAATTTATATTTAATTTTTTAAATTAAAAAGATTCTAAAATAATAATAATATATAATAAATGATATAAAAACTTTTATTTGTGCTAGAAACAAAATTAAAAAATAATTAGTAATTAGTAATATCTACAAAAATTTCAAATTTACTAAACAAATTTCTAAAATTTATATATTCTATTTAAAAAAGATTCTAAATTAATATAAATATATAGTTAAAAATATACTAAATAAAAAATCTTAAATTTACTAAACAAATTTCTAAAATTTATATATTCTATTTTAAAAAGATTCTAAATTAATATGAATATATAATATTAAATGATGATCACTTATTAATAGCAAGTTTCTAAATTCATATTAAAATATTTTAAAATTTAGAAACATTCGTATTCATCATTTTAAAATATTTAAATAAATTTATATATTATCATAAATATTTTAAAATAACATATAATTATATTATAAAGTATATTATATTGCCTATAATAATTTTTTATAGTTTATTAAAAATTTAAAGAGTCATATTTACGATTTTATTAAAAAGTGCAAAAACGGCCATTACAACCATCAAATTACAAGCCTGGTCACTATGATACTTTGTGTGGAAAAATTGCACATCGACTGATGTGTTCTATATTATAAATTATAATAAATATTATTTCTCAATTAATTTGACATTATGTATTCGAGAGTATTTAACTATTAAATTTTCAATATATATGATAATTAATTTATAAATTATTGGAACAAATTTGTTTGTGTGACATAAATATAAATGACTTTTATTTATTTTTTATTGTTGTAAGAAAAATGTAAAGTGGGTGCAAAATAAATGAGGAACAAATTTTTTATCTAAGATGAAACTTTTAGAAAAAATACAAAGTCAATCAAATAAATGAGAGAGAAAAGACCATCTAAGATGAATTTTTTTAACAAAACTATAGAGAGGGTACCAAATAAATGAGAAATAAAAGACCATCTAAGATAAAAATGTTTAAGAAACAAATCCATTACCACATAAGTAATTTTTGGCTACATAGTACAACATAAATCTCCATTTACTATGCTAAACAAAGTTAACCTGGATGGACAATGGACATGCCAATGTTATAGTGTTTGTGAATTTCTACAATTTTTATCATGAAATAATTCATTAATTAGTCAAAATTCAAATTTTATGGTGCTTACTTGGATGGAGCACATACTTGTCCACTGTTGTCATCACTAACAACTCATCCTTTAGATATTATAACATTTTTGTCTACTACTAACTTGCTATTTGTGGAAATAGCATAAACATTGATTTTGAATAAATATTAGTATGGCCTATACCTAGACTATAAGACATTTATTTTCTCAAAATGATTATTCAATACCTCTTCATGAACTGTTTTATGAGGTAGATGTTATACCAAGGATCAAGAGAGGAAGATACACTAGTTTCACAATGGGGTTTTATTAATTATTTTGAATAAGTTTGAATGCCCTAACTTTCATTGCTATTAATTGTCATCAAAATATGTTTTTTTTTAAATTTCCACATATGAACACCTAATGGATGTCCAAATTATGTTGTGCCAAAAAGACCAAGTGATGTTGAAAAGGAAAATTTATAATGATTCATTTTTATGCAATCTACATTCAAATACGACAAACACATAGACATGTCATTGGAATCTGATATATTATTTAAGAGCCAAAAACATTGAATGCATGCACACTACAATAAATGGTATGATATAGAAAGAGCTTGCACATGTAAATCCATGCTCGAACTAGTAAGATCTTATTATACACTTGCACTCCCTTTAGGCCTTGGTACATCTATAAATACAATACTATGTGTGCATTGGACCAAGAGCTTGACTTTGTGAAAATACAAAGTTTGCAAGAAAACAAAATGCACTAATAGCATATAACTTGCATGGTCATGGGTCAAGCCCATGGAAGGTGTCTATGTGAGCTTGGGAAGTACTTGAGTAAGTCAAATGTAAAGATGTAAATAAAACCTTAAATATGGCTAAGTGCACCAAGATGGGGGACTGAAAGGTGAACACCACATTTTTTTTCTCTAAAATCGGCACTTTAGTCGAATCTTGGATGGGATATTGAAGATAGTTACACTCAAAATTTGAAGATGCTACAAGAACAATTGTCATGCTTAAAATCTACTTTCTAAATACTATTTTTTAATTGAAAATGGTACAGATTAAGGATTTCAAAAAAGGGGGCCACACAAAGTGGTCAAGTTTTATTTAAAAAACATAGCATAGCGAATGGTGTGCCCCCCTAAAATTTTAGCCTTTTTTGGTATTTTAAAAATTCACTCGAATGAGAAATTATCTAACACCATGTATTTTATGCTAGATTTTTTGGCTATTTTTTTAAAACAACGTATGATTTCTTACTAAGTTTCAGAGTGGACACATCTTGAAAAATAGATAAATTGAGCATTCTCAAAAAACTATTCAAAACTAATAAAAAATCAAAACTTATCTTAATGCATGTAAAATGGAGTCTAGTTTGTAAAAATGTAGCTTATCTCAAAATTTGATGAATGGGTAAAAATCTATACTCGAAATACCACACAATGGTTTTTGACATAAAACAAACTCACTAACAAAAGAAATCTCAAAATGTGGAAAAAAAATATAGATAACTTAGAGAGAGCTAAACGTCCTAATGGCAGTTTTTTATTTGTATTGAAACACATGAAAACTTTACGAAGAGCATGCTAAAAAAAGAGTGAATTCCTTTTTTATTTTTTCAAAAAGTATGTCTTTGGACATAAAATAGTTGTCCAAGATATTGGGTTCAATGTCTAAGGCGAATGCAACCCAAAGGGTTAGAAATTTGCAATGCAAATAATAGCGTGCTTGTGTTATTTGAATGCATTTTCATAACATGTGTGCATTATGAAAATGTACAAACATAATGCTAGCATGTTATAACATACTAACATTATTGTCTGCATTGGATCAATTCTTTCTCTTTTTCTTTATCTCTCTCTCCCACCTCGATTAAGTCTTAGAGTTTATGGCTCACTATTAATTATCAATAGTTGAGTTTCACCATCCACTCCCTCCCTACCTCCTACCCTCTATACCAATACATCCCTTTATCACTCAATCTCTTCTATCTTTCACCTCTCTCTCCCCTCTCTAAGTCATCACCTCTCCTTCCCTTATATAGGGTTTAGGGTATAAAAAATAAGGTTTAGTAAAAGATTGAGGGTATTAGTGTAATATTTAGGGTACAAGATTGATGGTATAGAGTTTAGGATATATGATTGAGTCTCTCTCTCTCTCTCTCTCTCTCTCTCTCTCTCTCTCTCTCTCTCTCTCTCTCTCTCTCTCTCTCTCTCTCTCTCTCTCCTTGGGTTTATGTCTTAGGGTACAAGGTATAAGGTTTATGGTTGAAGGTACATAGCTATAGGGTTTATGATTAAGTTTATTTTATAGATTTTAGGATTTATAGTTGAGCTTATAAGGTATAACATTTAGGGTATAGGGTGGATGGTTAAGGTTGAGGCTATTTGTTATAGTTCGAGGATATTGGTCCAAGGCTTAAGGTTTCAACCATTGGCTTTGTGGTTAAGGGTATAAGGTGTGAGGTGTAAGTTTGAATGTTTAACACACAGGGTTATAGGGTTGAGGGTCTTGGTATAGTGTTTATGGTTTAGCTTTTAGTGTTTGAGCTATAGAGTATTATAAGGTTTAAGGTGTAGGGTTTAGGGTAAATGTTATTACTTACAAGGTTGAGGACATTGGTATAAAGTTAATGGTTTTGTGTTGGGGGTATAGTTTATAGGGTTTATGGTGACATGTTTAAGGTTGAGGTTGTTGGTTATAGGGTTTAGGGTATTTCTTATAGGGTTTAGGGTTTAGGGTATTTCTTATAGGTTCTAGGGTATTGGTTTAGCTCTAGCCTTTTTTGTGCACTAATGAAGTTTCCGAGGCTGAGGTTGAAGAAAATGGTGCAAACGTGAATGACCCGCAAAGAATGAAAAATAATAGCCAGTAAGAAGTGAGAGCGTATTTGACATGTAACTTTAGGCTAGTAAGGAGCAAGAACATATTTGACCCACAAACTTAAAGGAGTAAGACGTGAGAGGATGTCAATATTGGAGGCTTTTAGTTTTGTTGAATGATTTAGGGATTGCAATTTATAGATCGCATGTTAGGATCACATGTTTTATTTTTGGATTATATTTATGGGGGGAGGGGGTAGTCATTTTTTATTGCATTCTTTCTTTTCTTTTCTTTTTATCTTATTAGGGTTTTCTTTAATATTTAAAGGTTAAAAATTAAATTTTAGAGATGAATATTTACACATTATTTATAAAGGTTTATAGTTAGGGGTTTAGGGTGTACAGATATATTTCTAAGATTAGAAATTATAAATAATATGGGTAAATGCTCCAAGATGGGGGTCTTAAAATTTTCCATTTTTTTTTGCTCCAATCATACTATTGTGCGAATGTCTTATAATGCGCTAGCCAAATAAGGCACTCATAGTTAGGTTCAATTTAAACCATAAAACAAGCACATTATAATGTGCTTGTGTCATGAGAAAGTTGTTACCACTTTCAGTGCATGTTACATTGTGCTAGCATTATAATGCCCCCTAAATACATTCTAATAACCAACCCTAAATACCTTATACCATCAACCCTAAAACCAACACCCTCAACCATAATTCTGATAACGGCCTCGACCATGTAACTACTCTCCTAAACCCTACACCTTATGCTCTTAACCCTTGACCCTTAATCCTACACCAATATCATCAGCCTTATAACCCTATATGCTAACCCCTTAACCTTATGCCTCATATGCGAATACTCTAAATCCCATACCCTGAACCCAAAATCTTAAATCCTATATTAATACCCTCATCACTATAACCTTATGTGTTGAACCATCAACCCTATATGTTATACGCTCAACCATAAAGCCAATACCTTTAAACTATTCACTCTATAACCTTAACCAAAACCCTTACACCAATACCCCTGACCCTACAAACAATAAACTCAACCCTACATCCTAAATCATACCCTAATCCTTATACAAATACCCTCAACCCTATAACCCTATGTTAAATCCTCAACCATGTGCCTTATATCTTAAATCATAAAGCCAATATCCTAAACCCTATAGTCCATAGCCTCAAACCAATACCCTAAACCGTATAGCACTACATTTGACCCTATAACCCTATATCCTAAAATGTCAACCACAAAGCCAATATCCTAAACACTATACTATGTACCTTCAAACCTACAACCTAAACCCTATTTGTTATCATGTAAACCTATATAATATAAAATGGTGAGCAATGCTAGGAATGAAGATCACTCACCAAGGTATATTATAACATTAGGAATATCCCCAAAGGCTTACCCTCAAACAAGTCTGATTAGCACAACCCAAAAAGGATGAAGGGATGCTAATGCAAGATCTAGATTCAAGGATGAGTTTTTGTGGAAATGGGTTATTCCTTAATTGTTAATTGATTGATTGAGATATGTAAATGAATTGATAAAATTGACATTATGATAAGGGAAATGACTAATGATAATGTATGATATCAGACATGATCTATAAAAGTAACTGCAAGAGGAAAATAGATAGAATGGACTCGCATTAAAGTTAGAAGAGGAAAAATGACTTTTCAAATCTAAATTTGACTATTGTCAGAGTGCCAAAATCAGTTGTAACTCCATATCTGGGGCTCTAATGACTGTAATTATCTACCATTTTCAGCCAAAAAGTGAAAAAATTCAGTTTACAAAGAAAAAATGATAATCTCAATTGGCAAATCATTCATGCTCCCTGCAAATATGTGGAAAATCTTGGTGAATAAAAAATAGTATTTATAGTATACATTGGTGAATAAAAAGTAGTATTTATAGTGTACATTGGTGAATAAAAACTAGTATTTATAGGATACATTGGCGAATAAAAAATAGTATTCATAGTATACATTGGTGAATAAAAAACAATATTTATACTTATAAAAAAATATATTGGTGAATATTCAAAACATATTGATAGGACTAAAAGGAGGGTTGATGCTGACGGTTATGAAGATACAAAATGGTCATGTTGATGGTGTGCATGACTTCGGCTGTTATGTTGGTGGTTAAAAGTTGTAGGCCACAAAGATACACAAAGGTTAAGTAAGTTTGTGGTTCACAGTTTGCATAGCTTCGACAGGCTGAATTGACCTATCAATGCTGATGGTTACGAAGATATGCAAAGGGTCCGAGGTCAATTTGTGGTGACTAGTGATAGTGTATGTAGCTTCAACATGCTAAAAGGAGGGTCGATAGGGACAGATATGAGGATACGTAATGGTGAGGGTGACAGTATGTGTGACTTCAGAAGTTGTAATCGCAGCTAGGATATGGGGGTTATGAGGTCACACTGGCAGCCTGCATAACTTCGCTACAAAGTTACAATGACATTGCAGACTGAAGTGCAATTAATGTGACTTATCAATGATTTTAACTTATTCAGTACTATGACTACATTACTTTGTGTACATAATCCACACGAAGATTTTGATTAGACATTAAAAAGGATAATTTGTACGAGATATGAGCTGTGATTCATCAACATTGATTAGTTTTCTTTTCAGAGCCAAGGCACCTAACGTGAAACATTCCTTCAAAATTTAATGTCACTGCCAAGTTACCAATTAAAAATTTAAAATCGCAGCTAGGATATGGTGGTTCCAAGGTCACGCTGGCAGTTTGTGTAACTTCAGTAGTACATAATCGAGGCCAATATTTTGATTAGACATTAAAAAGGATAATTTGTACTGGATATGAGCTATGATTCATCAACATTCATTATTTTTCTTTTTGACTTTGAAGCCAAGTTACGCAGGATACAAGTGTCTGCAATTTTTCTTTATCGATATTCATTAATTTCCTTTTCCAAGGCAACCTACCTTACGTGAAACATTCTTTCAAAATTTATTGCGGCTCGCAAGTTGGTGATTAATTTCTTTATATCCTCCTCGGTAGTGGAATTGCAGAACATAGGGCGCTTTCTAAATTTCTAAATTTGGATGACAAAATGGGTCTTCCAATAGTTGAGGGATCATCAAATGAGAACCCAGAACCTGTTATCCAACCCAATTTGGATATGGAGGAGGAGATTCAGTAGGATGTCCTCAGTCATCTTATGTCCGCAGCATGGGATCATGCTACCAATTATGCCAGATACCAAAGAGACATGTTCGAACTCAAAGTAGAACATGACAAGGCGGAGATGCGCGCCATTTTTCATGATCATGGCTTTGACCAGGAGGGGTTCCAAGAGGAGATGATCTAGTTATTTGTTGGTCTGCGCATCGACTGATCTTTTTTACTTTGTGGATAGTATTATTATATTATACTATAACATATTAACAAATTACTATTAGTATTAGGAATCAGGATATGCAGGAGTCGGACTAGACTTTTCTAATTTCCTTTGAAAGTATCTTAGGATAATTTTTGTTACTTGTAATTTGTAAATACAAATATACTTATCATTTTGGTTTTGGAAACGGTTGGAAGCTTGTCGCTTCTCCTTTTGGGGAAACCACAACCGTTCAGTTACCAGTATTATGTATACATTGTATAGAAGAAATATAGAAAAACTAAAAATTTAAATGTATGAGACTATGAGTATCATTTTTGAAATTAATAGTAATAAATATGAGAAGACTCTTTTTCAAATAGTGTTTTATGCGTTATTTGCTTATACTTCAAATTTCAATAGTCAATATAGTAACATGTTACGAACTTACATGAATCATGAAATTGAACAATAGTTTTATAAATTGAAAAATATGTAAATTGTAATTATTAATTAACTTGAACTTTGAAGTATTTGTGGACTGTGAATCGTGATTCTGTATAAAATTATAAATACCTATTAACTGAATCATAGATTTAGAATGCTATTGCTAAATCACTTCATTGACTGAATGAGAAGTCTGACACTTCTAAAATCTAAATCCCATGTGGCACATGGAAATTTAGAACCCACTCCCACCTTCTGATTCTTGAAATTGACTAGTAGTAACTTGTAAGTAATCCACTCCAAGCTCCGAAGTTACACCTAGTTATTTCGTAACTTCTCAATGGTTTATTATAATGGTGATGGGTTCTGAAGTTACCCCTGGTTGTTTCATAACTTCTTAACAGTTAATTTATTATGATAGTGATGGGTTCCGAAGTTGCGCCTGGTTGTTTCGTAACTTCTCAAGGGTTAAGTTTTTATGATGGTGATGGGTTCCGAAGTTATGCTTGGTTGTTTCGCAACTTCTCAACGATTAATTTATTATGATGGTGATGGGTTTCAAAGTTACGCTTGGCTGTTTCGTAACTTCTCAATGGTTAATTTATTATGATGGTGATGGGTTCTGAAGTTACACCTGGTTGTTTTGTAACTTCTCAACAGTTAATTTATTATGATGGTGATGGGTTCCAAAGTCATGCCAGGCTATTTCGTAACTTCTCAATGGTTAATTTATTATGATGGTGATGGGTTCTAAAGTTACGCCTGGCTATTTTGTAACTTCTCAATGGTTAATTCATTATGATGGTGATGGGTTCCGATGCCACACTTGGCTATTTTGTAACTTCTCAACGGTTAAGTTTTTATGATGTTGATGGATTCCAAAATTACACCTGGCTATTTCGTAACTTCTCAACGGTTAATTTATTATGATGGTGATGGGTTGCGAAGTTACACCTGGTTGTTTTTTAACTTCTCAATGGTTAATTTATTATGATGGTGATGGGTTCCAAAGTTATGCCTATTTGTTTCATAACTTCTCAATGATTAATTTATTATGATGGTGATGGGTTCCAAAGTCCTGACTAACTGCTTGTGTAACTTCGGAAGGTGTTGAAAATCAAGAGTAAGTTGCACACCATGTGGAAAGTGTCAAAGAATGGAATGTTTTCTAGGTTTTCTTGGTCATTTGTGATGGCGGTTATGAAGTACAAGTGTCAAGACTCAAGAATGACATATGAAGTCATGCCAGGCTATGTCGTAACATCTCAAGGCTTCTTGTCCTTGGTCAATTTAATAGTCCCAAAGTTCTGAAAAGGTGTTGTGTGACTTCGCAAGTCTCAAAGTTTTAGGATTTCAAATTCAAAGGGCTAAGGGCCAAGGCCCCTAATTTGTAGGTAACAATTTAGCAAAGTTGAGATAGGGACCGTTAGATGTACCGCCAGTGTAACTTTGGCAACACGCTAATTATTTTCTCTCGGATCACTGCCGAATCTATGTTGGAAGTGACAATTGACAGTTACACTTTTTTGAAAAAGGTAATTACTAATTTCATGCATGTGCGCTTGATGAGATTTTGATTTTTAATAGAGTAGGTGGCCTAGTGGCTGGTTATGACTTGCTTATTAGTTATTAAAGGCAATTCACACTTCATAGAGCATCCATAATTTTCAGAGTCGAAGAGCAATAGAGAGTTGAAACCTTTAAGTGTAGAAAAGGATCTTACTGCTTAGAGTTTAGTATACATAAAGAATAGTAGAACAAGGATCTCCTGATGTTGTTATAGTACTAGGAAAGAGTGTGCATTCAAGAACAAAGAGGCCAAACATATAAACTGAAGAATGGATGAAACTTTTGTCTAGATCCTCAAATTTGCAATCAACTAACGCTTATGAATGGAGGGACCCTTATGCATTCTGAAGGGATGTTGTCTTCCCAAACACAACTCGGTATGAGCTCTTCATGTATTTATATAACAATAGATTGAGAGGCCCTCCCATTTCAAACCCATGGGACAAGAACTTGGGAAAATTGATAGTACCTAAGGTTTTTTTGGGTGTAGACCTCATGAAAGTGCTAATTCATGCATACAATCTAGTGACACAAGCTTTCCACAAGCAGGACAAGTCTATACTCTACATGTTAGAAAGAGCGACTTTTATTCAAGCTTGTGACCTTCAGGGACCTATGGACGTGGATATTGACCTAGCAGAAGAGGAGGCCCTATTTAATAGACAAAAAAGTTACTACACTGGAAGGGTTATGAGGAAGCATATTCCTAGAGAAAAGAAAGAGGCAGGTTGTTGTTGAAGAAGGTTGTAGATTCATTTGATATTGACCTTTTTTTCCCTATTTCCAGAATACCATCTATGGTCTACACAAAGTTATTGGAATAGATGGAGGTTTGACAGTGACTTCTGACATTTATGTAATGGCTATAGATGTTCAAGACCTGTACACCAACAAGGAGTTTGATTATGTTGGGCACATAATCAATGTAATGCATAGTGAGTTGATGATGGCAAAGACTGATTTGAAAAGCTTCAAGTTCAATCACTACTCCATGCTGATGCACCTAATCCTCTATTGCAATATTGGCTAAATCAACCCAGAGTTTATCAATGAGACTGAGAATGCAGGAGGAACTATTCCGCTTTAGTTCTAGACCAGGTTATGGGATAGAAGTTACCATTTCTCTAATTCCATTTCTTTTTATAGTGATTTTGTGGATCCAATAATGAATATGTTAGGTATTGTGAGGGATAGATTTCCTTTACTAGTTATAAAATTGCGTAGACCCTTAGCATGTAACATTTACCAGGAAATTAAGCACAATTGGGGTGATATGTTTTTTTTAAAGAATTTTTCTATTATAAGAGAGTATGCTTTCCCTTAACCTCCACACATACTGCCAAAATATGTCCCAAAAATATTGGTAATAGTAGAATTCCTGTGGAAGGTTATCATGATGGATAGAGAACACTTAGGCCCTAAAAGACATAAGGGAACCTTTCTAGCAAGGAGGTTCTGAATAGGGGATTTCTCTATAGGTAAAGATGTTTTGGACTAGATCCATGAATTCTTGAGACAATTCAGATTTCCCTCTGATAATGCAAGGATGTATGACCCTAAAAACTTCAATAGAGGAGCATTGAGAGAAATGAGGAATCAGAATTTGGCTCTAAATCAGCTTATGGCAGATGAGGATGTTATTAGAAATGTGCTCAGTAAAGATATTTGTAAGGAGAGAACCCGTAAATGGAAAAATATTGTAAGGGTAGAGGAAGAATTGAAAAAGGCAGACCCTACCTTCCCTAGTTTCTTTCCTGATCTCAAATACATGTCGAGAATTGACATGTGTATAGATAATTATGAAGAAATTATGTCTAAATTGCTAGACATCCTTGAGGAGAAGGAGGAGGAAAAAATAAACCCTGAGGAAGTTGAACCTGATGTGGTGTTTATGGTAGAAACAAAACAAGCTGAGCCATCCACATCTAAGTAGGGGCCATCAAAGAAACAAAAGTTGATGAATGTACCACAAAAGGCAAGGCAAAAGGCACTACAAATCCTACCAGGTAATAGCAATTAATTTGCTAACTTAAGATAAAAAAATTTGACATCACAAGAAGATGAGGGAGAAAAGGCCCTAGATGAGTTAGAATTGGTTGTAGCTAGATTGGATGGCAGGGTCATTTTTCTCTTTAGAGTTAAGGAGAATGAATTAAAACTGTCTTTGAAACCAGGGGAATCACAAGAAAAGACTGTTGAAATGATTGAAAAATTGCATGCCTATGATACCAACAGTGAAACATTAACTGTGGAGGAGGCAAGAGATCTTGTGAAGAGAAGTGGCATGTTGGTGATCACCGGATGGGACTTGGAGTCCTCATTCTTAATTGACCAGATCAAGAGGCAAGATAAAGTTGTAGCTTATGAAGCTTTAGGCCCTGATGGACTATAGATGGGTTTTGGATTCAATATGGACAGTTGTGTGTGTGAATTTTGTACCTAGCTGTAGATACAACACTTTAGTAAAACATTAGAGGTTAGCAAAGACCAAAATTTGCAAGTAATTGAAATTATGCTAACCAGGCGATTTAGTGCCTTCTAGTAGGTGTGAGTATGATGTTCTCAAATTAAAATTGAGATCAGTGACAATGCAACACCTAAATGAAGGATTTAAAATGATGAAAGCAATAAAATATGAATGCAAATTAATCTATTTTTTAGGATTTTTGATGCAATAGGATGAAAAACTGTATGAAATTAATCTAGAATGGAATTGAAATGATATGCAAATTAATCTAAGAATTATATGAATTGATATGCAAAGCTATGAAAAATTATGAAATGATCTCACAAAATTGCCTGTCGCAAAAGCTTTGTTCTTCAATTGTAAATTCGCCAGAGTAATTGTGCAAATTCGAGAGATGTGAGATTGAAATCTTGAGGGATTTAGAGAGCGATTTGTGAAGAGTTGAGCCTTTTTTTATAGAAATCCAGGGCTTGAGGATGCATTGAGAAAAACCATAAATCACTCTTGATAAACTCAGGTTGATTTTTGAGTTAACAAGAAATTAAGAATAAATAAACTCATAAAATCATGCAAAAAATAGTTTTTATCTCAAAATAGAGCTTTAGTTCTCTTTTTCAACTCATCATTAGATGTTGAGTTTAGAAAGTTAACAAATTGAAATTGAAAGTTGATTTAAAGTTGTTTTAAAGTTGACTATTTTTTTTTATTGTGCATGTTTTAATATGAATTAATTTAATAATAAAGTGATTTATTCTCAACTTAACTGATTTTTTAATTAAAACAATTGATTTATGGGTTAATCATTTATTAAATCAAACTTTTATTCAAAAACTATATTATTAAATATTGACAACTGACTTTAATTAATTAAATAGGAATTTAATCAATTAGTCATAAGATTTTTGATTTATTGTCAAAATTAAATAATATAATTTAGGAATAAATATAATTAAATGTAATTAAATAATTAAGTGGCAGTATTAAATCTAATTAATTAAATATTCAGAATATTCAATTACTCAAACTTTAGGATAAATAAGATTTATCACCAAATAATTATTAAATTAAGAATAATTATGATAAATTAGGAATATTTCTAGGAATATTCCCTGATGTAGAATTTAAAATAATCAATTAAATTCGATAATGTGCAAATGTGCCTTAGATTAGGACTTTTGTATCCATTTCATTTGATTTGAAGATGTAGGAGGTTAATCAACCTATAGCCCATTTTTGGGGTATTACATTTTGCCCCTCTTTGAATTACTATGCGAAGCGCAGTGGTTCAAGGATAGTCTGTGTATGATAAAGATGTTTGAGATTGAAACTGATTTGAAAGATGAACCGATTCTGAGACAGAACTTGATTGAATGATTTGAAGATGTTAGATCCTGAATGACCAAAGATAATGTTAACTATAACAACAATGAACCGGTGATTACGAAAAATTGGCAAAACACCTAATTCTGAACCTTATGATTACGAAGAAGTGAGTGACCGATTCCAGACCTGATTGTCCAAAAGAATCATAATGGTATCACATCATGAACCCATCAGTTACGAAGAACCAAGGAAATAACACTAATGAACCGATGGTTACAAAAAGCTGATATAGTTTACACGATAGATTAGGATACCAAATTGATATGGATCTTGATGAATCAAATATGCCCCAAGCGATAATAGATTTGCCCCAAGTGACGAGGACTTTTGATGAGTCAGCAACTAGACGTGGTTGTTGTCTTGATTACTGAGGAAAGATTTATTACATATTTCAATTTATAGACTTGAATGATGTGCAATACCATGCCCCCTTGAGGATGAAAATCAAAATCTGACAAGAAAAGTCAGCGTTAAATGGTTTAGAAGCATGTTAATTGATTTGACAAGTGGTTATACACGTTTGAGAATGCATCCTACATTGTTTGGAGGTCCTAAAGACCAAGTTTGACTAGGTTAAACCATGAGTTGACCATAGTTGACCAAGTTGAAATTTTGATAGTTTGATGCAAGATAATCAGTTAAGTTGAATTCTAGATTTATGTGATGATTGAAGGTTGATTATGCAAGTAGTTAATAATATGAATGATCTCAGATTTTGATTTTGTTCCTGAAAAAGGATTCTACTTGCTCTTTTGTTGGAGTAACCTTCATACAATGCTTAGTCCTTGTGTCATGTATAACATTTTTGGTTTTGAAGAATCGTTTAAGTGTTCAAGAAATTTATGAGATCATGCAAAATGCAAAATGAAAAGTGACATGCAAAATAAAATGCAAACCTAAGACCTAGGACCTAGTCACTGATCACGTGTCGATTTGTTGTCATCATTGAACTTTTAGGTAACTGGATAAATCAATACAATTCCCACTAGTTATGAAACCATAGACATATGAATATCAATTTGTATGTGCAGGAATCAATACAACACCCACTATATTGATTTTATTTTCAGAATGTCGGATTAGATATAAGCACCAAGGCACAAACGCTAGGATGACCTGAATATCATGTCCATTTTGATATAGCAATTTGTATAAGCATCAGAACATAAACATTGTGATGACCGGAATACACCTTGCTTTCAAACACATCAAATAGTTAAGAGATCATTCTACATCCAATGTGAATTACCCGTAGTGACCCTTTATCGTTCACGTCCTTAGGCAAGATCATGTTTCACAGTAGGAGAAACAACTCACTCAAAAAGACAATAGTTAGATCAAACTTCTTTGAATTTTCCAGGTATCAATGGTCGAGGTATGCATGGCCATCCAATTCAAGATAGAGGCTCTTACAGACGGACACCATTTCAATCCAAAATTTCCAAAGTTGTTAGATTTTCACATACAAGCAGAAGACAAAGAAAAGATTATGCCCCCAGTCATCACTCTCTAAATCCTGTAAAGGACATCATCGAAGAGCTTGAAAGGACACAATATGCAAAAATCTTAATGTGAATCAGTAAGCATACAAGGAGATAAAAGCATGTAAAAGCATAGATTGTGTTAAGTTCGTGTTGATGTTTGATGTAAAATCCTTTCTGGAGAGGAGACTGACTGACTGACTCGGATAAAGCTTCAAAGGACTCTGACTAGATATGACTCGTCTAAGATGTACTAGAGGCCATAGGCTATGACATTGATTTCCCCCAAGTGTTAAGCATTGATAGGATACAGATGCTTGAGCTGATTGGTGTACAGACCGACTTTATTGAAACAAGGATATATATAGACTAAAGAAGACTAAAAGCTGGGAAAGACCAAGATTGCGCTGATAGATGGAGTGATTTTGAACAAGTGGCACCCATTTGCTGGGTTTTCACCATCTTGGCAGAGATTCTATTTTTGCTACCAAGGTGCCTATTTCCAAGTTTTCACCAAGGCACTTTTTCTTTTTCTCATTTTTTTGTATTTTTTATTTTTTCAATTTTTTTGATATTTTTGATATTTTTGGTATTTTTTTATTTTTTTGTGAATCATCAAGGCACCTATTGCTAGGTTTTCACCAAGATGTTCATTTTTTCAAGACTTTTTCTAATTTTTAAGATTTTTTAAGGATATTTTACCATAGACTGAATGCCTTAGGCGTAGAATTTCTTCAGATGGAGAATGTTGATTGGTTCTTGGAGCTATTCTCCTTCAGTCGTAGAGAGTTGATAGGCTCCAAAGCCAAAAGTAGTAATGATTACAAAGGGACCCAGCCAGTTGGGTTCAAACTTCCCCTTGCGTTCTCTATGTGATTAATTTTTAGGATTCTCTCTCAAGACTAGATCGCCAACCTAAAATTATCTATGTGTGACTTTCTTGTTGTAGCCTCTAGACATTCTTTTCTGATACACTTTGAGATGATCATACGCTGCTTGTCTGTGCTCATCTAGTAGTTCAAGTTCTTGCAACCTAGACACTCTGTATTCATCATCAGTTACTAGACCATGCATTCTGATTCTTAGTGATGGGATTTTAACCTCAATAGGTAGTACCGCTTCAGACCCATAAACTAAAGTGAAAGGTGTAGGCCCAGTGGGCATTTTGATACTTGTTCTGTAGGCCTAGAGAGCTGGATTGATCATGAGATGCTAGTCTCTTCCTGTCTTATTAACTGTACGGTGCAAGATTTTCAATAGATTCTTGTTAGAAGCCTCTACTTGTCCATTCCCTTGAGGATAGTAGATAGATGACCAATGTTGTGTAACCTTGAATTTGGCACATAGATCATCTAAGTCTCTATTCTTGAATTATCCACCATTATCTATGACTATAGAGTGTGGAATACCATACCGACATATGATGTAGTTTAGAATGAACATTGAAATTTTCTTGCCAGTTGCTTGAGTCAAAGGGACTGCTTCTACCCATTTTGTAAAATAGTCTGTAGCTGTTATGATATGGGTATTTCCATTAGAAGAATGAGGATGTATGGATCTTATAAGATCAAATGCCCATTGGTGAAAAGGCCATTGTGTAGTAAAGGGAATTAGATCTTTCCCTGGAGCATGAATTAAGTTACCATGTACTTGGTACTTTTGATAGTTCTTAGCAAACTTGATTGCATCTTTCTCCATTTCAGGCCAATAGTACCTAGCCCTAATAAGCTTTCGAGCTAGTGTTAAACCGTTTGAGTGTGACCAACATATACCTTCATGGACTTCCTCGAGTGCACGTTGAGACTCTTCCTGTTATAAACATCTAAGTAGTGTACCATCTAGACCTTGTTTGTATAGATCATTACCAATGATGACATATCGAGATGCATTGTGGATAAGGTATCATTTCTCATGGCGATTGAAGGTATCGGGAATGATTTGGTCTTGGAGATAGGAGAAAAGGTTTTTGTATCAAGATGAATCATGACCAAAAATAGTGCAGATCATGCGGGTTTCAGGGGACTCATATGCAGGATAAGATAGTGCTTCCACCAAGAACTCTTAGTGTAGCTCATGTCCAGGTTGCTATAATAGAGTAGATAGTGTTGTCATTGCATCGACAGCCCTGTTCTCTATTCTAGGAATTTGCTCAATTGTGGTAGATATGAAATTTTTCTTTAGATCATCTACCATTCTTTTGTATGGAATGAGCTTTTCATCTTTCATTTGGTACACATCATTGACTTGACAGATAACAAGTTGGGAGTCCCCATGAATGTGTAACTCAGTCACTCTCCACTCATTTGCTAGTTTCATACCATTAAGAAGGGCTTCATATTTAGCAATATTATTTGTGCAAGGGAACTTTAATCTGAATGCTTTGGGTATTCAGTACCCTTGAGGAGTGATAAATAATATGCCTGCTCCTGATCCATTTTGTGTATAGGAGCCATCAAAGAATAATTGCCATTCTCTAGAAGAAAGATTCATGATAGAGGAATCTGGGAACTCTATTTGCATTGGTGTATCATCAAACATAGGTGCATCCACCAATTGATTAGCAATAACTTGACCTTTGATAGATTTTATTTCAACATATTCAATGTCAAATTCACTTAAGAGCATGACCCATTTAGCTAATCTACCTATGAGGGAAGCTTTTCTTAGTAGGTACTTTAGTAGATCAATCTTAGGTACCAAATGTATGGTATGAGCTAACATGTAATGTCTCAATTTCTGTGATGCAAAGATCACAGCTAGACAAGCTTTCTCAATCATTGAATATTTCTTCTCATATGAAACCAATGTTCTACTGATATAATATATAGCCCTTTCCTTTTTATTCTCATCATGCTGTGCTAGCAATTCCCCCAGTGATGTATCTATGGCAGAGACATACAAGATCAATGGCTTCCCTTGAATAGGAGGCATCAAGATAGGAGGATTTGATAGATATTTCTTGATATGGTTAAAGTTCTTCTCATATTCTTCACTCCACACAAAATTCACACCTTTATGTAAAGTTTTTGTGAATGGTTGTGAGATATCCGCAAGTTGTGATATGAAATGCCTGATGAATTGTACTCTCCCTTGTAATGTTCTCATTTGACTAATATTCTTCAGGGGTTGCATCTCCATTATAGCCTTTACTTTGGCTGGATCCACTTCAATACCTTTCTTTGAAATAATGTATCCTAGGAGCTTTTTGGAAGTGACAACAAAAGCACATTTCTTAGGGTTTAATCTAAGACTAAACTTTTCCATGCGGTCTAGTATTTTGTTCAAGTCATTTATATGTTCAGCTCTAATCATAGATTTTGCTAAAGTATCATCAACATAATCATCCATAGTTCAATGCATCATGTCATGAGAAATAGATGTCATAGCTCTCTGATATGTAGCACCAGCATTTTTAAGCCCAAATGGCATGACATTCCAGTAGAAGGTACCCCATGCACATGTGAAAGCAGTTTCTCTTGATCCTTTGGAGCAATTTTTATTTGATTATATCTGAAGAAACCATCCATTAAAGAATACATCTCAAAACCCGCAGTCATGTCCACTATCATATCAATGTTAGGTAGTGGAAAATCATCCTTAGGGCATGCTTTGTTCACATCTCTAAAGTCTATGCACACTCTGATTGATTTATCTGGTTTAGAAATAGGTACAATAATTGAGATCCATTCAACATAGTCAATAACATAGATGAATCTAGCTTTAAGTAGTTTCCCTAATTTAACTTTGACCAAGAGTGCAACATGTGGATGTATCTTTCTTAATTTTTGTTTAACAGGTTTTACTCCAGGAGAAATAGATAAATGGTGCATTATAAGATCAGGATCCAACCTTGTCATATCTGAATATTTCCATGCAAAGTTGATCCTCTTTTATGTTGGGAATGTAGTAAATTTTTTCTTTTCTTCTTCTGATAAGGATTGTGCTACATGGATCAACTATGGTTCCTCTATTGTTCCCAAGTTGATAGATTGAGTGGGCTCAATTAGAACTGGAGATCTGTCCTGTAAATGACTCAAAAGGAGATCAAATATCTTATCCTTAGGTGCCTCAAAGAGGTTTTCACCTTTGGATACATCTTTTATTTTTACTTTTGTAGGTTCTGAGACTTCCACACAGTGGTTTTCACTCTCAAAACTCCTTTTCTTTTTATTTTTATCCTTATTCTTTTGACTAAGATACTTGATGTCTGACTCCATCATGCTGATGCTTGGTTCATTGATGGAAGTCTTCATAGGCTCAACTACATTTAGGTAGAAAGAAAGGGCATATTTATTCGAGAAAGTAAAGATACCTTGGCTCAGATTTGTGGAAGTTTGGTCAAGAAGGTCAGGATGTTGGATAGTCAAAGTGGGAAAATATTGGGAGATAGTGTTTATGGATATGGATCTATCATCAGTGGTCCTAACCCGACGCTCGAGTTCGAAGGTGATATTACAACTCAAAACGTTCAATTCTTGAATAGGCTCAATGTCATTGTAGGAGTCCAATTCAGCCATAGGTGGATCAAAATTGTTAAGTTCATTATTTCTCTCTAGACTTACATTGGGTTTAGGTGCATATTGGTGAATAAAATCAATATGTTTTTCTATGGTAAGCTCATCTTCCTTTGGAATGACTCCCCATTCATAGTCATTTGATTCCTCATCTATGCCTCTAGGAAAATTGAGCACATGAGTAAAGTCAAGATGAATACCCCAAGAAGGGTTACCCTCAAATTTAGATTTGAATTCATACTCATGAGAATCTATCTCAAAATAACTACCACCTTCCTCTTTATCTATTTTATTATCTTCGAGATTAGCCGGTTTTTGTGGTGCAACTATCTCTTGTTCTATAGTAGGTTCTTGTGTGTTTACTACATTGATTCTTTTTATTGGATCATCTTCAGCTTCAAGGAGGCCTTTTATCTCTTTAGGAAAATGCTCATAAGGAATGAGCTCCTCAGTGGTGTCTAACTCATTGTCACTAGGATTGATATCCTCCTCTTCATTGTTGGCTACCTCTGGTTCAATTTGTTCTATCACATGGGAAGAACTTCCTTTAAGATAAAGAGGTTTCTTTCGATAACCTAGACCTGTTGTATTCTTGTTGGTTCGACCATGGTGGTCAAGAGGTGATATGAGACCTTTGTCTTGTAGTCCTAGAGGTCCTTTTCTAGTGTATCCCATTTTAGCAATAAGTTTTTCTCCTGGTCCATATGACTTGGAAGGAACTTTTGATGCTATAGAATCACATTTTTGAATTGTCTGGGATTGAGACCCATCCTTGTACATTTTTTAATTTTGTCCTTGTAGATGCATCTGAGCTTGTGATCGAGTAACTACATTAGCTGATTGATTTCTAGATAGGCATGGTTCAAGCATGTTTATGACAACATTGTTTCCAGAATAAGCATAGTTGACTTTAGCATCCATATTAGGCTGAAAAGATGAATCTCCTTGACCATGTTTTAGAAATGGTTCTATGAATGTTGTATGATCATTATTGCTTTTATGATTGTCAATCATGATTTCTCCATTATCAATTTTGTCTTGTATGAGGTGTTTGAAGCATACACAGTTATTGGTTTTATGACCCTTATTACAATGGAAGTCACAGAAATTGGTCTCTTTCCACCATTTTGGTTTAGGTTCAGGATCAAATGGTGGGATCTCAGGAAAGTAAATGATGTTGTTAGCCAATAGGGTTTTCATGCCAGATTCTAAGGACTCTCCAAGAGGAGTGAATTTGTAGTTAGGATCTGTAGCCCAAGGTTTGTAAGTAGATGGTTTCTTGTTAGATTCTGTTGCTTTAGCTTCAGAAGCTTTGATGGCTTGGGTGCCAATAGTGAGATTGAAAGTAGGTGCCTTAGAAGGGGGATAGATATTATCAACAATGCCATCTGTGAAAATACCTTTATTCTTGTTCCATTTTTTGCCTCTATCTTTAGAACTAGATCCAAATTCATACTTGTCCTTTTGAAGTGATATGTCTCCTTTTTGCACAAGTACTTTCTCAATTTTGATTGCATTTTCTACCATCTTATCAAAGGATGCATGATTTTGCATTTGCAAGTGGTAGTTGAGTTCTGGAACAAGATTTTTGATGACGATTTCCAGCTTCTCAGTTTCTGGAATGGGTCTAGCATATAGAGAAAACTTCTTCCTCCATCTTTTGAGAAAAGTCAGGAATGGTTCTCCTGAGTATTGTCTCAAATTGTAGATGTCGATCATGGTGACCGGATGCTGGATGTTATAGGAGTATTGTTGATAGAATAGTTTGATTAACTCCTCAAAATTTTTGATAGTTGGAGGCATTTTTGAGAACCAATGAATGGTTGACCCTCCCAGAGATTGAGGGAAAAGATGCATTAAGTAAGTTGGTTCATGTATGAACTCCATAGATTGAGTACATAATTCTCTGACATGATCTTGAGGATCAAAGTTTCCATCATACTTATCATACTTAGGTATCTCCACTCTTTTAGGGAATGGCGGCATGTACAAGTCTTTATCAAATGGAAAAGGGCATAGAGCCTCCATGGAGAACTCTTTAGGTTCCTTTTATTTTTCAAGTTTGTTAAGTTTGACTTGCATGGAATGCATTTGTTTCATCATAGCTATGATTGGAGTTTCTTCCTCATGTGTAATGATATTTTCAACATTAAAGTTGGGAGGAAGTTTAGCCCCTTGACGAGCTAGTTCTAGAAAGTATGTTTCTCTATCTTCCTTCAAGAAATGCCTCATCATTTTCTTGAAGTCATCATCATTTTGATATCGAGCAATTTCAGAAGGTGTGGGTTCTTGATCTGCACCATGTTGAGAGTGATGTCCTTGAGACCCATGATGTGTCCCTCTGTGAGACATGTTAGGAGTTTTAGGACTCCCTGGAATATATTGATGTAGATATTTTTGATTGGCCCCTTGGATTGATGGAGGAGGGGGTATGTAACTAGTTTTTAATCGAAGATTGCCAAGACTGTCATCTTCATAAAGGCTTAAATTGTAGAGTTCATCAAAGGTTGGAACCACGCGAGTAGATAGAGGTAAGGTATGAGATGCTTCTCCAAATTTCTTGTGTGATGAAGCTCGAGTTTCCACCATTAACCTTGGGTGAAGCAAGAGAGCAAGATGAAGACAACTGAATAATGACTTGATTCAAGAAGATCGAATGATGCAACCTTGTCAAGATTGAATTGATTGAAGATTAGATCAGATGTAAATGAAGGATACTATGCCACAGTAGTATGGGTAGACACCCAATAGATGGCGGGCACAAGCTCTCAACACTTAGTCATTTTGTAAGAAGACTGAATTTTGAAGATAATTTTGACAAGGTTTTGACACAAGATGAAAAATACTCAAATCGATAAATCAAAAGGCTAAATCAGACTCAAGAGACCACCTTAGGAAAATGGATGGATTTTTTATAGGTTCTGCTCTATTTCTGGCATGATGATTTGTTTGATAGAATCTGGAAGTAGGTTGTAAAAACTAGATTTTTGACAAATTTTGAAGTTTTCTGACAACTTTGACTTTAGCTTTGATGCGAGTTTTGAAATTTTAGGATGACTTTTGACACCAGAAAGGAATTTTGCTTCAAATTTTGCAATTTTTTAGCTTTTAGAACCAGTTTGTTTGCAAGTTTTTCTCTATTTAGGTTTGCAGATTCATGTAATAGTTCGAGATCATTCATTTTCAATAACCAAGTAGATAACAAACACATAAAACATCAAGCAAAGGGAAGCAATCAATCATGTGAAAACAATGAATAAGGGCAAAAGCAACCTTGCGCATGAACAAGCAATAGTGACTTAATATGCTAATCCCTAGGAATGCTACTTGTGTATGTTCCAAAAAAAATTTCAATAATGCACATAGTCCTAGAAAATAAAAAATTTGGCCTCGCTAGGGTTTGTAGTAATGGTTTGACTCTGCAAATTTTGTGATCTCAAGAGGGAGAACTCCAATCTAGGTGCACTGGGGTTTTGACACAGTCTAAGAATTTAATCAATCAAGAGCTACTAGGGAGATCTGATAGCCCAACAAGAGATCACACCTATGAAGATTTCTTCCACAAGGACATTTATAAAGCGGCTGCTGCTACCACGATGAAAATGGCTATTACCGCTTGAGGTTCTGTCCACGTGGTTGACCTAATTAAAGGAATGTCCACTATGGTTAACCCTCTCTAAAGGTGACTCGCAAAATATAACACAGGGGGACTAGATCAGATTCAAGGATCTAGGTTTTTGGTACTATCCAAAAAGGAAGTAGAGCATAATCCCCTAGCCTCTTCACTTCACCAAAACAAAGCAAACAGATTAATCCGACATGCTAAGACTAAAATTATCTCACCAAGATCTATGATGTCAACAACTTATGGTCTATCAATCTCTCCGGAGAGGGAATGTATCAATCAAAAGCTGAGGACGAAAATCAAGGGAACATGAGACAATCTCAGTATCCTCCCTACCTACAAGGGGATCCTTCATCAAGAAGATCTTCACATGTAAACAAGTGAAAGAATCTCACACTCTCAAGATCATCCACAAATAGTGTTCATAGGGCCTAATTACTATGTGTAACAGATATGCAAAAAGCAAATGTATGTTCATTTTAGAGCCCATAACTGAAGTGTGAATTATGAAAGTTGTAAAGGCACTCAAGCTTGACAAAAGAGAGTTTGTTTTATATCCCAAAATGAAGTGTTATTAGATGTAATAGAATACCTAAGTTCCTCACAATGCACTTAGTAGATTTTACTTGTTTTAGCAATTTTTGAGCATTTGTCTTCTATCTTTTGTACCCACAGGATGTACCTGCACCCGCACCTGCAAACCACTATTATGAAAAACTTACCTATTCTTGTACATGAAACCCAATGTTATAAAAATTCATCAAAAATGAAACACAACTTGTCAACCCCACATAGTAGAAAATCAGGTTAGTCAAAGATAATATGTCATTTGATAATCGAAAAACCTGTTGTCATAAAAAATCAGATTTTGACCAATCAGCACTAAATCAATCATAACTTTTACAAATAAAAACAAAATTAATCCAAAACAATTGAAAATGAAAGATAGCTCAAATACCTTTCCAAAAATATAAATTTGGGATCTGTATCATGTCATATGTGCATGTACCAATAAAAACATCAGTCAGATTTCATATAATCAGGTTCAGACTAGTCTTCACTAAAATGATCATAATTTTTGAAAATCAAAACAAAATTAATCCAAACCAATGAAAAATGAAAGCTAACTTAAATAAATTTTCATAAATATAAATTTTGGATCTGTATCATGTCATATGTGCATGTACCAATAAAAATATCAGTCGGATTTCATAAAATCAGGTTCTGACCAATCTTCACTAAAATGATCATAACTTTTGCAAATCAAAATGAAATTAATCCAAACCAATGGAAAATGAAAGCTAACTCAAATTCCTTTCAAGAAATATAAATTTTAGATATATATCATATCATATGTGCATGTACCAATAAAAACATCATTCAAATTTATGGAAAAACAGCCTAGAAATTTATCACAAAACTCACCAAAATTAACCTTGTGGTCATGAGTTTGAGAAAAATGATAGAAATTTGATAGAATAGAATGGAAACCCATTTCAGGGCCCCACGGTGGGTGCCATAAATGTGTGTGTGAATTTTTCACCTAGTTATAGACACAACACTTTAGTAAAATAGTATAGGTTAGCAAAGATTGAAATCTGCAAGTAATTGAAATTATGCTAACTAGATGATTTACTGTCTTCTAGTAGGTGTGAGTATGATGTTCTTAGATTGAAATCGAGGTCAGTGACAATGCAACACCTAAACGAAGGATTTAAAATGATGAAAGCAATGAAATATGAATGCAAATTAATCTATTTTTTGAGATTTTTGATGCAATAGGATGAAAAACTATATGAAATTAATCTAGAATGGAATTGAAATGATATGGAAATTAATCTAAGAATTATATGAATTGATATGCAAAGATATGAAAAACTATGAAATGATCTCACAAAATTGCCTGTCGCAAAAGCTTTGTTCTTAAGTTGTAAATTCGCTAGAGTAATTGTGCAAATTCGAGAGATGTGAGATTGAAAGCTTGAGGGATTTAGAGAGCGATTGGTGAAGAGTTGAGCCTTTTTTTTTATAGAAATCTAGGGCTTGAGGATGCATTGAGAAAAGCCATAAATCACTCTTGATAAAATCAGGTTGATTTTTGAGTTAACAAGAAATTAAGAATAAATAAACTCATAAAATCATGCAAAAAATAGTTTTTGTCTCAAAATAGAGCTTTAGTTCTCTTTTTCAACTCATCATCAGATGTTGAGTTTAGAAAGTTAACAAATTGAAATTGAAAGTTGATTTAAAGTTGTTTTAAAGTTGACTGCTTTTTTTGATTGTGCATGTTTTAATATGAATTAATTTAATAATAAAAGTGATTTATTCTCAACTTAACTGATTTTTGAACTAAAACAATTGATTTATGGGTTAATCATTTATTAAATCAAACTTTTATTCAAAAACTATATTATTAAATATTGACAACTGACTTTAATTAATTAAATAGGAATTTAATCAATTAGTCATAAGATTTTTGATTTATTGTCAAAATTAAATCATACAATTTAGGAATAAATATAATTAAATGTAATTAAATAATTAAGTGGCAGTATTAAATCTGATTAATTAAATATTTAGAATATTCAATTATTCAAACTTTAGGATAAATAAGATTTATCGCCAAATAATTTTTAAATTAACAATAATTATGATAAATTAGGAATATTTCTAGGAATATTCTTCGCTGTAGAATTTAGGATAATCAATTAAATTCGATAATGTGCAGATGTGCCTTAGGTTAGGACTTTTGTATCGATTTCATTCGATTTGAAGATGTAGGAGGTTAATGAACCTATAGACCATTTTTGGGGTATTACAACAGTAAGACACTAGCAGTATGGTGTGTGGCCCCAGAATCTAATAAGCCCAGATTGGTTGACATCCAAGACACAACATAGGGTAGCCAATTAATATGGAGGTTGTAGGACACTATAGGATTAGAGATAGAAAATCTCCTACATCATGCATCCTCCATGAATAAAGTAGTGGTTGAGAACTTAGAGAATAGGCTAGCTAGGACATTCAGAGATTATGTGTCAACTAGAAAAAAGTTTGAAGAGGAACTGATGAAGAATTTTGTCCTAGATAAGACTGTGAAGGAGCTAAAAGATGAAATAAATAGTTTAAAAAATAAGTCCAGGGCATTTACAGAGGTCTATGATGTTGGGGTCCAAACTAAGTATGAGGGGGGCTTAGCTCTAGAACTTGCAATAGAAAACATAATAATGGACGTTGATCAGCCTGCTGATACTGGAATTGCTAAAAAGGAGACTTTGAAGAAGGTGCTATTGCACAAAGTAAATGTTTTAAAAGGGATGTCTCAAATCATTCATAGTACTTTCATTTTTTTACAGGGGACATAATATCAATGTTCTAATGTCGGGTATGTTCTAACCCCATTATTTAATACTTGGGGCCCATACTTGCAATTATTTGATAGGTTAGTTTTACTAATGGGAAATAAAATGGAGTTACCTGACAAAATAATTGATGTTAAGGAAATGGTGTTATTAGTAAAGGACTTGCATGCATTTTTCACTAGAAAGTTACAAAACATTCAGGCAAAGCTAAAGGTTTTTGCTAAAGAATCTGAAGGATTTAACTCTGCTATTGTGGACATAGAGGGACACTTGAAGGACTGGCAGGAGTGGTTGATTCTTTCAGCCAAATTTTGGATGCTAGCAAGGTGGCTTCTTATTTTGTTGGTGATAATGACATTTCAACTTTTTATGAAGTTGTGGATGAATTGTACAAGTAAGAGATTGACATGAATAAGTTTTTTTTTGAATCTCGAGCCATAACAAATGCCAAGTGGAACAAATTCCTTGAAGACTTGGATACAGTTAGAGTGATAACTTGCCCATCAAAGAGGGAAATTGTGGTGTGGGAAAACATTGGGGAGATTCAAGTCTTGCCACATTGACATGGATGATGGACAGTTCTAGTATTAGATGAAGAGCCAATAGAGGGAGGTCAGTTAATTCAGATAGGGTATCTTATCTTTGCGATTCACCTATTGTGGATACACCTTTGGTGCAAACCAAGATTGATTCTAAATAATCTGGGCTGCTAGTTGTCGCTCTTATAACTATTTCCAAACTTGTTTGCCAATGTTAGTTTTTATTTTCTGATAGATGTCTCTGGTACTATGATCTTTGATTATTGACATTGATGTATAAATTTCAAGGAAGTTAATATAATTATACAAGGATATTTTGTAATTTTCTAATAGAAGTCTCTGGTACTATGATCATTGATCATTGAATTTGATGTATAAATTTCAAGGAAGTTAATACAAGGATATTTTGTAATTTTCTGTGCCTGTGTAATTTTGTAAAGAGCTCAAGTCGTAATTGTAATTTGTTTAAAATTGAATTTAATAATGTATAATGTCATATTATTATATTAATATTTGATTTTAGGAAATTAGGAATTTAGTAAATTCTTTTGCTTCAAGGAATTAAGGAATTAAGTAAATGCTTAGTATTAGGAAATTAGGATTCAGGAATGACTAATGAGTATGACAAATAATAAATTGATAATTTCTAGGAAATTTGGAAGCTTTGACCACCGACAATGTTCCGAAGTAACATCGGGTTGTTTCATAACTTCTCAATGGTTAAGTGGTTAGGATGGTGATAGGTTCTGAACTTCTAAGGGACTCCTGACTAATAGCATGCGTAACTTTGGAATTAAAGTGACAGTTAGTTAAAAGTGTTTAGGTGACAGTGCATAATGGTGTTGAAAGTGACAGTTAGTTGCATGCCACATGGAAAGCGTTGAGGAATGGACTGTGACATGTGTTAAGGGTCAGATTAATATTTGTCACTTTTTTAGGAATAGTTTTGAACCTACGATAGTAATGATCAAGTGGTTTACAGAGCTTCATGAGGGTTTTTGGGTCGTTAGTGTTGGCGGTTATGAAGTTGTGATGAAGCATTTGGTGGATAGGCGTAACTTTGGAAAGGTTAATCAATTACAAAATTAAACAGTCCAGAGGTTACGAAAGGCTTTGTGCAAGACTTCACAAGGTTATATGATAGCAGAGATGTTAAGAAGACCATCACCGTAACTTTGGAAGGGTTCCAAAGGCCTCTAATATATATGTAGTGAAGTTGAGACAGGGTTAGATGAACTGTTTGCATAACTTTAGACCCAGGCCAGCTTAAGTTTTGAATCTTGATTCTTGATTCTTGAAATAACATGGATGCATGACTATGAGGCATTGAGTGGTAAGGCCTTTACACTTTACAGTGAGGAAAAAGGACATTAATAATTATATGGTTATACTTTAAATTTCTTGAACATTCTACATTACAAAAATCATGAATTCAAATTACAAATTATAAAAATCATGAATAATACTTATTACTTGTAATATGAGTCAAATTGTGAATATTCAAGTCCAACAAGTATAGTAATAACTAATAAGCATACAGTGTATAAATACCTATTAACTGAAATTCAAATGCTAATTCTAAATCAGTTCACTCACTCAGTGAGTAGTTTACAACTTCTATATCCCACATGGAATCCAACTCCTGAAATTGACTAGTAGCAAGAGATTCTTCTTCATTCTAAGTTGGGTATTTAAAATCAAAAAATTCTTCATCTTCATTCTAAGTCTGGGACCAAGATCCATCGTTTGTCTCAAAACTAGCAGTAGCACCAGTACCACTAGGTTTTGAAGTGTTCAAAAGCCCTCATCTTTCACACATGGAATTCCAAATTGCCAATGCCCTATCATAAGGAAAGTCTCTAACATTGTACTGAGTTACAAACAACCTCAAGCAAGTTTCCAAATTTCTGTCTAGTTTGTTTCTGATCTTTGATTTCAAAAACCCCAATGCATTGAAAATTATTTCATCTTCCACCAACCCCAATATCATTGTTTGACATAAATCAGCAAGTTTAAAATATTCTGATATTGAATCACGCAATACTTCACTTTTCTCTATCCTTTTCCAAAGCTTGGTTATTACACCAGGTTCAAATGGATTCTCCAAGTTTTTTAACTCCAATTTCATACATGATGCAAATTGTCTGCATTGCTTTTTAATATTAGCTGAATCTAAAATTCCTTCAATTGGTTGTCCATTGCAATATGTATGTTTTGACAACTCTTTGATCAATTCATCAATTTTTTAATGAAAGATATGTGCATCAATTTGTTTATCTCTGAATTTTTTCCAAAAATAAGGGAACACACAACCCATGGCTTCAAGAATTTCTTCTCAAGGGAATCTTTCATGAATCTCACTTGAAAGTTGGTAGGAAATTGACTTCAAATTATCACTAACAGATTTAACAATCCTGTCAAAATCAACCCTTTTAACTGGAAGTAGTCTGCCTCACTTTCCCGTCTTAGATTGGTGCATTAGTATTTCATATCCTTTCACAAACACACATAAATAATTTTTTGTATTAAATTGTAAAAAATTCTCAATGTGATTCAAATCTATAATTGTTTTCCACCTGAAAAAATTTGGGCTTTGAATTTTTTTCATATCTGAGTATAGACAATCCAGGGCAATGCATGTCATTCTACGTAAACTACTATACTCATGGATATACATAGTTTTGTCTTGGGCTTTCTTAACAAGTTTTTTCATTAAATCCAGCATGGGGATAAGATTGGCTAAAGTTAACAGAGTCTCTATATCACTTAACTTATGTAACAAATCAGGAGCTTTGTTTACTCTGAGGTGTTGCTCATATATTAGTCCGATCAAGGATTGATATTCTATTAGAACTCTTTCTACTGGTCCATGCAAAGAGTCCATCTGGTCTCAACATCCTTGAGAATCTTGTTTCCTGGTGTTACTCCCTCTACAAAAATCTTAAATTCTACAAAATGTTTAGGACTTCTGTAGAAGTAAGAGCATAGCTCATGAACTAGATCTTCAACTTTTGACACTGTAGGAAAATCGCTTACAATTTTATATGCTAAATTCATTCAATGTGCCATGCAATTTATGCCAAGCATGTAAGGTGCAATACTAGTTTGTAATCTTTCACAAAGACCATTCCTTTGGCCTTTCATTACTGCAGCTCCATTGGCTCCAACACACACTAACTTCTTGCCAATTTTCAAATCATCCATACCAGCAACTTCATTCGAAGTATTCTTCACTTCAAAATATAATATTTTTGTTGTTGAATTGCCCCTCATTTTACGAACATGCAATAGATGAGCTTGGCGGACATGTTCTTTTACTATATACACATGCATACAAACCCAAGCAGTGTTATCTACTATAGTAACTTCATGTATGGATAATGAAATGAATCTAGACTATTTTACTTTCTCTTGCAAATTTTGCTTTTCCACCTCAGAAAGACAATTTCCATTTCCCATCCAACATTTGTTGACCAATGTGACATAGGATAGTGAGGAAATCTCAAAAGGGATAATAAATTACCATATTCTAAGAAGTCTCTCATAGGATTTCTTCTAGACATAATATGAAAAACAACACTCATCTAAATGGTCTTTGCCAGGTTTGCTTCATTGGTTGCATGTTTAAACCCAACCTTGATTGGATTTTCACTACTAGCAATTTCTGCCATTCTCTTGTTATGTTCTTCATATTCTATGGCATACTTAACATGAATATATTCTTCCTTTGATTTCCATCTCACCACTTATATTTCTTGTTTGTCTATGGTCTATTTTTCATAAACCTTACCAATATGCTTTTCTATAGTGTCAAGCTTTAGCTGCAACTTCTTCTCTCTTTTATTTTTCTAGGTACAAATCTTACACCTACATTCTGTTGGTTGTTCATCATTGTTTAGGACTAGTTCAATGAACTAGGACTTTGCTATCCAATCAACCTTAAAATTTCTTGTCATTTCCCACTCCTGCCCCATTTTTACTTCCCTTTTTCTTTTCTTCCTACCAACATCATTATTATCTTCATTGCTACCATTTTCATCCAACTGGTTATGCATCTCCCTTATAACATCTTCTATCGTGCCACCATTGTTATCCATATTTGATGCATTTTGATTTTCATTTAACTTAGTGACAACCCCAAATTGTGGTAGTGGTACTGGTGAGCTACTATGAATGGCTTTTGCACTTGCAATTGCAGAAGTTGATGCAGCAAAAATTTGCCAACTCCAAAGAAAGCCTTTATGGTAGTATCTCTAAGCTTTGGGTGTTTTGCTGGCCTCCCAGACCCTTCACTTCCCCGAGGAGTCTTACCCTTCCCTTCATTGCCCTGAGGATTAAGAGTCTTACCCTTGTCTATCTTTCCAATACCTTCACTACCCTAAGCATAGTGAGAAGTCTAAGTCTCAAGTTCAACCTCCCCTGACATCTCAATCCCTTCATCAGCCTGAGGATACTCAGGATAGTCACCCTTATCCGACAGCTTGACCTCTCACTAGTCACTAGGAAATTAAATGCAATATTGTGAAATGTGAACAAATAATTTCTTACCTTGGTCCTGCTTCCTCTGAATTCTGATTCTCTAAAATGTTGAATCCTCTATTTACTGTTGCAAGATTTCTATTTGTAAATCTTTCCCTCCAAAAAATTTTAACGGGACATGAAAACTAAAAGACTAACAAATCTCATATTAATTTATATCAATCCATGATTCAAATTTCCATTTTTTTAAAAATTCTCGGGCTTTTGGAAAAAATGTGTCAACTTAAATGCACAAATTAACAAATGGTTGGCAAATTAGGTCATGGTCAATATAAAAATTAATAAATGGTTGGCGAAATAGGTCATGGTCAATATAAAACTTAATTAACGAGTGGTGAAATAGGTCATGGTCAAGATAACAATATAAACCATTTGGCTATTTTAGATTTTATATGCAATTCATAATTAATACCCTTGGTGAATAAGAGACCATTAAAAGAACCACATCAGATTGGTTAAAGGAAAATATATTGGTCAACCTCATCAAGCGGAAAATCTTATTGGTGATTCCAATGAATATTTACCCATTACCATGTCAAGATTGGGTGATTTGGGCCACTATGTACAGTGTGCAATTCACCAATTCTGCGAAAAATATTTCCCAGAATTCACCAAAAGGTGAATATTCACCACTAAAAATTACATTGTCTGCAAGTGTCCTTTCATCTTCACAGAGTTCATTTTTCCTTGATAATGGATTGGGTGTCCTTTTCACTAGTCCATTAAATGTGCAATACTTTGTAGTATGTCTATCATTGTTTTACTTAAAGGATGTAACCTTCTTCTTAGGTCTGAAATGACTATAATCAAACTGTAATTTTTAATATTTGGTGATGTGTCCAAAGTTACTACACTTGTAACACATAACCTTATTAGGTCTTTCATTACATTTCTTTTCATCTTGCTTACTATCCTCAAGTTTTCTCACATCAGGTTGGGTGTCCTATTCATCACTTTCTTTCACATTTTCATCTAACTTATTGGTTTCACTTTCTTTCTCAACATTCTTCTTCAAATTGGAACAACTAGGTCTTCTAGGTCTCATATCAAGATTTCTACATTCCTTTACTTTATGACCATAATTGAAGCAATTAAAGCAATAACCAGAAAAGCATTTATTATTACTTGTACCTTTTCAATTTTCCTTCAAGTGGCCTTGTTGATTACACTCCTAGCATTCGGCTTCTGAGTTTTTTCTCTAGTCTTTCATGGATTCTTTAGTTCCATCCCTTTTTGGTGAATCAACATTCATGACCACATAACATTTCTTAGGAAATATGTCTTCAACAAATCCAACTCTAGTCAAATCTCCAATTGGTTTATGCATTTCCATCTGCTCATCAATCTTCAAATTGTTCTTATGAATCCTTTTGATGCGTTCCTTGGTTTCTTCAAGTTCTATTTTTACCAAGATATTGTACTTTTCAACCTTCTGATATTTTGCAGTCATTTCTTCCAATTGTAGTTTTAATCTTGTTTCCTTTGTTTCTACTAAATCCAAATCACCTTTTATTTTCTTGTTTTCATCTTTTGCTTCACCAAACTCTGTCATCAATTCTAATTTTGAAATTTCATATTCATCCTTGTGTTCTTCATTCTCCTTTTTGAGTTTTTCAACTTTTTCTGATTCTGATTACTCCTTGAGTAGTTCTTCTCTTTGGTTTCTTGCATGTCTTAACTTCTCCTTGAGTTTTCTGATAAAATTAGCTGCCTTTTTCAATTTGTACTTCAGATCTTTATTTTTTGCAATAGTCTCATCAAGATCATCTAATGCGATGTCATAATTTTTCTTTAAAGTGCTATAATTCATCTGGATCTCCCTTAAGTTGTTAAGCTTTCCTTCTAAGGGTCTGACGCTTTAATACAAATTATTAGGATTTGGTAATACTTAGAGGGGAGGTGAATCAATATTACAACACACATATGATTTCTTCAACCACTTAACAAATATAAAACTTAAAGAAAATTTCCTTGCAAAGTAAACATACAAAAGATAACTCATGAAACCATTATTTTGTTCTCAAGGAAACCCTACTAAGGGAAAAACCCTAGTGGGGATGATACCCAAAAATATCTGCACTAAAGTATAGTGACCCTGTTAGGAGTCTAGCCCTGTTAGGAGCTGATTGTTACATAGAGAAGGTCCTAGTTAAAGGACTGATGAACCTTGTTAGGGGTGTACAAAATGTGTACACACTACACTTACAAAATGGTGGAATTCCTATCCTGAAATACAAAGAGATTATATATATATATATATATATATATATATATATATATATATATATATATATATATATATATATATATATATATATATATATATATATATATATATATATATATATATATATATATATATATATATATATTGTTAGGATAATAAGCAGAAAATGCAAATATTAACAAACAAGAGAACACAATAACATAGAATTTAACATGGTTCACCCAATCCCTGGGCTACGTCCACCAACAATGAGTCCAATATCTTTATTATTATCTAGCAATTACAATCTGAAACCTACAACTCAATACCATCATAGGAAGTTACAATAATCCCTCATACATTCAATCTCAAACCCTAAACCCTTTTTACAAGTATTTTTGACATAATGAAATTAGGGAAAAAATACTTTGACTAATAGAAAATAGATGGCCGACACTATACAATATTATTAAGTCATTCTTAGCATCGAGGGGTGCTGCCCCTCAACCCTACCCTGGGGCGCTGCCCCTTGACCCCATCAGTGGCTTTGCCCCTTGACCCCACCTGGGGCGCTGCCCCAGGACCCCGCAAGGGGCTCTACCCCTTGACCCCATGGATAAGTCTGATTAGGCTCCACATGCATAACATATATATATATATATATATATATATATATATATATATATATATATATATATATGAATGAATGAGAACTCTTACTATAAATCCATGCAACCTATTCTCAATCACCTTTCAAACTTCTCTACTCTTCACAAACTTGCATCCACAAGTTTTCCCTACAATTCCATACATTGCAATCATGAAATTAGGGCAAAAATACTCTGACTAATAGAAAATAGATGGTCGACACTATACAATATTATTAAGTCATTCTTAGCATTGGGGGGCGCTGCCCCTTGACCCCGCCCTGGGGCGCTGCTTGCCCCACAAGGGGCTCTGCCCCTTGACCCCACCTGGGGCACTGCCCCAGGACCCCACAAGGGGCTCTACCCCTTGACCCTATGGATAAGTCTGATTAGGCTCCACATACATAACAATCTCCCACTTGGAGACTAATCAGACTCCACAATAATATCCTCCCACTTGGAGACTGATCGACCAAAACTTGTAGCTCCCACTGGAATAATGAAACCACCCTGGACTCAGCTGTTCTTTTATTCTGTTCAGTCTAGAAGACCAACTGAAGCTAAACAAGAATTCAGCTTCTCCCTTGTGACTGCCTTTGTAAACATATCTGTTGGATTATCATTTGTATGTATCCTCTCCAACCTTAACTATCCATCATCCAATACTGACCGAATGAAATGATATTGCAATTGTATGTGCTTTGTTTTTGAGTGCAAATCAGAATTCTTTACAAGATGAATGGCACTCTAACTATCTGAATACAAATAATTATCTGCCTGTGGATGTCCCAATTCTTCCATGAATAATTGAAGCCATATCATCTCCTTGGTTGTCTTTGTAGTAGCAACATACTCTACCTCTGTAGTAGATAAAGCATTCACCTTTTGTAACTGAGAAATCCAACTCACTACTATCCCACCAATAGTAAATACATAACCTATAGTACTCCGTCTGGTATCAATATCTCCTACCAAATCTGAGTCAACATAGCCATGAACAGTAGTAGAAGAGCCTCTAAAGTGTAAACACTTATTGGATGTACCTCTCAAATATCTAAGAATCCATTTAACTGCATTCCAATGCTCAATCCCAGGGTGACTCATATATCGGCTAACAACTCTCACTGCATGTGCAATATATAGCCTAGTACATACCATAGCATACATTAAGCTCCCTACAGCTGAAGCATAAGGTATCTTGGACATTCTTGCCTCTTCTTCTAGTGTCTTTGGACACATTTCTTTAGTCAATTTCAAATGACCAGGCAAACGTGTAGTGATAGCTTTGGCATCCTTCATGTAGAATCTCTGCAACACCTTCTCAACATACTCAGCCTGAGATAGAGTTGATTTTCTGTTCTTCCTATCTCTGCAAATTTTCATGCCAAGGATTTGTTTTGCTGCCCCCAAATCCTTCATAGCAAAATATTTTGCTAACTATTGTTTCAACCCCTTAATATGATCCATGTTAGAACCAGCTACAAGCATATCATCAACATATAAACATAGAATAATGTAGTTGTCATTATTTAACCTCTTGAAATAAACACAATGGTCAGAATTACATCAAGTGTATCCATTCTCATGCATAAAAGTATCAAATTTAATATACCATTTCCGAGGTGCTTACTTCAGGCCATATAAAATTTTCTACAATTTGCACACTAAACTCTCCTTACCCTTGACCTCATATCCCTGTGGTTGTACCATATAAATTTTTTCATTCAAATCACCATGAAGAAAGGTTGTTTTAACATCAAGCTACTCTAAATGAAAATCTTCAATAGCCACAATACTTAAAATAGTACGAATAGAAGTCATTTTAACAACTGGAGAAAAAATCCCATCAAAATCAATACCATGTTTCTGTGCAAATCCTTTTACGACTAATCTGGCTTTAAATCTTTTCTTACCTCCATCTTCTTCTTTCAACCTGTAAACCCATTTATTCTGCAAAGCTTATTTTCCTGCAGGTAACTGACATAAATCCCATGTTTGATTTTTTAGCAAAGAGTCCATTTCATCTGTCATTGTAGACTCCCACTGAAGTTTTGTATCCACCTGCATAGCTTCATTATAACATTCAGGTTCACTAGCATCAGTTAATAAGATAGAATACAAAGAAGGTGAAAATCTATCTAGAGGTCTACTTAGCCTTGTTGACCATTTAACATTCACTAGGGTGTGTGGTATTTGTTGTTGCTATTGTTGCAGAGCATAAGGAATTTTTGGAACATTAGCATTTGGAATGTCATCTAGCACTACATAATCATTTTCTTTCTTCTCATGCTGCTGCAACAGATCTTTGCACAACACTTTCTCATTGAATATGACATCCCGGCTTCTTACAATTTTATGATTTTCAAAGTCCCAAAGCCTATAACCAAATTCATCAATGCCATATCCAACAAATACACATTTCTTTGACTTAGCTTCCAGCTTGGTTCTATTTTCAGAATCTATAAGTGCAAAAGCTTCACAACCAAAGGTTTTGAGAAAAGAATAACTCACCTTCTTACCACTCCATGCTTCCTCTAGAATACCATAGTCCAAAGGAGTGGAGGGGCCTCTATTTATTAAAAAAATAGTAGTGTTCATAGCCTCTACCCACATATTTTTGGGCAGCCTAGCATGCAACCTCATACTCCTTGCACGCTCCATTATTGTCCTATTCATGCGTTCACCCACTCCATTTTCTTATGGAATCCTTGGTACAATTTTCTATCTACGAATACCAATAGAGGCACAATAATCTTCAAATTCTTTGCTGCAATACTCACCACCATTATCAGATCTGAGACATTTTAATCTTTTTCCAGTCTCATTTTCAACCAAGCTTTTCCATTTCTTAAAAGTTTCAAATACATCAGATTTTTGTCTAATGAAATATATCCATACTTTCCTAGTTGCATCATCAATGAATGTAACATAATATTGAGAGCCACCAAGGGAAGATACCTGAGCTAGACCCCATACATCTGTATGCACAAGCTCTAATTTTTCATCTTTCTTTTCCTTTCCACTCTTCACAAAACTAACTCTCTTTTGCTTTCCATACACACAACTTTCACAGAAATCCATATTAACACATTTTAGACCTGGTAGAGCTTTCTTTGAATGAAGTAATTTCATACCTTTCTCACTCATGTGCCTGAGTCTATTGTGCCATAGCACTATTTTAGAATCTCCAACTACTGTCTCTTGTTCTACCTGCTCAACTGCAATAACTGTTCCTGAAAATTCATTTTTCTCTGAAACAATTAAAGTATAAGGAACAATATGACCTGTACAAAGATAAAAGGTGCCTACCTTCACACCTTTTGCTACTACTAAGGAACCTTTTGAAACCTTCCAATTTTTATCATTAAAAGTAATTGTGCAACCCTCATCAGCGAGTTGTCCTACTGAAATTAAATTTCTACTCAGCCTTGGAACATGTCTTACCTCTTGTAGTAGCCAATGATTCCCAGTATGCAACTTAATCTTGATTTTTCCTTTTCCAACAATTTGATAGGGTTCATTATCTCCCAAATAAACTAGCCCAAAATCCCCTTGGACATAATCAACAAAATAACCTCTATGGGGTGTAGCATGAAATGAAGCCCCCGAATCTAACACCCATGAATCATCAACATTTTCTAAAGACAAAAGAAAAGCATCCTCTTTAGATTTGTTACTTACCACATTTGCCTCCTTGTTTCCATCATTTTTGTCTCCTTGATCTTTCTTCTGAGACCAACAATCTTTCTTCTTATGTCTTGGTTTTCCATAGTACCAACAATCATTTGGCCCTTTGGATTCGGACCTCTTTCCCTTTGATTTTCCTCTTGATTTCCCATGATTTCTAGAGTTGTTTCCTCTATCTCTTATTCTACCTCTGCTTTTTGCATTCAATACACTACCCGATGTGGATGCCCCTGAGCTTTTCCTATGAATTTCCTCACTCAATATAACACCAACAACATCATCAAAATTTAGGATATTTGAACCAGAAATAGAATTACTAACAGCCATTACCAAGCCATTCCAGCTTTCTGGCAAAGATCACAAAATCAAGAGAACCCTAACCTCATCATCGAAAGTAATTTTAACTAAGGTTAATTGACTTGTAACTATATTAAACTCATTCAAATGATCAGTGACTGATCCACCTTCTACCATTTTCATATTAAATAAACGCTTCATAAGAAATACCTTGTTTGAAGCTTAAGACTTTTCATACAACTTCACTAGGGTGTCCATCAGATCTTTAGCTTTCATTGCTCTAGTAATATTGAATGCCACCGATTGTGCTAGGCATAGACAAATACTCCCCAATGCCTTCCTATCCAAAATATCCCAATCTTCTTGAGACATTACTGCCTCTTTCTTGGCTATTCCCTCTAATGGCCGCCATAAATCCTTCTGATAGAGATAGTCCTCCATTTGCATCTTCCATAACTGGAAGTTTTGCCCATTAAACTTATCAACCTTTAGTCTACCCTCATCTTCCATTTCTCCCACTAACTTGTGAGACCTGCTTTAGAGAATAGATGAAAGAACGAATGAAATAACCTCACTCTAATACCACTTGTTAGGATAATAAGTAGAAAATGCAAATATTAACAAACAAGAGAGAACACAATAACACAGAATTTAACGTGGTTCACCCAATCCCTGGGCTACGTCCACCAACAACAAGTCCAATATCTTTATTAATATCCAGTGATTACAATCTGAAACTTGAAACTCAATACTACTGTAGGAAGCTACAATAATCCCTCATACATTCAATCTCAAACCCTAAGCTCTTTTTACAAGTATTTTTGACATAACAAAATTAGGGAAAAAATACTCTGACTAATAGAAAATAGATGGCCGAAACTATACAATATTATTAAGTCATTCTTAGTGTCGAGGGGCGCTTCCCTTGACCCCGCCCTAGGGCGCTACCCCTTGACCCCATCAGGGGCTCTACCCCTTGACCCCACCTGGGGTGCTGCCCCAGGACCCCGCAAGGGGCTCTGCCCCTTGACCCTGTGGATAAGTCTGATTAGGCTCCACATACATACATACATACATACATACATATATATATATATGAATGAGAACTCTTACTGTAAATCCATGCAACCTATTCTCAATCACCTTTCAAACTTCTCTACTCTTCACAAACTTGCATCCACAAGTTTTCCCTACAATTCCATACATTGCAATCACATATTACATCATTTACTTATACTCAATTAAGAGTATAGTAACTGTGTCAACCTCTTTAAGGAAATTACAAAACATAATTCAAGGTCGGCCACATACTATTACAATACGTGACCTTACATACATCACAATGACATTATTTTGGCCATAAATACATGATCAATACATAAAATAATATAACATAGGTCGGCCAATACCTATGCAACTTTGCAAGCCTTGATGTTTTGTTCTCTGCCTATAACTATACTCAAAGAGTTGTATCTCTAAAACCATGCATCTAAAACATGTGCACTCACACATAGAGCTCTGTCATATATCAATACACCATCCTATAATTTTGCATGTAGTAATTCATCATTTAAAATATTTGCAATCCAAAATATTGTACTTGTCTATTTGTAACTGAATATGGACTTGGGCATTTTTAACTTCACTTCCTATCAAAATTGTGTCCCTGTGTCTTGAGGTGATCATGGGGATAAGTGTTTCCATAAATGAAAACATACATGCAATCTAATGTTGATCACTTGAAAAAAATATCTTCAAGGCTAGTAAAAATAACTCCAAACATCTATGCAATCTAAAACAAAACAAGTTCTTCATGCAAATTATTCCATGTCAAAATGAACCAGGAGTTTTGGGCTGAAAAAAGACTAAGTGTAAATCCTTATAACTCCCAAATTTTGAGAATTTTAGAGCCTAAAAGGCCAAAAAATTGAACTTAAAAAAATGGCCAAGTGTCAAAAAATTTCCTGCTCCAAAATTTGACTAAGTCCAAAACTGAACACGTAGTCTTTTAGAAGGATCTTTGGGTCTACCTTGCAGCATCTTTTCACTATCTCCTGCACTTCTTCAAAGTCTAGAACTTGAAGGCTACTAAGGAATTTTTCTTTCTTCTCTCTAAAGGAGACCAATTCCACAGAAAAACATTTGATCTCTTCATCATGACCAATCATTCTTTGCATATCCTCCTTAAAATAGAAAATTCTTTGGAGGTCCTCCTTCGTATTTACACCAGCCAAAGTTCCCACAAAGTGCTATACAATACTCTTTATTGGGAACAACATGCGTTTATATTCATCTTCATATAATTTAAGTTCAATACATTCAAATAATTTTTTTATTTCTTCAACCCATGTCATTACTCCCTCTTGTCTCTCACTCACTTTACTTAGACATTTCTGATACACTTTTATTGTTTGACCCATGTCTTTGATCCAGGCTCAAAATTGGCCAATTATGATCCTTCATATACTTTAACCAAAAGATGAAAGTGTTGCTTCTTTATATTTTTTAGGTCCCTAAGAATCCTTTGACACTTATCAATCTGTACTTCCAACCCTTCCTTGTCACCTATTATGTCAACCAATTTGGTGACCTCCTGAAGAATGACCCTAAACAACCTCAAAATTTCTTGAATAGTGCCCTTCCTGAACTCTTAAAAATAGGCCTTCAAATATAAACATGTATGAATGAAAGAATGTGGTATATCTATTGACAATTGTGATGTATTACTCTTTTCTAGGGAAGCCTTTAATGAAGCTTCTAGGTTATCTAGGTCAATGGGACCTGCTATCTTTATAATGAATTTCTTCATTTTTCTTTGTTAATGTCATTATCTTCTCTTGATTTTTATCCATGAATCCTAAGGAATTTTTTAATCTAAGTGTAGCCAAATTTTTACTCCCTTCCCTTGTAGGTTCTCCCAAATCAACTTCATCAAAAATACGCATCTAGAGTTATCTCTCCAATACTCACATTAATAGTTGGTATTGCCACTTGCACTTTCCACCGACCTCTATGGTCTGGAGTGACATAAGAATTTGTTCTCTTTTGGATGCTAGATTTTGCTTCATGGAAAGTCTAACCTAATACAAACATGTATGCATCTTATTCCTCAGTGTATACCCTTCTTCTTGGATGTATCTCCTTAGTGAACAATGTGGGCTTAGTGAATGCGGTGACTATCTCATACGGGGCAATTTTCAAAATAGAAGTCAATTCTCTTTCTATTCGAGATTCTACCCCTTCCCCTTCTTCTTCTTCTTCTTCTTCTTTCTCCAGAGATTCTCTCATTTCTTCATCTTCTATCTATCCTTCTACTTCCTCATTAGTGGGATTAGGTTCAGGTATGTCCTCATGAAGAGGACTACTCTCTTCTCTTTCTAATTCCTCGGGAGCTTGTTGGGCTTCCACATCTTCAGATTAACTTTTCAATATCTCTACCCATAAACCTATTGCCTATCTTTCCCTTTTATGTGAGGATAGTGCAGACCTTGCTAGTGAAGGGTCTTGAGTGGTTGGAATTGAATAAAATATGGGAATGGAAGGTGAATGAATAAGAATTTGGACTGAAGCTTGATGTAGGAGCATCTCGGGTCCTTGGCAATCTCGTGTCACCAAAAAGATGTTTGAAGTTTTCAGTGTTGCTCGGTTCCTTCTTTGACTGAGTTGGTTCGGTGTTGTTCAGTTTCCTTTATTTACCAGTGTTGTTCAGTTATCTCTCTGGCACTCAATGAATTTCCCTGGTGCTTAGTGATGCTTTCCTAGTGCTTGGATGTCCTTGCTTACTGAGTTGTTTGTTTTGGTTTTCTATTGAGGCCAACTCTTACAATTAATTTTGGTCATGGATTTAATGCTAGTATCTATCATTGGGAAGTGTGTGGACCTAGATTTGGTTGTTCCTTTCCTTGATGGTGGATCTAAAGGCTGACTTGTTCGGTAGCCTCTTGTATAAATGTACTTGTTTAGTTAGAGTTTAGGAGTCAGTTTTTAGATAGACTATAGAAGGTAGAAGATGAGAGATTTTTGATAGTCCTCTCATGTTGGAGGACTTCTGTACTTGATTATAGTATCTAGCCTAAACCAGGAAGGCCTTATAGCCTAGCATGTATGAATCAATTTGAAGTAAATATATGAAATATATCTACATTCTCTCTCTCACTTGTTGTGTTGTTGCTTCCACATGTTATGCTACAAGGTGGATCTAGTTAGGGTGTGCCTTTGGACCCTCTCTATATCCTCCTTTGTGTCACATGGTATTAGAGTGAGTTGAGATATGGATCTAGGTTTGCAAATCTAGGTTTGAAGGTTCCTTCTTATCAATCCCTAGTTGATTTGTTGTGGGGTAGCAGATTGTGATCTGACCTACAATTGCAGAGGGTTTTCAAGATGGTTCATGGGAGGTGAGATACGGATCCAAGATTGGAAGACATGTTGAGACAACTTGCTGCTAGATTCAAAGCTGTTGAAACAACCCAAAGAAGTGGAAGACATCTTGAAGATGTTAGTGGTGATGAAATTGAAGAGGAACAAGGTGATGTAGAACCTACACCTATGATGGATCAGGGTGAGGAAATATTGTTGAAGGCTTTGAAAAATCTGAAGTCTATGCCACACTTTAATCCTTTGGAGTATAGTGGAAAATTGGATTCTGATGAATTGATGGATTGGATCACTGAGATGGAAAATTACTTTGAGTATGAAAATGTACCTAAGGAAAAGAAGGTGAAAATTGTAATCACAAAGTTGAAAAGTCATGCATCCTTGTGGAGGGAACATTTGCAGCTGGACAGAAAGAGGAAAGGCAAAGACAAAATCAAGGTATGGAATAAAATGGTGAATAAATTGAAAGGAAATTTCTTACCTTGTGATTACCAGATTAATCTAGTTAGGTGAATGCAAAGTTTGAGGCAAAAAGATAGCTCGGTAAAGGATTATACTAAGGCATTTTATAGATTAGATATCAGATCTGGACATCATGAAGATGATGTGGAAAGAATTTCTAGATACCTAAATGGTTTGAGAGTTTCCATCCAAGTATAAATTAGTTTGGTCAAATTGGAGAACATTCAAGAGGCTTATCAATTTGCATTGAAAGTTGAGGAGAAATTGAACAAGAGACATGAGAAAAGACAAAGAGATAGAGGTGGTAGATTCCCTAGAGGAAGAGGTAGATCTCATGGTGAAAATAGTAGATCTAAACTTGAAAAGACAACTCTGGATAAAGGCAAGACTGAGTGGAAAGGTGAAAGTTCATCTAGAGGTAGAGGCACTAACTACCGAGGTGGTTATAACAGTTGTGGTTTCTAAGGAACTTGTTACAATTGTGGAGAATAAGGACATAGATCTTTTGAGTGTACAAATGCAAGTAAGAAGGTTGGTAGCAGTATAAATGATTTGGTGCAAGAAGAGTCACCGAATGAACCTGAGAAGGAAAATAACTCGATGGTAAGGAGATCACTTTGGAGTGAAATAAATAAGGAAGATTCGGTAAGGAAAAGTTTTTTCAAGCCTAGATGTAGAGTTTCTGATGAAGTTTGGAAGGTAATCATTGACAGTGGTAGCTCGGAGAATCTGGCATCTAAGGAAATGGTTACAAAGTTGCAGTTAAAAATGTTGGAACATCTAAAGCCCTATCATATTTCATGGATCAAGGATGAGCATACACTCTTGGTAAGTGAACAATGTTATGTGAATTTGAAAATTGGAAAGTACTATGATAAGGTGCTATGTGATATCATGCCTATGGATTGTTGACATATTTTGTTGGGTAGACCTTGGCAATATGATAGACATGTTGTATATGATGGGAGATTGCATAAGTATACTATTTGGGCTAATGGAAGAAGATAGATATTTTTACCTTTGATTGAAGAAATTGGTAGTAATGTTTGTACATCTATGAAAATTTTTCTGATGGAAGGCAAAAAGTTTGTTAAGGATTTGAAGAAGAATGATGTATGTTTTGTTGTGATTCCTAACAAACTGAGTAAGAAAACTGAGGATAGTATCCTTCAGGAGATTGAAAAGTTACTCACCAAGTACAGTGAAATCATTTATGATAATGTACCTAATGGTTTTCCACCAAAGAGAAGCATTGATAATTGTATGGATCTAATCCATGGAGCTAGTTTACTGAATAAGGCACCACATCGGTTGACACCTACCGAGAACTAGGAATTGAACTGACAGATTCAAGAATTGTTATAGAAAGGTTTGACCAAAGAAATTTTGTGTCCTTATGTAGTACCTTTTGTATTAGCACCTAAAAAGAATGGATAATGGAGAATGTGTACTAATTCCAGAGCAATCAACAAGATAATAGTGAAATATAGGTTTCCTATACCGAGAATGGATGATATAATGGATAGTTTGACTAGAGAAAAGTATTTTACCAAAATTGATTTGAAAAGTGGGTATCATCAGATCAGAATCAGATAGGGTGATGAGTGGAAGACTCCTTTTAAGATGAAAGAAGGTTTGTATGAGTGGTTGGTTATGCCTTTTGGTTTAACTAATGGACCGAGTACTTTTATGAGATTGATGAATGAAGTTTTAAAGAAATTCCTGGGTAAATTTATGATTGTATATCTAGATGATATTCTAATATTCAGTAAGACCAGAGAAGAAAATTTGTTGCATGTTAAACAAGTATTGTAGAGGTTGAAAGAAGAAAAGTTTTTGATTAATCTGAAAAAGTGTTCATTCATGAAAGAGGAGATTGTGTATTTGGGATTTGTGATTTTAGCTGATGGTTTGAAGATGGATCCTAAAAAGGTTGATGCTATTTTGAATTGGCCTACACCTGAGAGTGATAGTGAGGTAAGATCATTTCATGGTTTGGCAAGTTTTTACTGAAAGTTCATTAGGAATTTCAGTTCAATTTGTAATTCTATGACTGAGACTATGAGAAGAGATAAAAGAGAATTCAAGTGGAGACATGGAGCTGATAAAATTTTTAAGACTCTGAAGTAGAAGGTTGTTGAATTTCCTGTGTTGGCATTGCATGATTTCAATAAGGTATTTCAAGTGGAATGTGATGCAAGTGTAAGTGCAATAGGAGCTGTATTGAGTCAAGAAGGTAAACCTGTTGCTTTCTTTAGTGAAAAGTTAAATGATGCAAGAAGAAAATATTTTGTATCTGATCAATAATTCTATGCTATTGTTCAACCCCTAAAGAAATGGAGACATTATTTGATATCGAGTGGATTTGTATTGTATACCGATCATAAAGCTTTACAATATTTGGGTAGTCATAATAAGTTGAATCATAGACATATGAAATGGGTTGAGTATTTGTAGAGTTATACATTTGTGATAAAGCATAAGAGTGGAGTCACTAACTGAGTTGTTGATGCATTTAGTAGAAGAAGATCTTTGATGACTGAGATGAGAATTGAAGTTCTTGGTTTTGATGACATGAGAGAATTGTATGAAACTAATCCTGATTTTTCTAAGCCATGGAGAAAGTGCAGAGAACCTATTCAAGATCAACTGAATACAAAATGGGAAGAATATTTCATTCAAGAAGGTATGTTGTTTAAGGGTATTCAATTGTGTATACTGAGAGGAGGAATGAGAACTAATTTGATAAAGGAGAAACATAGTAGTGGTTTGGCTAGACATTTTGGTATTGATAAAACATTGAATTTGCTTAAGGAGAAATACTTTTGGCCACAGTTTTATAAAGATGTTCAGAAATTTGTGAAAAGTTGTGGAATTTGTCTAGTTGCAAAAGGAGTAAGTTAGAATACTGGATTGTATACACCAATTTTTTTTCCTCATAAACCTTGGATTGACATCAGTATGGATTTTGTTCTTGGCTTACCGAAGATAGTAAGAGGTAATGATTCTATATTTGTTGTTGTGGATAGATTTTCTAAGATGGCACATTTTATACCTTGCAGAAAGACATCAGATGCAATACATATAGAAAATATTTTCTTTAAGGAAATTATTAGATTGCATGGATTACCAAGGAGTATTATCTCTGACCAAGACAGTAAATTTGTTGGATGCTTTTGGAAAAATCTTTGGAGAATGTTTGGCACCGAGTTGAAATATAGTTCTACATTTCACCCACAGACCGATGGACAAACAAAAGTTGTGAATATAAGTTTGGGAAATCCTTTGAGATGTTTAGTGGGAGACACACCAAGTAATTGGGATTCTTTGTTGGCACAAGAAGATTTTGCATATAATGATTCAATGAATAGGAGTACTAGAAAGTCACCTTTTGAGATTATAAATGGAATATGACCGGGAGGTATATCAGATTTGAGGGATATCATTGATGAAAGAAAGAGAAGGGTTGAAGGAGTAAAATTTGCTGAGTACATGAAGACATTGCATGAAGATGTGAAACATAAGTTGGAGAAAAGTAATCAGAAATAAAAAGATAGAGCTGATAGATCAAGAAGACATAAGACTTTTGCAGTCAGTGATGAAGTGATGGTTCATTTGAAGAAAGGTAGATTTCCTGTTGCAACATATGGGAAGCTGAAAATGAAGAAGTTTGGACCTTGCAAGATTTTGAAGAGATTTGACAGTGGAAATGCATATGAGATTGAGTTACCTGATGACATGGATATATCACCTATATTCAAAATTATTGATTTGTATGAGTATCATGAGTTAGATGAAGAAATGACAGTACTGAATGATTATCCTAAGAAGTAGACAGAAGAAGTTGAACATATTTTGGAACAAAGAATTGGCAAAAGTACAAGAGGAAAATAGTATATGGAATATCTAATAAAATGGAAGAATAGACCGATTGAAGATAGTTCGTGGATTTCACAATCTGAGTTGGATGTATCTTGGATCATACCTGTTTCATGATTTAGATAATCATTTTCAAATAACCCCAAGTGTCTAATGCAGGAGCATCTCAGGTCCTTGGCAATCCTGTGTCACCAAAAAGATGTTTGAAGTTTTCAGTGTTGCTCGGTTCCTTCTTTGACCAAGTTGGTTCGGTGTTTCTCTATTTCCTTTTTTTACTGGTGTTGGTTGGTTATCTCTCTGGTGTTCAGTGAATTTCCTTGGCGCTTGGTGATGCTTGTCTGGCGCTCGGTTATCCTTGATTACCGAGTTGTTTATTTTTTATTTCTGTTGAGGCCGACTCTTGAAATTAATTTTGGTCATGAATTTAATGCTGGTATCTATCATTGGGAAGCATGTGGACCTAGATCTATTCATTCCTTCTATTGATGGTGGATCTGAAAGTTGACTTGTTCAATAGCCTCTTGTATAAATGTAGTTATTTGGTTATAGTTTAGGAGTCAATTTTTGGATAGAAGATAGAAGGTAGAAGATGAGAGATTTTTGATAGATCCTCACATGTTGGAGGACTTTTGTACTTGATTGTAATATCTGGCCTAAACTAGGAAGGCCTTATAGCCCGACATGTATGAATCAATTTGAAGTAAATATATGAAAAATATCTTTATTCTCTCTCTCACTTTTTGTGTTATTGCTTCCGTGTGTTATTCTGCAAGGTGGATCTGGTTAGGGTGTGCCTTTGGCCCCTCTATGTATCCTCCCTTGTATCAAAGGTGGAGGTGTAGGATGTGAAGCTAACCGAGGTGCATATTGTTCTTATACCAAGTCAACTTCAATCTCCTTGTCAAATGGTTCTTATTGTAGTAACTCCCCTTGTTTTGATTCTGACATATGTATATCTAGGAGACCTTGAGTAGCTTCTTCTTGTACCTCCTTCTCTACTTCTACTGACTCTCATGTTAGTGGAGGCATTTGTGTATCTAGCTTTTCTTCAGTAGTCGGTTCTTCCAATCTTTGTTCAGTAGTGGGGACAGTGAATTGGGACAAAGCATGAGTAAAGGTAAATGTCATATGTTCTTCATTTGTCTATGTAGTCTATATAGGTTGTTCTACCATTTGACCCTTGAATCTAGGGATGTCTTCAAAATCAAAAACATAAAATTCATCAGGACCAAGGGAATCTCATGGATCTATTTGCTCATCTTGTGCACTTGTGCCTACATCAATAAAAAAATTCTCTTCTTGGAATCTTATTTTAGCAACTTTTGTTCCTAAATGTGTTCTCCTTTCTAAGGGCACATGATCTTCTTCTTCCTCCTCCTCCTCCTCTTTTATAGTTTCCAACTGAGGGTATGTAGAAGATCTATTTCTCGTGTATACCTTCCCCTTTACTACTTGGGTGATTTTAAGTCATATGAATTTTATTGTTGGGGGCCTTCCTATGGTAGATGCTTTTCCTTAGTTAAAATATTGAGCAATAGGTGGAGTAATACTCTTTTTCATGCTTGTTTTAACCATTTTTTCCTTTGGGTTTGAGCTATATACTACTGGTCAATCATGTATGCAAATGGTTTTCATCTTTTGAGGAGTTGCCCCTTTAAACTTGGGCACCATTAATTTCTCTTCCCTCTCATTTTATCCTTTATATGGTGGATCAAGTTGTGGATTCATAGGTACAGGCTCCATTTTGAATGACCTTCTAATCTAGTCCTTAGTGGTCTTTATTATATTTTTGGCCTTGAAATTGTTATCATCATTTTCTTCCTTATCTAACTCTATATTCAAAATAGCCCTTATATATCTTATCATTATTGTACAATAGATCCCAAATATATTTAGTATCCATATCCCATATTTTGGGTGGACTGTGGAGGAGTGGAGAATCTTATGCAAGCATGAAAGACATACTACAATAGTCCTATATCCTAACATCATAGAAGTTTATAAAGTTCATCCAATGATCTTCAATGTGAGTTTCAAGAACATAATGCCTTCCCATGATGTGGCTATAAGTGCCTATGGGATAAAACCTAGTTCTGATCAGATTAAATGGTTTTAAGGGACACACATCCCATTCAAAGGCTAGAGACTTGCACACTTTCATGTCTTGTAGAGAGTGAGGTCTGATGGAAATGGGGAAGTCCCAATAGTGTTTCTTCTTATGCTTAATATGTTCATAAGCATTAGATAGTTTCCTAGCCATCTCCAAAAGAATTATTTTGTCTAAGGGGTACCTAGGAAGATTCTTTGTTGTAAGAGTATACCCTACATAATCACCCTCAATTGAGAAGATGATTTTGAAGACAAAAGAATCATTCAAAATCTTATATACTATGTTAGTTTCATCTAATTTCTCTTTTCTAACCAACTGTAGATATATAGTGAATGACCATGCATTAGGATGACACAAAACTCCCCTTTCACTAACTTAGGGTACTCTACCCTAGCAACAAGTAGATATAAAATAAAAGAAGTCATGTAGAACAAGGGATTGTTCTTTATTGCAATCAACTTCTCATATAATTTATGGTTGAGAATGGTGGCCCAATCAAATAAATCCCTTCTCCCATTGATCCTTTGAATCAGAAAAACCATTCAGGGTTCAAGTTGGACAAATTAAGGAAGTGCATATAATCTACTTGGGATAGTAATTGTAGCCTAGATATCATCCTTAAAATATCTCCTTCTCATTTTTATTCTATCCAGATTGTTCCTAGGTAGCAGTTTCATCAAATACTCCTTGTTTGTGATTTCATAAGAAAGTTGAGTGTTATTGTTGAACCATTACAAACCCTTATTGATGCAAAATATGTAGAACTTGTCTACCTCCTTATGAAAGTGAAAGACATCCTTAATGTTATCCAACCTAAGATTGAGGACAACGTCTCCTATTTTATTATTTACTTCCCTCTCATCAGGAACATAGTATTGTGTGAGGGTCATGATCAGATCTAAAGACAAGATTTATGTAGGATGTACAACAACATTGAATAGACTTGAAAATACAAGAGAATTATAGTTAGTCAATCTTCCATTAGGTTTGGTACACCTGGTGAGAAAATCATTCTAGTCCACATTCCCTATGTCTATATCTGTAATATCATAGTGAAGGTCCCTAGCCTTAGAAGGAGCATGGTATCCTTTCAACAAGAACTTCATGGCTGGTATGGATGTCTTTTCTATCATTCTTCAAGCAAAAATGAAAGTATCAACAAAAATACAATAAAAACAACTAAAAACTATTAAAACAAGTCCACATGAATCCAAAGAATCAAACCTAGAAGCTTGGAGTCAACTAGAATAAGTTTAACTCTATTTTTTGATGTTTCAGAGGTACAAACACCGAAGACATAATAGGCCTCTTAGAAGCTGAAAGGATGATAAATGAAGATTATGACTACAGGATTTTGGTGTTTTAGAGTACGAAAGAGGTTCATAGAATTCAGTGACTGAAAGTGCAAAAGGGTGAAAGAACATTGTGAGAGAAAAGTGAATTTCAAATTTTCAAAGATTGAGAGAAGTTGTGGAAATGTCAAAGAATGAAAGGAAAAAATGTGAAATGAGGGATGGTCACTCTATCTTTGGTGTTGAAAAGTTTCAATTCTCTAGAAAGTCTTTAGAGGCCGATAGGTCGAAGATGCGAAAATGACTTGGTAACTTGGACACTTGTCAGTGTTTCAATGGTTTGGGGATGATCATATTCATCGAAGGCCAAAAGGCCAAAAATTGGGAACTAAAACAAACAAATAGAAAAAAGCCTAAATCTAACCTAACAATGCTCAAAACTGAGAAAGACCTAAATGAAAGACGATGACAAAAACACTAAAGACAAACAAACCCTAAGAAAATCCTAATAAAACAAAAAGACTAAGATAAAACATAAAAAAATAAACCCTACCTAAGGATAAGGGAATTGAAAAGACTTCCACAATGATCTAGAAGATAGAATATAGGTCAACACAAAAGAGCACAATGGGAACAAGTGATCTTTCAGCCTAAAAAAAATTGTTGGGTGAAAGCACAGACCAAAACCTTGAAAACAAGAAGACACAGAATGAAGAGAAATAAGCCTTCAATAACCTTTATAAGCCTCCAACGTAAATGATTTCATCATTGGGTTTCACAATTTCAAACTCTAAAAGTGCGAAGCCCATAATTCATGTGTCCTCGCCCTTTTGGACACTAAAAGTTTGAAAGGACTTTCCTCTTAGATGTGTAGGATTTTAGCATTTCATAGTTTTGAACATTCAAGGCTCCAAGGAACTCTAGAGCACCAAAAGTCTGAAAAGGACTTTAAACACTCTTCAAACATGGGTTTCACCATTTCAGAGTTTTGGACATCCCAGGATCCAAGGAAATCTTGAACAGTGAAAGTCCAAAAAGGACTTTAAACACTCTTCAAATAGGGTTTTTACCTAAAAAATCCAAAGCAAGGGACCAAACAAGGAAGCCTATAAACTAAGGAAAATGAAACAAGAAAAATAAGGGGAGCTCCATGGACAAGTGGCCAAAATGGGGCACGTGTTATGGAACCACAACAATCATCATCTTCTAATTATAAGGTAATCAACTTCTTCAGAATCAATATCAAGTTTAATTATCTTTGACATTAGTATCTGGCAAATAATCAATTTTATCAAGATTCATACCAAACTGGTTATTCTGATTCTTTAGCTCCTCACTGGAGTATCATATCAAGATCAACTTCAAATTGGAAATTATCAAAGGTGGATAGTTTCATCAAGTATCATATCAAACTATTCATAATATCAGTATCCAACATCAGCTATTCTTTGAATCAATGCATTGATTGCACATCATTTCAAAGAGGGTAAAATATAATCACCTAAAATTGGTTTAGTTAAATCAATCAACCCTAAATCCTAATCTCGTGATCAAAGTCTTAACATAAGCATCAAATCAAAAGAATCTCAGTTTTAATTGTGCAATTGACCTAAAATCATTCAATTGTGTAATTCATCAAGAAAGTAGGAATCAATGATTAATAATCAAAGGTATTAATTCCTTAATTAATACTAGCTATTTAATTAAATTAAGATACATAAATCACCTAGCTAGGGAAATTATTTAATGTGAATTAATTAATTATCCTATTATCCAACTCAACTTGATAGGGAGGTTGGTTAGCTTCTTACACCTTCACAACTGGGTCTCTCTCAAGGACCTTTTAAGATTATTCTTCCCACACCCTCTAACCTATAGGACCATTTCTATGACCTTGATCCCCTGGTCTACAACCAACCAAGCTATCATGGAATGCTTTACGAAGATAATGAAGTTCTTGGTGTTTAACTACCTTTCCAAAATACTAGCCCTTAATAGCCTTTAAGGACATTCCACCACCAATGTACTCATATTCCCTTGCAGAGGTATGGAGGTGTTCATATACCTCCCAATATGCTCAATTAGATGCTTTGTAATATTTCCCTTACTTATCTTCCTTATCAGTTTGTTCAATTTGTCTGAAAATAGACCTACTAGAAAATAGCCCCTATTAGGTCTCCTACTCCGATAAAATAGGCTTTTCACCACAATCTTGCAAAATTACCCTACAACTTTCTTTAGGGTTTCAACTTCATTTTACATCACCTCAAGGATTTTTGGGGTTTTAGGGCTTCATATGTCTGTACAGTTCCTTAACCAAGATTTGGTGAGTTTATGAGGGTTTTGAGAAGAACTAGGGGTTCTCATATTATTGGGATTAATGTGCCAGTTGGAGATCATTCCAAACCTTTTCCTCACACAAATATCATTGCAAGACCTTATACTACAACCTTCAATGCTTGGGTTCGATCTTGGGAACCTCCTCTGCAAGTTATATTCTCTGCAAATTAGTCTTCCCTAACTAAGATCACCATGGACCCGCCTAGGGAAAGACTTTAATAATATCTAACATGCTTTCCAAGGACCCTTATTTGACCTTCATTATTTAAAATTATCCTACCCATCAATTCCAAGAGGCCATATAGAGACTATGGTGGAAAGATGAGTTAGGGCCCCATTTGTAAATATAGACTATACAAACCAGTAAATTGGAAAAAGACCAAAATATTTACACAGAGCTAACTAATAAGAAAGAATGAACAAAAAAAAATATTAAAGAAACACTAAAATAATCCAAACAAACTATTCACAATGGTAAAATCATGGATTCAATCCATGCACGCCATATAGGTGCTTTGAAATCACTAAAATACAAAGGAATAGCTATAGTTCTATTCACCAGTGATTGAAATCCGTAGACACAGTCATCCAACCCTGAAAATTAGGTCTAAAAAACCTTCAATAGACAAGGTACATGCCTTGTAATGTCTTTAGGGAATATCATCTCTATTTTAGGACTTTTAGAGCATTTTGGACAATGTTGTCCAAGCAACTTTTAAAAGTTGCAAAAGTTGTTGAAGCAACTTTTAGCAATTTTTTTAGCAACTTTTCAAAAATGTTGCTTTGCTCACACTTTGACTTCTCCTGAACCCTATACTAGGATATAGCCTATCACAAGCCTATCCTAGACCTAGTGACATCATATTGACATCATTTACGGTCCTTGAACTAGTCTAAAGGCTTCTAAACACTCAAGCTTTCTTTGTATCATTCCTAGGACTATAGACCTAATTTGACCCTAACTCCTTAAAAGACTCACACACAATGGTCTACATGACCTTATATATTTACAATATCATCAAAGGGGTCTTTCACAACCAAAATGGATAGGGTGGAACTAGCCAACCCTAAGGTGCTCCTGCACCACAACCACTAGGGGACAAATAACTTTATTTCCTCCAACGAGCTTCAAGAACCAAGATTGCTCATGGTAACTTTGAATCTTGACTGTTTGTTTGAATGAAAGGATCTCAACCCTTGAATTCAAATTAAAATTAAAATCATTTCTCTCTAATTCTCAAATTTGGAAATCTATAATTAAACACCTAATCAAGGCATTTCATATCTAGATTTTTTGCAAGTACATGTTGTTCAATTGAGTCTAGTAATGTTATCATATCAATTGCATCATTCTTGGTCATGTTTCATTAGTCTAGATAAATTGTATCAAGTTCATTTAGATGCATTCATAATTTGAATCTTTCATTTTGTCATTGTATATTCAATTAGATTAAACATGAATTCTAAGAGCAATTTTACTAATCAATTGAATCTTCACAATTAGGAAGCAATGAGATGCTCTCCATAGGTTATCTACTTTATTTGATTGATTTTGAATACTAACCCTTGAAATTAATGTCTCATTGAAGTGTTGTGTATAGGTTTACAAATCAAAATTTCACACTCACAACAACCATGTAATAAAATTCTCATTTTGATCAAACATGAAAAAATGGGTAGCATAATGGTGTAGTGACAAAATACAAAAAAGTCCAATCATGCATCAATTCAAATCAAATAAGTGGGGGATATCCTAAATATTAGCTCACAAGTTGATTGTAACCATAAAGAAGTGAATGATATGAGAAAGTAGTTCACCAAAAATGAATAGGGTTTGAATTTGAATAGGGGTACGATGTATGATATAGGGGTGGAATATAGGACCTATCCTCAATCCAAATTCCCAAAAGAAAAGATCCAAATGGATTAATCACAAAGAAGTGATCAATGCACAAAAGAATCAATCAATGCAGAATATGAAGAAAGGAGAAAATCCTATAATCTACTATAGAAAGTATATGCTTAAAATTTGAAATAAATAGAAGGCAAATACTAACATCAAAATAGGGTAGATCTAGAAAATGATGATTTCTGATGTTTGTGCACAGTTTCAGGAAATTTTGCAACCTGTTTTGGACTGGAAATGTCGAGACAAAGAAAACCTAGAAAACTTTTATCTTTTGGGAAGTAGGTCATCCTTGACCCAAATAGCAGGGCAAGGTCTAACCCCAAGGTAGGATCCTAACCCCTACTAAAGGTTGTCCTTGACCCAAAATAGCTCCGATGGAAAATCTCTTCGCGGATCTTGGAAGTTCACCGAAAAGGGTATTCAAATCCAAGCTCCGATTCGCAGTCCTGTACCTGTACCTGCAAGAAAAAAGGTTTTTTTTTTCTTTGGATGGGGGTTTACCTTGGTCAAACCCCAATTTAGGAATTAACCTTGAAATTGAATTGAAATTGCAATATGCATAAACAAAGTAAATGGAACTATTCACCTTGCTTATGTTGAAGTCCTTGTGGAGGATTCTAATCCTTGAATCCACAAGTAGGGATGCTCCAAATGAATGTAGGATGTCTCCAATCAATGGTACTAGATCTTCAACACCAATCTTGAATGGATCTTTGCATAGGAAGAGGCTTGGATGAATGTGGAAGGAGAAATCTTCAAGGGGCTCCAAAGAGATTGAATCCTTCAATGGCTAACAATGGATCTCCTTGATGAATGATTGAATGCTTGAGGACTTGAATGCTAGGCTTGAAGATGAATGAATGCTTTCTTTCTTTCATTTTCCTTCTTTCTTACTTGATTGCACTTGAGAGCTTGATCATGAAATTTCTTGATTATGGATGTGAAAATGAGAGAGAAAGGCTTCCTTTTATAGTGATCTAGGGCACAAACCTCTAGAGAAGGATGAAATTGGAGAATTAAATCCCAATTAACCTTAACCCCTAGAAATGGACCCAAATTAAATGCAAATTAAGGATTTACCATTTTGAAACCCGAAATGGCCAACCCAGAAGTGGGAAAAAAGAAACTTTCTAAAGCCCAACATCCCATAACTCCCAAAATCCAAAAATTGGACCTGGGGTCAGGGATGAGGTAGAGACCACCCCAGGTCAGGGTCAAGGTCAGCCCTGACCTAGGTTAGGGTCTAGGTCATCCTTGACCCTACTAGGATGTCTTTGATCCAGACAGTCAGAAAATCTAGATTCTCAGATAAAACTATTTGGAAGAGGCTGTAAATAAGGAGGAGAGAAGCAAAATAGGGGGGAAACAACCAAATACATGCAAAGACCCGATCAAGGTGCTTAACATGACCCCAGACCACTCACTTGGAGGGCTAAATGCTCTTAACATGGAAGTGCTTCCATTTTAAGACGATACAAGAAGAAAAGAAACAAAGAGGATTCCTACCTCACAAAAGATGAAAGCACCAAAATGAAGAAGAAAATGCAGATACACCATGAGAGACCTCAAAATTCTAAAAAATGCACAACAATCCCAATGCAAATCCAATGAGTCGATGCCCACAAAAATCCAAAAAAAGAATCACACCCAAAAATAAAATTAATTTTTCTCCAAATAAGTTTTGAGAGCGAAATTCCAAATTCTAAAATGAACAAGTGTGATAAATGAATTATTTTTCACAATATAAAGTCACCTTTTCCCCAAAAGCCAAAAAGGATAAATTTAGAAATTAAGAATTGAACAAATCAATAATCAATAAATTGTGTAAGTTTCCCAATGAATTAAATTAATTAATTATAATTAAATGAAATGCAACTACGAAAAATTTGTTGGTAAAGATAAAAAACCATAAAATAATTATAATCAACATTTAATATAAATTGCTTAATCACGACAACTACTGATAATTGAAAATGCACAAACACTAATTGGTCAATCACAATATGCAAATGATATCTTTTTTTTACCCACATTGTAGCTAGAGGTGTAATACTGCAAATACAAATACATCATCCATACATGAACGATATTTGCTAAATGTCATGAATGGCCAATGTAACTACCTCTTGTGTCATTGTCACTGATAAAGTCACACTCAGACTGGTGAAGTAGGTGGAGTCAATGTTTTGTACTTTTTCACTACAACATGCACACATCAATTGTAGATGATCACATATAAATAGCTAAAGTACATATATAACAATAAACTAATGAAATGATGTTTTAAACGATATAATCATTCTTATCTATTCACATTTTTTTGTTTTGAAAAAGTTGATTATTCCACTAAACCATTTTATTAATTATAATGTTAATTTTACAATTTTCTTGGTTCAAAGGGCACCGGTAGGAAAGAACCAGGTAAATAAAACCTTTGATATTGTCCAAATCCATTAAATCCTAATTAAAGACCAAACTTCTTTGATCTAAACAATTCAGGAGAAGAGCAACAAAACCTATGATCTAGCCAATACAACATATACTCACAAGAGTATTTACATTACCCCCCATACAGAATTGTCTACAAAATAGACATGACTCCGCATAAAATAATTTGAATCTGATACATGCAGCTCCCATGATCCAAACGAACCCGTACAATAGTCCCCAACCCATACAAAAAAAAAACCATATGTAAGACAATGATACAAAGTCATTCATTTCACATTTTAATACTTAGTGAACATCATAAATAATCATTTCATTCTGATCAAAGCATTTAAATAATATTTTATGGAAATAAGATCATTGATCAAATAAATCCTACAATAGATAATAACCAAACATGTTAAGCATAATATCCAGATGACCACTGACACATACCTCAGTAATCACCCAAAACATCTTACTAACCACTAGCACAAACATCAATGAATCTTTGGAAAACATAATAAGATCAAAATAATGAGAATATCCTTAGATAAAAATAAACCAAATATCATCATATAGCCTCATGTCATATCATAGTAGAATTATCATGCATATATGATCATAATTGAAACATATGTAGAATCTATCATCTACATCCACAATGATATAGGTAAAAACAAAAGAATGTAACTATAACTAGGTGCATCTCAAAATGCCAATACAAAAATAATGGTATACGAATAGTCAAAAAATCACATCAAAGAGTCTAGCTCTGATCAAAATAGAGCAATATAGAATGCAACCTCAGGAGGCACTACATGGAACATTGATAAGAAAATCAAGT